>CM040191.1:45820640-46145640 GCA_022606455.1 Callitettix versicolor
TTGGACAAGTTCGTTACCCAGTGAAATTATTTCATTGTTTCAAAATGGTGACCACTTCAAATCTTTAAAAAAATCATAACTTTTTGTTTTATTTGTTTAAAATGTGATTTCAAGATCAGTGTTAAAACTGCGTTAATTAGTATTTAAAACTTCCAAATTTCTGTAAAATTAAGAAATTTTTATGTAGGAGGTCAGAGTTAATTTTTATTATTTCAGTGTAATTTGTAAGTTAAAAATTCTAATATGTGCAAATTGTAATGATGATTATGATAATGAAATCAAAATTTCAAAAAGGGTGTGATATAGAAAAATACTTTTGGAAAGTCGCTTCTATCACGTCAACAATTCAGCAGCTTGCAGCGATTATTTAAGTTTTATATTGCCACTATACCTACCGTTAATATCTGTTTAAAAAGCATTAAAATTTTCAAAATCCATTAAATTATGAAAAATGAATTTTACGATGTTCAAGGTTATTTTTTTTTAGAATACAATTTGGAAGATTAGTTAGCAAATGAATGCCGATTTTAATTCAAGCTAGTCAGATAAATTTTATTTTTGTAATACACTGAACAATGTCTCTACCAAACAAAATCCTTTCAACCGTTTCTAAATCTCTGTCAATATTGAGATACTGTTTCTTTTTCAAAAATCAGATTTTACATCGTAAACAACGTTAAAATTGGCATAGAAAGCACTTAAAATTTTCATAATAGGCCTACATTGAAAAAAAAGAAAATGGTTTTTAATGAAATTATGTTAAATTACGTTTACAGATTTTAAAGCTGATTATGACGCAGAAATTATATTTGTATGTGATTGTAAAATAATAAAAAAAAGAATATTTGAAATTTGCTTCCATGACTTCGGCGAAACAGTTGAGTGCTGCGGTTATTTACAAATTCGAACTGGTTTAATTAGGTTACTACAATTAAATCATTATTTGGATTTTTCAAATTTTAATTCAAATTAAAGAACCTGAACCGCAGTTTGGGTTTTACAGTGGTGATGGCTGTGCAAAGAACTTATTTTCCCCATTCCACGTTACTTACTTTAAGTATTTTAGTGTGTTCACAAACTCCATCTGGACACTACACAGTTTTGTACATGTTTCTGGGAAGGGAATTGACGTGACTGAAGTTTTACTGTTATTGTTCCTTTAATCGTGGCTGATGTGTCAAATTACAGGACAAAGGTTACTGCCGTCCATCAGGCGGTCAACACTGCAATAAAGCAGAAGAAGATACAAGTTGTTAACCGAAGTCACGTGATCGCATAGCTAAAGTTCTGTTTCTTCGCAATACACATCTCTGTGACCGAACAATTCGGTGTATTTCTTCGGAATGTTGCCGAACTTGTGAGCATGCGCGATAGCTTAAAACATGTTACGTTTTGAACGTTTTTCTGTTGATGATCTTCGGACTCGTAAAAGTTACAATAAAGTAACGAGTTAGTTTTAAAAAGTAACTAATTGGAACTTTAACCATTATAGTTAATTTTAAACAAGCACTGATCAGGTGTCGCGATGACGTCATGGAAGCGAGTTTCCAAAATGTTCCAAAACAACAAAACTTTTCTTATATTACGATTTTTTCAAAATATGATTTTAACATCATAATTAGCAATACAATTTGTATAAATATCCACATTAAATTAAATTGGAACAAGAAAAATGATTCTTGATCTATTTTGAATACAATTTTTCTCAGATTTTTAAAAAGTTTCAAATGAAATATTTATAATCAAGAATAACCTCCATTTTAAAACGGTTAGATGTGTTTTGCTCGGTAATGAACCGGTCTAAGATATTACAAAAATCAATTTTTGTGACACGTTTGAATCATATTGGACTAGAGAGTTATATATATATATATATATACTTGTATAAATACATTTGTAATACTTGTATAAAATTTGTAATTAAAATTAATATATATATGCAGGCAAAGCCGCAACGGGTAACAGCTAGTATATATATATTTGTATAAATACATTTGTAATTAAAAAATTAATATATATATATATATATATATATATATATATATATATATGTGTGTGTGTGTGTGTGTGTGTGTGTGTGTGTGTGTGTGTGTGTGTGTGCGTGTGTTGAATTTTAATTACAAATGTATAAGCTTGTCTCTAGAAGGCATGAAAAAATGAAATTACATCTGGTTATGGTTTACTGTGAAAAATCTAAAAACAGAAATTAGGCTATAGCTGACCGTGGTCATTCTGAAGTAATTGTATCAGGACCTTTTCGTTTTTGACCGCCTCTTTTTGTACGGAAATTACCGTGTTTCGTCAAAAAATCATTTTGGTCATTACAGCCGTTTTCAAGAACTACTTTAAACACATATATGCAAATTAGCTCGTTTAGTTGTATAGAATGTATCGGATATATATTTGTTTTACATAATAAATACATATGTAAACACAAAATACTTTATTACAAGCTTGAATATGTTAAACACTTTTTGTAATAATTGTAGATCTATAAGAATATAAATATATTTTTTAAACATATCCACACTCGCTTTCTAAACAGGTGAGTAATAGAAATGCAAATGCTAATGTAAAGTGTATTGACGTGGAACCGCCTAGGTTTCAGTGGATGCTAGCCAAGCATGATTTTGTTTGACACTTTTCAGGAAACCCATTAGATTAGAGTGAGCAGTCTACTTGTAGTGCTTTGAATTATATTGACACATGGTAATTATATGTTTCAAACAGTGCACGGTAACTGTATAGTAGTTGCGCCTTACAAGGAACGTTGTACTTCGTGCTAATGTTTTACGAGCTGACTATGGTGATATCACTATTACCAGTGAATACAGAATCTATTCGTCAATACAGAATAGAATGGATTCTGTACTCATTGCTATTATCTAGAATTTTTATCTTAGGCCGCGCGGGTACCAAGGAGCTGAGCAGAACGGAGTGGAATCAAGTTGAACGGCAACCTGAAGCAGAGTTCCATCACTTTAAAGAACGCGTTTGTTTGTTTCAATATTTAGGTCTACGCTAACGGATTGTAAGTAACTACTATGTTTAAAAACCTTAACCTAGGCAAAGGTAACGAGAAAAAAGAAGTTTTGGAGACATGGTCAGAATGGTGGGAGAACCGGATTCTGCTTCAAAACCGACCTAGATAGAGTCGAAGCTACGTGGAGCGGAGCCCAGCGCTTGATTCCGCTCAGCTCCATGAAGATCTAGGCGGATATCTTGACTTGACAAGGGCGTAGAGTTCATTTCATTTTTTCTAAAAACGTTGTGCAGATAAATGACACACGAGTTCACAAGCGAAATATTACCCATGTTATAGAAAAAAAAACATAATGACCAGCGTTTAGTTTTTCGGCCACCAAACTATAATTTTTGTCTAACAAAATCATGTAAAACACACAAAAACGTTTTAGTAAGAATATGCACATAAACAGCTATTTTAGAGAGTGGTACCTATAATAATACTGTGAACAAAAATTTAAAAAAAACGAAGTCCAGTAAAATACAAAAATTTCACAAATACATGTATAATGCTATTATAGGTAGTGTCACGTAAAATGAACGTACGATGAAATATATTTAGAAGGTAGCAACACGTCAACCAGACGTCTATTAAAAAAAATTAATCACGCGAAAAATAATCGGAAATACACTTACTCACAATGCTGGCTGGTCAGTAACTGACTGCCTGAGGCACTGATAAGAGTGTAAGGGGTTGGAGTGGCTACTCACAATGCTGGCTGGTCAGTAACTGACTGCCTGAGGCACTGACAAGAGTGTAAGGGGTTGGAGTGACTACTCACAATGCTGGCTGATCAGTAACTGACTGCCTGAGGCACTGACAAGAGTGTAAGGGGTTGGAGTGGCTACTCACAATGCTGGCTGGTCAGTAACTGACTGCCTGAGGCACTGACAAGAGTGTAAGGGGTTGGAGTGACTACTCACAATGCTGGCTGATCAGTAACTGACTGCCTGAGGCACTGACAAGAGTGTAAGGGGTTGGAGTGACTACTCACAATGCTGGCTGGTCAGTAACTGACTGCCTGAGGCACTGATAAGAGTGTAAGGGGTTGGAGTGGCTACTCACAATGCTGGCTGGTCAGTAACTGACTGCCTGAGGCACTGATAAGAGTGTAAGGGGTTGGAGTGGCTACTCACAATGCTGGCTGGTCAGTAACTGACTGCCTGAGGCACTGACAAGAGTGTAAGGGGTTGGAGTGACTACTCACAATGCTGGCTGATCAGTAACTGACTGCCTGAGGCACTGACAAGAGTGTAAGGGGTTGGAGTGGCTACTCACAATGCTGGCTGGTCAGTAACTGACTGCCTGAGGCACTGACAAGAGTGTAAGGGGTTGGAGTGACTACTCACAATGCTGGCTGATCAGTAACTGACTGCCTGAGGCACTGACAAGAGTGTAAGGGGTTGGAGTGGCTACTCACAATGCTGGCTGATCAGTAACTGACTGCCCGAGGCACTGACAAGAGGGTAAGGGGTTGGAGTGGCTACTCACAATGCTGGCTGATCAGTAACTGACTGCCTGAGGCACTGACAAGAGTGTAAGGGGTTGGAGTGGCTACTCACAATGCTGGCTGATCAGTAACTGACTGCCTGAGGCACTGACAAGAGTGTAAGGGGTTGGAGTGGCTACTCACAATGCTGGCTGATCAGTAACTGACTGCCCGAGGCACTGACAAGAGGGTAAGGGGTTGGAGTGGCTACTCACAATGCTGGCTGATCAGTAACTGACTGCCTGAGGCACTGACAAGAGTGTAAGGGGTTGGAGTGGCTACTCACAATGCTGGCTGATCAGTAACTGACTGCCTGAGGCACTGACAAGAGTGTAAGGGGTTGGAGTGGCTACTCACAATGCTGGCTGGTAAGTAACTGACTGCCTGAGGCACTGACAAGAGGGCAAGGGGTTGGAGTGGCTACTCACAATGCTGGCTGGTCAGTAACTGACTGCCTGGGGCACTGACAAGAGGGTAAGTGGTTGGAGTGACTACTCACAATTCTTCCTGGTCAGTAACTGACTGCCCGAGGCACTGACAAGAGGGCAAGGGGTTGGAGTGGCTACTCACAATGCTGGCTGGTAAGTAACTGACTGCCTGAGGCACTGACAAGAGGGCAAGGGATTGGAGTGGATTGACTTAAAATGGCATATGATTATTTATTTCATACTCGTCAATATAACGTAGACCACTTTTCTAGGGTTAAAAGTAGTTTTGGGGTGAAACCTTATATAAAACGTTTCTTAAGTTATTCATTTTCATAAGCTCGTTGTAGTTTAGAATATACAAAAGTAATTTTGCTTTAGACTTTAACAAAGTTTTGGTTTTTTTTAGAAGGGATATTTTTAAATATCACCAAAAACGCAGGTTTGCATTCCTCTTTCCTTAACAAATTAGACAGTAAAAACTATAACGTACCTATAATTAGGTAGGGAGTACCTAATTTGCCTACTCTATAAACACATTAGGCTTATATCCTGTACAGTAATAATAAAAATAGAAATATTTTAGCAATTGGTTGCCATCGTTAGTAAGATAATTTAAATTCGTACATTTTCGTGATTCTAGTGGAAATTACAAATTATGTCGCGAAGATAATCAGTGTTGTTTATAATCAACACTATTGTCCTTTGACCAACCTGAGTATGATTCCCATGATGCACTTTGATTCAACTTCACCTGAATATTCGAAGGCTCGTTCGTTAGTCTACCTTTGACAAAACTTGTTACAATTTCGCCTATGAAAATGTTGTGTAATCTTGTGCTCTATGTATCGACAGAGGACAGCAGATATAATCCACAGTGTCAGTGAAGGTGTAGTTGTAGGTACTACGTTCACCGTTTAATAAGTTCACCTTTCTTCTTTTGCCTTTACTTGGGAGAAGTAGAAGCTCTCATTGTACTTGAACGGAAATAAAATCTTCCGGGCAACATTTTTTTTGACATTTTTCAGAAACTCAGCCTTTTCAAGTTTTGATTGTGTAGGCCAAAATTCCTCTGAATATTCGAGTATAAATTTAATTTCAACGTCAGTGTCAAGGTTAATAAGCTATCTTTGAGCTGACGTCGGCTCTTTCCAGCTGTCCAACTCCCGTGAATCTAGAGTTGATAAGGTTTGCACAGCCTGCTTCATTGTTTGCCAATTCTTCTGCAACAACGACTACAAAGATCGTACATTTGAGACTCAGTCACTACAGTAAGCTTTACTCTTTCCGTTAGTACCAATTCCTCGTCCTCATTACTAGGTCACTTAACGACATAAAGTATAGACGTTAAGAAAAAAAAACATTCCCAGTCCATTTTTCTACTACATTTTTATATTGTTGTGTATGTTTTCTTGTTTTTAATTGTACATCATACAAATGTCCACCTCTCAGTAGTTCTCCCAGCCACATCTGTATTCCTCTATGCATTGTACGTTTCAGTGGCATCTGTTTCTTTAGTCTACCATCTGGCCTTAAAAAGATATGCGAGTTATTCGTCTGCTGATAGGGTGCTGGTTAGGTGAGAAATCCAGCCTTTGTGGCTGTCACAGGCAGATTAATGCGCAATTTCAGTTTTTGACCCATAGGTACTTTTAGGAGCTTTGCAGTTCCAAGACCCACACAACAGCGAAGGTCGAACATATCTCACCTTGCTCATAATGTTATAGCTAACCTCTGTGTGTGTGTGTGTGTGTGTGTGTGTGTGTGTGTGTGTGTGTGTGTGTGTGTGTGTGTGTGTGTGTGTGTGTGTGTGTGTGTGTGTGTGTGTGTGTGTGTGTGTGTGTGTGTGTGTGTGTGTGTGTGTGTGTGTGTGTGTGTGTGTGTGTGTGTGTGTGTGTGTGTGTGTGTGTGTGTGTGTGTGTGTGTGTGTGTGTGTGTGTGTGTGTGTGTGTGTGTGATATTTGTAATATACAGGTACTGTAGGGTAGCTAAGCCCGTGAACTGCCTCTAAACGTTGTAAATGAGATTTCGTCAACAACTATTTGGGTTAAACAACTTACAATACATTGTAGTCCAAGACATATCTTTGGAATCTCATGACAAATTTAATTTCATACATTACTTATGAGTTTAAAATTAACTTATTAAAGTTTCAATTAACTGTTATTCTCCCAGTTCTAACTTCTTTAAAAACACTATTAAAGGATTTTTTTTAAAACAATAGATATTATATTTTTTTAAAAGTTTTACTATAAAGTTAAGTCATGCCGATAAACCATGACTCAACTTGGTCATTATTCAACTCAAAAATATTTTCGTTGAACTAAGCGTTAACGAAACAGGATATTATTTTTTAAAAATAAAACTACAAAGTTTTAAAAATATAAAAAATGTTTTATTTTGTATTTATCATCCCTTTGATCGTTAATATTTGATTTTTTTTGTGTTTAACGTGCGATTATTGTGCATACTTGGGTTAATGTAGACGATGGGATGATTTATAGCGTATGAAAATGCCAAGCCCTGGCCAGGTATTGAACCCGGGTCCTCGGGGTGAAAGCCCAGTACGCTATCAACTAGGCCACCGAGGCGGCGTTAATATTTGAATGGTTCTTTGAAAACCAAATGAATAATATATGAAACGTATAACTTTTTTTTAATCTGAAATTAACATTTAGTGAATTTTGATTGTTAATTATAACTATTTTACAACTTAACGCATGCGCAATCCTAACTAAAATTTTACAAATTAATTCTCTAACTTTACATTTTTAATCGTTTAGCTAAGTTAAAGGAGGGGCTACATAATAGACACGCCCCCAAACATTCCACTTCCTGTACAAATTAATGAGCTCAAATGTGATATGTCACTTTTCACTCGGATATCGACATAAAAGGCAAAGCTGGCAAGAATTTTTAAATCATGTTAAGTAATGAGAAAGCAACTGCAGCATGTAGGCTAGGTATATAGCATTAATTAGTTTGGTAAAAAGTGGTCAGGACGAAATCGACCGCTAGGCTTTGGCTTAATTAAACTTACGTAGTTCAGATGTGCGACGCAACGCGGCGCGGCGGTCGTCATGATTCATTGAGTATAAGCTTTGTTAATTAATTGTTGTAAACCATTTATAAAATTCAATCTTGTACACAATGAATGAGAACGGAAGGTAAGAAAATAATGATTGTATTTGCTAGGCCAATTTTTTATGATTACGATTCGTGGCAAAATTCAAGAATTGCAGTATTATTTAAAATATTTTAAGCTAGTTATTGACAGTATTATCAATAATTATTTAAGTAGTATTCATGTATTGCAATTCAATGAGAACAGAAGAAATTAATTATAAATTTTACTACTCAAAAGGTAAAAAATTAAAAATTGAAACAAAAAAGTACTTATATGTAAGAAGTACTGTGTAGTGACATAAATAGAAAAAGAAGGAAATTACTTTGCCACAAAGTGTGTCACAAAATGAAAACTTACCAATTCGTTATGAAAAGAATTTATTTCAGACTAGTCAAATTACTTTACTCCATTTTGTGGCAAAGGAGTTTATTTTTTGTATTTGCAACAACACTACTACTGATCGATGACCTTCATTTTAAAAAATCTAAAACAGAGTGACTAACGATATCCGACAATTATTTTTGTTAAAAAAATAAGATTTTCGAATAAAATGGTGAAAAGAGGTCTTGAAAATTGACAACAATATAATTTTTTTTTTAATTTGAAGTTTCAAATATTGATATTTGGTTAAACTATTTGTCTATCTTTAAGGAGTAGTTTTTTAAATGTACCATAAACGTTTTTACATGTAAACTTGAAAATCTTGTCTCAAATAAAAAACGTTGCACAGAATATCAGTGTATTCAACAACCCTGTACAGTAATAATAAAAATAAAGATATTTTAATAGTTGGTTGCCATGGCTAGTAAGATAAGTTAAATTCGTACATCTTCGTGATTGTAATGGAGTCGCCAAATTATGACGCTAAGATAATCAATGGTTCAGTCGCGCGAAGACCTTGGTGTCTCCCAGTAAATAGTCTTTAGCACTGTAGGAGATCCACAGTTGTCTGACAGGTCTGCAATGGTTTCTGTGATACATAGACTACAGTGGTCGTTGAATATATATGCATGTAACACGACAAGCGATTCAAACCTTTATATCATTTCGCTCGAACTGTATTAATGTTTCAGTTATCTACTCGAAAAACTGTCTCTTAAAAGGTGCATTGAATTTCGTTTACTGTGTTGCGGCACGAAACTGTCTGACGTGATGGCAGCTAAATTAGCATTACAATCTGTAAATATTGGCAATTTAAAATTTCAAACTACAAAGAAAATACGAAAAGGTACACTGGACTGTCAAATTAAATTTCTTAATTTCAATGGATTTTTTGGAAATTCAAAAATGCTGATTTATGCAGATTTTAACGTTGATAAGATATTATCCGGTTTTCAAAAATATTGAAGGCAAAAACGTTATGAGCTTTTAAAGGTTTTAAATGTCCGTCATTTTGAAACTGTTGAACGGATTTGGCTGAATAACGAACGTATTCAAGCTATTATTACAATAAATTTTTGTTCGTTTAAATCAAATCGGACCCAAAATTGCAAACGTGAGTGAGAGTGCTAAAACACACACACACACACACACACACACATAAATATATATATATATATATATATATATATATATATATATATATATATATATAAAACAGAGAAGATATCGAACCTGGCAGCAGATATCAGAAGAAGGAGGCTTCGGTTCTATGGACACATCAGTAGACTCCCAAAAACGAGACTTGCCAACAGAATCCTTAAGTATATACAAGGTGTCAAATCAACAACGTCGTGGATCGCACAAGTCAGAATAGACCTACGTGACGCAGGAATAGACTCAACAGATGTTGAAGATAGGCACGCATACAGGAGAAAGATGCTCGGTTGGAAGGTCCCAGAGAATGAAATCCCAAAGAGAGCAGGGGTAAAATGGACGGAAGAGCGGAAGAGGATCCATGGGGACAGGATGAGGGAGGTGTGGAGGATTAGAAGGAACAAGACATGAGTCGGAGTGCTTTGCGTGATCCAACAGGGTCTATGCGCAGATAATAATAATATATATATATATATATATATATATATATATATATATATATATATATATATATATATATACCACGAGCTTATACTATACAATACGAACTCTTAAAAAGTGATGTCACTTTTCAGATTGATTAGTGAATGTCAGATTCAGTGCTCAGTATGAGGTACCAATTCAGGCTCTTATTATTCAAAATAATGTAAATATTAATATTTTTAAGAGTAGTTCTTGACTAAAAATAGATTTTAATTTTTTGAAATAAAATTAAAACATGGTTCCTAGATAGGCCTGTAGATTAAGAGCACGAAGTGGTCATGCCAAATTTCGTTTAATATATTTACTGTTGTAATATGTACGCACACAGACAGGCTGATATTCAAGTAAAATCTGTTTTTTTATATAGGGGATCTGAGAACAAATAAATCTATAAAAATTTAAAAAATAATATTTATCATGATTACCATATCTTGCGTTTTACTTTTCACAAATACAAAGTAAAATAGGTATTTTAAATTGATAAAAAAACTGCCCATACCTTATTTATTCAGCGTTACAAAGATACGTGACGAAAAATTTAATTATGTATTGAGAGTTGTTGTTTGTTGGAAAGTCTAAATAAATGAAAATTTATCAGCGCTAAGTGTAAATAAGGAGTTGTTAAATGATTACGTGATGTCCGAATAAGGATTGTTAAAGGCGACTCATTAAACTTCTTCCAGGTAAAAATATGTTGCAAGGAGTACTTTGTACACTAATTGTATTAGTTTGCAATCGTATATGGAAAGATTGTGCAAAATGTAACAAAAACTACGCTTTATGAAACTAATTTGAAACAATTAGTTACAAAGTATTACAGTAAATAGTTATAAATGTTGTTCAGTAACATAAAAAAGTTGATCGAAAGTTATTGACAAAATATTTATAACTAAGTTAAATTACACAAAACGTTGCCGCACAGGTTATTCAAAAATAATGTTAACGCGACTGTTTCGCTATGAAATGTGCAACCCTGATTTGCATCACGTAAACGAAAATTACTACTTTGAAATTTTATTGAAAAGTAAATTTTAAAAGAAGTTTAAATCTAAAAGGTCCAAAAGAAAACGTGTTGTTTTCCCAAATACCGAATCCGGTAACTATTGACTCGTAAAATTGGTAAGTTTTAAAAGAAGTTTACAACTAAAAGGTCCATAAGAAAACATGTATTATTTTCTCCAAACATCAAATCCGGTAACTATTGACTCGTAAAATTGGCAAATTTTAAAAGAAGTTTAAAACTAAAAGGTTTAAAAGAAAGCATGTGTTGTTTTCCCAAATAACGAATCCGGTAACTATTGCTCGTAAAATTGTTAAATTTTAAAAGAAGTTTAAATCTAAAAGGTCCAAAAGAAAACATGTGTTATTTCCCAAAATTCCGAATCAGGTAACTATTGACTCGTAAAATTGGTAAATTTTAAAAGAAGTTTAAATCTAAAAGGTCCAAAAGAAAACATGTGTTACTTTCCAAAATTCCGAATCAGGTAACTATTAACTCGTAAAACTGGTACATTTGAAAAGACGTTTAAAACTAAAAAATCCTAAAGAAAACACGTGTTGTTTTCCCAAATACCGAATCCGGTAACTATTGACTCGTAAAATTGTTAAATTTTAAAAGAAGTTTAAAACTAAATGGTACAAAAGAAAACATGTGTTGTTTTCCCAAATACCGAATCCGGTAACTATTGACTCGTAAAATTGGTAAATTTTAGAAGAAGTTCAAAAATAAATGGTACAAAAGAAAACATGTTTTATTTTCCCAAATACCGAATGTGGTAACTATTGACTCGTAAAATTGTTAAATTTTAAAAGAAGTTTAAAACTAAATGGTACAAAAGAAAACATGTGTTGTTTTCCCAAATACCGAATCCGGTAACTATTGACTCGTAAAATTGTTAAATTTTAAAAGAAGTTCAAAAATAAATGGTACAAAAGAAAACGTGTTATTTTCCCAAATACGAATGTGTTAACTATTGACTCGTAAAATTGGTAAATTGTAAAAGAAGTTTAAAAATAAATGGTACAAAAGAAAACATGTGTTATTTTCCCAAATACCGAATGTGGTAACTATTGACTCGTAAAATTGGTAAATTGTAAAAGAAGTTTACAACTAAAAGGTCCAAAAGAAAACATGTTATTTTCCAAAATACCGAATCCGGTAACTATTGACTCGTAAGATTGGTAAATTGTAAAAGAAGTTTACAACTAAAAGGTCCAAAAGAAAACATGCGTTATTTTCCCAAAAACCGAATGTGGTAACTATTGACTCGTAAAATTGGTAAATTGTAAAAGAAGTTTACAACTAAAAGGTCCAAAAGAAAACATGTTATTTTCCAAAATACCGAATCCGGTAACTATTGACTTGTAAAATTCGTAAATTTCAAAAAAAGTTTACAACTAAAAGGTCCAAAAGAAAACATGTGTTATTTTCCCAAATACCGAATCCGGTAACTATTAACTCGTAAAATTGGTAAATTTGAATAGAAGTTTAAGACTAAAATGTCCAAAAGAAAACGTGTTATTTTCCCAAATATCGAATCTGGTAACTATTGACTCGTAATATTGGTTCTTTAGTTTCCGCCTAAATTTTTGAATTATTTTGAACATATCTGTTATTTCTGTTATTTACTCTACCGAATTATGTTTCTTTCTTATGTTTTA
Source organism: Callitettix versicolor (assembly GCA_022606455.1). Lineage (NCBI taxonomy): Eukaryota > Metazoa > Arthropoda > Insecta > Hemiptera > Cercopidae > Callitettix > Callitettix versicolor. Next base: position 45,833,387 of record CM040191.1, read on the forward strand.
AACTTCCAACTACAATGAACATTTTTAAAACTTTTATTGTTTAAAAGGAGTCCATGTGTTATTTCCCAAAATTCCGAATCAGGTAACTATTGACTCGTAAAATTGGTAAATTTTAAAAGAAGTTTAAATCTAAAAGGTCCAAAAGAAAACATGTGTTATTTTCCAAAATTCCGAATCAGGTAACTATTAACTCGTAAAACTGGTACATTTGAAAAGACGTTTAAAACTAAAAAATCCTAAAGAAAACACGTGTTGTTCATAGTGTTAAAAAAATATTAAAAGGTTCTTTCAATTCTTACTGTCCGGAACTATAAAATAAATTAAGTATTTGTATAAATTGTCTTCCAATTTTTTTTTGAATACACTATCTACCGCAATTTTTTTAAATTGCAGCAATTTCAGTTTAGGTAAATACACGAAATTTTTTCTTCAATTTATTAAACTTTTAAAATTATTTTGGTGAATCAGTGCAATCAACTAGAAAAAAATTAAAATAAAAGCGGTTTTTCTTTTTCTTTAAAAAAATTAAATGTGGATTTGTATTATTGAAAAATGAATGTTATCCACAATTAAGTATTATTTCTGTTTTACTTGAAAAACCTATTAGGCCTATGTCTAACGTATTATTTTATCAATTATTTACAATCTATTACTTTATCATTAAATTACAATATTTTCTGTAATTCTTAACTTCTCCATTGTTGGAAATAAATAGTTATGCATAATCAGTTATACTACATAATTATACAGGCCTGTATTGTAATCTATAATGAATTTGTTCTCTATAATTACATTATATTCTGTTACTGCTGTTACTTTAATCTTTGTGTTTTTGCCACAAACAAGCTAAAAACGTTCTCATGGAAAGCCGACTGTTTTATTGACAATTTGTAATCATTCAGCTCGACTAAGTTGTGGGCTATGATCACAGCAGGATCAGACCTCGCCCACGTCCATAAACTGTGGACTTATCCTTCACAGCTGAGTCGGCTTCATTAGCAAGTTGATACGTAACCTTTACGTAGGTCACGACCATGGTCTTGATCCGATGTCACAGAAAATGGATCCTTTATTAACTGTATCCGTATAAAAGTTCATAGCCGTTTTTGAAACTGAAATATTTTGTTTATTACATTCGAAAGTTAACACGTTTGTGTTTGTAATCCACTTTTACGTGTTATCAATTAATTCGTTTAACCTTGAAGATAATTTTTGAGATTTTCGTGGCTTCGTTTTGATTTAAGGTAAAAAGGACACGATTTATCATCGCCTGAAAAAACTTCATCGGAAGTGTGAACATCGATCCTTCGCCTTCCAGCAAGAGGTTGTAACAAGTTGAACTATAGCAATTGCACAGTTGTAAGGTCAAATATAGTGGTTTTCATAAACTATGATTTTACATTGCTTTATAAGACTAAATTCAGTAGCATAAACTACCATTTGATTAGTTCTTTCTCTGTGTTATTCACGAAATTTTATCTAACATACTTGTCTTTTCAGAACCAAAGTTAAAATTTTAAATTACGTTTTAGATAAATGTTGTATAATCTTTAAAAACGTAGGCTATTACTTTAAAGTAAAAAACATTAACTTCTCTCCCCCTACTAATCTCCAAAAATACGAAATCTAAAAATGTCACAAACTGCACTTTGACCTATTTACTTAATAAATAAATAAATAAATAAATAAATATATATATATATATATATATATATTTAATATATAAATATTAATATTTATATTATTAATTAATATTAATAATAATAATAATAATAATAATAATAATAATAATAATAATAATTATTATTATTATTAAATATTAATATTTATATTAAATATATAAATAATATATAAATTTAATATAAATATTTAATTATATATACATATAATGTTTAATAAACAAGAGGAGTATTGTTTTAAAATACAAGGGGTAGATGTAATGTTCACAAAGGCTTGTTGGTCGAGGTGATTAAGACACAGGCCAACCTCTGAACACACCTCTGAACTTACACACCTCAAAGTCATTGCAGTTATTCTAGTAAGTTTTATCTTTTCCGTTAACTCCGATTCCTTATCTTCATAGTCTAACTGGCATTGGCATAAAGAAGTAAAAAAGGTAATTTTTATCAAAACAGCTGATTTAGTACCACAGCTTTTCCTTCGACACGTTATGTTTACTGGAATTGTTTACGAGGATTTTAAAAAATAACAAAGTAATAATATTTTTGTTAGTATGTAGCTATTTATGTAGTTGGAAAATAATACAATTATATAAAGTGATTATTGTAATTATTTGTTTTTAAATAACGTGTTTGTTAATTACATTGTATAAGCTTAAACAGTTATAATTTTTTTACACTTCGAATGTAATTCGACTGATTGTTTCCACTTGTTTCCTGCCAATGGCCGCTGGAGGCAGAGCCCTCTACTAAACAATACAATAATAATGCAGTATATCCATACGTACAACCTGCCTCCATCTTATATGATTCCACTTTATAATGGAGCGGTCGATGTTAAGTAAACGAAGTGAAATTTAATTGCTGTACGACGGTGTAAGCGGAAAAACTAACTCAGCACCGTCCTAAGGCTGCAGGATCCGTGTCCCGGCGGCTCGGCGAGGATTATGAATAAAACAATAAAGGACGTATTAGGGAAAGTCGAGCTGGAAATGGTAATATAATTACCATGTTTGTGGCGTTGACATTGTTGCCCAGAAATCGATATTCCAGTAGCGCGTTGTCCGGTGTTAAGGCGTATCTACAATCGACTCTCAACTTGTCCTCATCCTGGGGAAGTCATATTTTTAATCGAAAAATATGTTAGCTCAGAATTATAAATAATACATGAACTCTGTTTAGAATAATTGATGTTTTAGTGTGGCGTAGATCACAGAGGCCGCGGCTAGCGTTTAAATTGATTATTGGCCACGGGACTCCGTCATAAATCAAACAGCCAATTAAATGACGGTTCCTATCATCCAGAGAGCGAGTAGAGCCTCATAATCAGAGTAGTGTCGTCTGTCCGACCGTCCCTCGCTAGTAATTAACATTCAGCACTAATTACAATTTTTTTTCATTTAATACAATAATTTAATTTTAAAAAAATGCGTGATATTGGCCAACAATTACAGTAAAATTTGTATTAAAAAGGATTGAATATTATTGTCCACAATTTTTCAATAAATGTACATTTTTAAACTAAAATTATTATAGAAACTTTTTTTAAACAAAATAAAATGATTACAATTTGTTTTTAACTTTTATGAAAATAATATGTAAAGTAGCACAATTTTAAAATTTGAATTTAATTTTTTTAAAAGTATTTTGATAGTAATACTGACTATATCTACATTCCTTAATTTATAATAAATTATTATTTATTTTTTAAAAGAATACTAAGTATATTAACTGACACGGTTATTAGGCCTAACACGGTGATGTGTAAAAAACTTTTATATTTTTTAAAGAATACTACAATCCTAACTGATATGATTGTTGGGCCTATCATTGTGATGTGTGAAAAAAACCTTTGTTTTTTTAAAGAGTATCCAAACCTTAACTGACACGGTTGTTAGTCCTAACATAGTGATGCGTGATAAATCTTTATATTTTTTTAAAGAATACTCCATAAGCTAACTAACATAATTGTTAGGCCTAACACGGTGATGCATTAAAAGAACCTTTATTTATTTTTTTCAAAAGAGTACTCCATAACCTAACTGACACGGTTGTTGGGCCTAATACGGTTATGCATGGAAAAAACTTTATATTTTTTTTAAAGAGTACTCCATAACTAAGACGATGATGCGTGAAAAAACCTTTATATTTTTTTAAAGAGTACTACATATCCTGACACGGTTGTTGGACCTATCACGGTGATGCGTCAAAATAAAACATAATACTTTTCATAGTTTGTTGATTGTAATTTTGCTTTTTCCATAGGCCCTATCCCGGAACAAATTTATATTTACTTTCTTTTGTTATTTTCTAAAAGATGACTTTATTTTAAGAAGGACGAGTTTTCCAAATTAATAGCCTACTACATATAAAAAAACATAAAATTCAACATTTCGAAAAACACAACAAAAATGAAAAAACAGAATTTTTAATAAGGTAAATTTAAAGATGTGTTTCTAGTTTTTCCTTAAAAATATTTAATATATTTTTTTGGTATTATATTTTTCAAGAATTCTATATGATTTTTTTCATGTAAACAAAAAATTAGTATCAATAAATTGTGGTTTGATATGTACTAAAACTGTAATTTGCGATTTATGTATTTAATGGATTTACTTTTTACATGTGTATATAGCCTACTGTATAGGATACTAATAAACAAATACTTTGTCCTGTGATCGCTTTGCCCGCGATGTTTTAAACCGTTTCATTAAGGTAATATTAAAAACAAACGTAAGCAATTTTATTATTTTACCGTTTTAAGGGATGAATTCCAGAAAGTACTGAAGCATGTGTTCTATTGTTTTTGTTTTAGAGTACTTTTGTATAATTTCAAGAAAATCCGATCAATTAAAAACAATTGTTCAATGTATTGTATTAAATTCTCATTTACCCCTTTTAGGGGATGAAATTTCGAAAATTGTTTAGCGAAGAAGAAACGGATTAAAAATATTGTTTTATCAAAGAAAAATTTTGTTCTTTTTTAAATCCATTTAGAGGATGAATTACTGAAAATGCTGAATAAGGTTTTTGAAAAAAACAATAACAATATTTTTTTCTAATACAGGTTTTATTATTTGTTTTTTTTAGATTATTTTTGTTAGGTTTCGAGAAAACCTGACCAAAAAAATATGTTTTCAATGCTAAATTTTATAGAAATTTTTTACCTGTTTAGCGGATTTATTCTGGAAAGTACTGAAGTTCGTGTTTAAAAGCATTTATCTTAACTTTCAAGAAAATCTAATTATTATTTTTCCAGTCCAAAGTGTCATACTTCCTTCTTAATATTTTTTACAGCTTTTTACTCCTTTAGTGAATGAACTTTGAAAAACGCTTTAATACATCATTTATCATTGTGTTTTAGAGTATTTCTGTTAAGTTAAAAAAATCCGATTAAAACATTTTTTCCAATAAAAACTGATATACTCAATTTTTACCTCGTTGGGGTTGAATTCTGTAAAATCCTCCTTTATTGCACACTTATGTAATAATATGAACGTGTCCACAAATTGTCAAATCTCCAGCTACAACAATGTCTTCTCAACGTTCGTTGTATGTCAGTCAGGACTTCATTTTTTATAGTTATAGATTACAATATTACGTTAACCTTTTGAATCTGGTTTATTTAAAAACCTTTTGACCTTTCATTTATTTAAAAACGTACTAAAGCATAACGCAATTGTCTTACAATATTACAATTATTTTGTATTATTTATACTGTAAAGTTTACTTTTATTTAAATAAACGTCAATTGTTGAAAGTGATGCAATTTTTAAATAGTTTTTATATTCTTCAATATACTTTCCTAGTTTTGTCTCAAAATCTACATTACTGTTTCGTAGAATCATTATCGTTTTTCCGAAATATTTTTATCGACATTTAAATTTTATAATTACAAATATACAACATTTAAAATGAAATAATTTTTGTGTTCTTATAATTGTCTGAATTGTTTGCTGTGTAACCATTCTTCCTTGCCTTACTCAGTTTTCAAAGGCTAACTAATACATTTCTGCCTTCTTATTATTATTATAAATTGGTTTTCGTGTACATAGACTACAAGTATTGACTGTTAATTTATTAGGAACACTCTGCAATTTATTACTCTTGGACAGTGTTGCAAGTAATTTGAAACAAGTAAACACCTATACTGTGACGTGAATGTCAGTAAATCAACACAGTGCCGCATGTACCGCATTGGGATTACACAGTGGTTGGCCTGTAGCGAGACGGTAAAGTTTTAGAACCAATTACTCTGCTAATGATAAGCTATAAATTATTATAACTTACGAGCAAAAAGGCAAATTTGTTTTGAACCCTGGAGGAGTTTTGGATCTTGAGTAGATAACAACATCTTTGAAGTTTACAATTTTGATAAAGCTTTACTTACCATATTTTCCGTCTTAAAAACATTTTGCGAATTCTACTGAGTGCATCTATCGCCTGAATCTTTCATCCTCAAGGGATCACTTCAGGATGATTAATGTATCTCTTCTTTCTCTTCTTACAACTTTCAGGTCCCATTCAGCTGGCTTTATACTTTTCTTTCTTACTTAGTATTATGAGCTAATTTTCTGACAAAACATGTAATATGTTTTTGACGTCTGTTGAGCTCGCCTTAATCTTTCAACTACCTAGATCCTAGGATCGCTTCAGGATAATAAATGAATCTTTTTCATTTTTTCCTAAACTTTCAGTTTTTTTAACGTACGTACTTTATTCCAGTAGATTATTGAGGACGAGGGATCAGCGTTAAGGATAATGAAAAGCAACCGGAGTAACTGCGGCTGGAACTAGGAATCTTGGTACCCAGTTCAGAGTCGCTGCAGACTGACCGGTACTTTACCACATCGATCACCGTGTTTAAGTCCCATTCAACTGGCTTTATAAACTTCTTTTTTATTTTGTAATTTTAGCTAATTCTCTGATATACTCTTACTTATGTAAATATATTACCATAAACCTTCGTTCCCTAGTTAGATAGTTATTATTTTCAGCTAGATACGTTCTCCTGATGAATGAGTTCTCTGACTTCCTTCAAAAACATCTCTGTTAATAATCATTTCCTGCATCGAATTTTATGCTTCGAAGAGAAGCTATCGTCGACCATTCTCTTATAGTTACGGATATTCCTTAATTTGAATGTGTGACATAAATGTTTAAATATTTTGAAATTTGAGGCTTTAACTAAGTGGAAGTCAAACATTTTGAAGTTTATTAAAAGAAATACAGTTTTTATCCACTGTAGAGCTTTATTACTCAATACAGTTTTCTAGCTTTACACAGGTCATTTGTAATAGCACTTGTCAATGACTTGGAAAGGTCGTAACAGGAAGTGATTAATGACTAAAACTGTGTTTTTGTATCGAAATTTTCAAACTTTAAAAATTATAAATCATGTTTGCTATATGCTATATGTTTTGTGATGAATAATGTTTTAAAATAAATTCATTTTGCATTAAACCCCACTTTCATGTTTACTTTCGCACTGTACGAAGTATATAAGATTTCATTCTTTATGGTGTTATTCGCCTAAAACCCAAAATGTTCTTTTTATTTTTTTAAAAGAGTGATTCGCGACCTTTTCTCTTAAGGGCGTTTGGTAATAAATAACACCTGTACATATATGTTTATTTTTTTGAGTTTAACGTCCGGCTATTGTGCACACTTGGGCTAATGCAGATGATGGGATGATTTATAGCGTATGAAAATGCCAAGCCCTGGCCGGGAATCGAACCCGGGTCCTCAGGATGAAAGCCTAGTACGCTATCAACTAGGCCACCGAGACGGCTCATATATGTTTATATTCATTTTTTGTAAATGGCTCATATCATTTTAACTAAATGGTTCCCTCAAGCTGTAACTCTTAAGTGTTTGTCGCTGTCGTCGAGAAAATTCCAAAACAAAAACAATCGGATTTTTTTACAATCAGTAATGGCAAAAAATGTAAAACACAAATTTCTTAAAAAGTATTTTAGTGATTGTCAGTGTAAAAGAAATTTATAAGAAAATCTTTTCACGTTTTTAAAAAAATATTCGGAAAAATTGGAAGTGAATCCTACACATCGTCAGATTATATTTTCTTCTGATTTTATTATATATCAAACAAAAAGAACTGTTTTTTAAGTGTGTATAGAATTTTAAGAAATTTTATGAATGCCAATTTGTAAAAATGGTTTTGGATTTACTTCATTATTAATATCCCCAGATAATTTTTGAACTTTAATATTTAGATATGGTTATAAATTTAGGAAAAAATTAGTGGACTTTACCTAAAAGAAAAAACAAATTGATATTCTTATCGGTTTTGAATTTATTTTGTGTTCTTTGTAATTTGATTCCACATAAAAAGATTGCTGTGGAAGCAGAGCTTTTCATAAATACACATGGGAAAAAACAAAAATGATAAAGGAAAATGTTATTGGTTTATGTTATATTAATTGTCAGCTTTCAACTTATAAGTTGTTATTACTTTAGACGTACTTAAAGTTACATTTTAACATCGCCACTTAGCTACGGAATGGCTTAATGGGGTATTTGTCAGGAATCGTGATAAGTAACTAATATAAACAGAAGTATAACAAATGAGATAATATAATCCTTGGAATTAACGGGTGCATAAATTATATTAGATTGAGATATTACAACACTCTTCAACTCCCACAGATGCGTGTATTCTGGAAGACATATCATTATTTAAATTTAACGTAAGTAAGTAATTTCTTTCTTGACATAACCGTCCCACACATCGGGATGAAAGCGGCGGGGATGTCAGATCACTCCCACGGAACCCTTCACCTGTCTGTTTATAACTTCAAACACAAATATTTCGTTTCAGAATCAAGCCAGCCTTTTCCTTTCTTCCGAACAGACAATCGCTGTTTGGTTTAATTTTGGTTCAAAACAAAACTTGAAGTTGATAGTATATGTAGCATTTTCTAACCTCAAAAAAGTGGTGTTGTGGATTTCATAAAGATCCATAAAAGAGAAAGAGAAATATAATATACAAGGCAATAGAACCATATAGACACAGATTATGGCTAAATAACAAAACGACACTGAAACTGTATTTTATATAGAAATGTTTTTAATGAAGATGAATTGAATTTATATAAAGTTAAATAGAATAAATGTTAAACAAATAGATTATATGAGGTATGGTAAAAACGTTTCCGTATTCGGTCAATGAAAATTTATTGAAATTGCGTATAATATTTTAATCTTATTTTCTTTAAAAATGCTCTCCTCCTGAATATATAGTCTTCTACTCCTCATATAATTGTTGGAAAGACTCCTGAAAATCATTTTTGAAACTACGTTTAGCTGCTTTGTCGCAGTTTCCATCACCTCTTGGGAATCACCAAAACGATGGCATTCACTGTCATTTTCAGTCGTAAAAACAGGTAAAAATCCAATTGTGTAAGGTCGGGAAAATAGAGCGGTAATATTGTGCTCGGCAAGGTATTGTTTCACAATAAGCGATCGATGTGACAAGGCATTGTCATGCAACAAAAATGAATCTTTTCCTGCCATTTACCAAGACGTTTTCACCTAACCACATCTCGTAGCCGTTTCAGGATCTCCTGTTACACTTCTTCAACTGTGTTCCCCTCAGAAATAAATCGTAGTGAATCATGCCCTGGCAATAAAAAAACCCTCCAGCATCTCTTTACCCCGGCTTCTGTCCAAGTGAAATTTTTCCTTTCTTAGTGATGTTTTGATTTCAACTCACCAGACTGATGCTTCGTCTGAGGGTCATGAAGAAAGCACCAAGTTTTTTACCATCTGATTTTTACCTGTTTCCACTACTAAAAATGACGATAAAGGGACTTCCTTTGCTGATTCACAGTAGGGGATGGAAAATGTGACAGAGCAATTTGACCCAAACCGATATAAAAATTTTTTATAAAATCCAATTTCACAAATGGAATTAAAAAACTTTTTACGCAAAATTTAAAAATATTTTTGAAATATTTACAAACCAACTATAGCCTACCTAAGTGTAAAATAGAAAATAAGTCAATAAGGTTAATAATATAGCCTACACATACACGAACGCCCACAAACATATTTAAAGAAAACGTTTTTGAATTCAAAGGACATGAACAACACACACACACACACACACACACACACACACACACACACACACACACACACACATATATATATATATATATTCACAAATTGTTTTTATTTTGTATTTATTTAAAATTAAAAAATTTTATATTATGAAGTTAATGTGTCATTAATTTTTGTAACGTTTGGAAATTCCCGTCCATGGACATCAGCAAAAAAATTGCGATTATTAGTGATTTACCACGAGAAAAAGTGAGCTATGGAGATGGCAAGATTAAGACTCAGGACCTTAAATGAGCACCGATCCTGATCTCTAAATTACATTTTGAGTGGTCCTTTATATATTCACGAAAACCAAATTTTGCTAGTAGCTTGGATAAGTTCGTTAAAAAGCAAAACTCTTTCAAAAGTTCCAAAATTTCGGGGATTTCAACCGTCTAAACATTCATAACTTTTTTGTCTTAAATATTTTCGAAAATATGATTTCACAGTAATAATTAGCGTGAAAAGGTACATAAAATAGCACTTTAAATGTATAACATTTGTTGATATTAGAAAATTTTATTTCTAACGGTGGCCAGGATTCATTTTTGTAGTTTTGTATCCTATGTGAAGAAATTTACAAATATAAAATGCTTGTATCAAGATTTTTAATACTGATTATGGTGGTAAAATCAGAAATTCAAAAAAAGGTTAAAATATTTTTGGAAATTATAATTATAAAATTATGGATTTTATTATGAATACAATTCGTCAGTGTCGCTATTTGATATTTGTACTACGTTACTGAGTAGATGTTACAGAAAGGATATTTTATGGTAAATAACTCAATATAAATACAATGAGTGCTATTTTAATTGCAAATTGCTCCATACGTCAACGTATTAGGATTGTATTTCATAGACACAACATATGTTTGGAAATGTGATCAAACGCTTTATAGTTTCCCTCCTTCATTGAACAATGGACAATGAGATTGTTAAAGGAGCCAGCCTCATTACAGCAACAGGTCCACGCTGGCCGCATTCATTAGACCAAAAGCAGGAGACATGGTAGCCGTACTCCATAGCTGGCCAATTACCGAACTTTCGCCAAATCACAATCGATAGGAGTACGCCCCTCGTGACCCGAGCGCCAATTTAAAGAATAACGGGTGCGGCGATCGGAGCCAACCGAACACGTGAACACAAAATTCGCCTACCACACCGGCGTACCTTATTTGGCTCTTTTAACTGATTCTGTCTGGAAGTAAGCAGCAGCACGTAAACGTTTGGCGTCACTAATTGTGCATCAATTTTAAATAAATTTTAAGAACTTTAAAACGAAATTTTAGACTTTATATAAATGGCGCGACTCATTGCAAAAACATTCTTCCATTAAACTTATATTCATTAATCTTTATTAGGGAATATTTTTTGGAAAATGAGCTATTGGAGTGATCATCGTTGTTTATCAAAGACTCGAGATATTGATTTGAGCGAGATCATTTGAGCCTGTGTGTGTGTGTGTGTGTGTGTGTGTGTGTGTGTGTGTGTGTGTGTGTGTGTGTGTGTGTAGTAGCTATAAAATGTAGTCCGATTTGATTTAAATTTGGCACAATATCGATTTTGGTAACAGCGACAAGATAACCAAAAATATTTGTTCGACAGTTTCAAAATGGCTGCCGTGTTAGATTAAAAAAATCATAACTTTTGTCTTAAATGTTTTAAAAATTTGTTTTTACCATTGTAACCAGTGTCGAAAAACTGCATAAATTATTATTTTGTTTAATCCGATGAAATTTAAAAATTCAATTTGAAGGCGGTCGGGGTTCATTTTCTTACTTTAAATTCATATTTAAAAGCTTAAATTACTAATATATGCAGACTTTATTGATGTTTTTGATGGTGAAGTCAGAGTTTCAAAATAGATAAGGTAAAATTAACTTTAAGATAAAGAAGAACACAGTTTCAATTAAGTTCGTGTACGGAATATGTTATGCAATAAAAAAATAGAATAAGTTTGTTTTAGAAACATTAATGCCTTGGAAAATAATGATTAGTATAATCATTAAGGACGAAATGATATATAAACATATTTATAACAATTATTGGTTGATCGAGCTACACAAATTAACGTAGTTCGGTTAGATGGTATATATTCATCCATCCTTAATGTGCTTTAAATACTCGCCTGAGGTAAGGATGGGTTGTACAATACATCCTCATTGTCGGAAGTAATAATCAAAGAGTGTAAAGTTTCTTGTTATTTTTATTTTTGAATGTTATCATTCAAGAAATATCACCGTTAGCTCAGCAGTATAAAATTATTTCAGAACAATTTCAGCAAAACTAAACCAATTTTAAAATAGGCCATTATTATTAATATCATGTTTGTTTTTTAGAAAATAAAAGTGGATTAATGCTGCCTATGTCATTATTAACACAAATTCTTATTATTAAATTAATACTATTTGATATAATTTTTTTAATTAAGTTTAACAATGAATAGTGTAATAATTTTTTTTCAGATTCATAATCTGTTCTAAAGCTTCGAAAAAAATTCCAAAACCTAATACAGTAATGGAGACAATTTCAGATTAAATTTGTTAAAATCGGTTAAACGGATTTTGCTCGACATTTTGGAGATTCTAAATGTGTTATTAATATTTTGCAAAGTTTTCAAGTTCATTGATTTCAAGAAGAAATTGGTTCTTCTAAGTAGTCGCCATTGTCATTGTTTTTAAGCTAAGCCCAAGGTTGTCACCACATTTGTGTGCTCTTTTTTAACAACTAAGATAGCGAGACCCTCCTCTTGTTCTGTGATCAATCTAAATATAATCTCACGATATCCGTTAACACTTCTCACCTGAATACTGAAAGGATCGCTCTTTACTTATCGTTCGAATATAATTGAAGAAACCTCGAACATACCGATCATAAACTGTTCCTCCGAGAACTTATCCAGGACAACTGTTATCTTTGCAGACGCTAATATTTCACTGTACGTTTGAGGGCAAAACCCTGTAGGCACTACACCTGCGGCTGTTCACCAAACACCGTCTCTACGATCCTAGCGCTGCTGACATCAGCCTTCCTCTGCCAGCTTCTTGTGCAGAAGTAGATGTGCTCCATCAGAACATTTTCCTTTTGCTTGAACAGAAGTAAAACCATCCGAGCAACTGTTTCCCGTTCTTGTTTGACATTTATCAAGGAAGGTTTATATCTAATCTAGTACACAATTGCAAGTGTTGGCTTTCCAGATTCGAGTTTCCCTTGAAGGTCGAGTAGAAGTTTATCTTCAATAACAATGTCATGGTCAGCATCTGAGTGTTGAATCCCACGTAACATTAGCTCTTTTAAGGCCTCTCTACTGAAGTAGATAAACGAGGGTAGTATGAGCCATATTTACAGTAGATGAGATTGCACGCCAGCTGCTCACTCTACTGTCACTCTGAAAACAATATACGTTGTTTTTACTCTGAAGAGATATATTTCGTATAATTTTATTTAAAATTGTTAGGTTTTATTCTACGGTTTTGACACATAGTAGTTAGCCTTAATTTTAGGACTACATAAATATTAAAAAACCTTAAGTAAAGACTAGAAACATTTGTTTCAAAAGTATTAGGATTGGTGGCCAACAAGTGCGGAGCGGAGTTGCGTGGAGCAGAACGGACTATATATTCGAACCTAACCTATTGTGTTTAATGCAAATGCGGCCACCGAAAGCGAAATAGAGCTAAGCGGAGTCATGATTCTGCTCCGCTTTCAGTGTCTACACTTACATTAAAAACAATAGGTTAGGTTTTGACTACATAGTCCGCGCTTCTAAGCGCAACTCTGCTCCACATTTGGTGGTCACCGGTTCTTAGTCAAATCAGTGATAGTTTTTGTTCAAGAACGAACAACCACAACCTCCCATAAACAAGTATAATATATACGTAAAGAAATTAGAGGTGAAGACCTTTAAAAAAGTATCACGTGATACGAAAATATCTGTTAAAATTGACATATTATATATAAAATTGTGTGTTGTCTTCAATCCTTTCTCTTAATAGCGTAACGCTAAAAACATATTGATCTCTAAGAAAACGGTATTTATAAATTAAAAAAATAAATTTCACCAGTAGGCTTGCAAAGCTTGGTTCATTGTGATACCACCAGTCGGCAGCACGAACTGCCCGAGATCAGGTGCAAACCTATTTGAATGTTAAATTACTGGTCGCGATTCAATCTTACCCGGCGATCAATAGTGTTCAATTTAAATGCCAATACATTCTCTATCTGGTGAGATCACCTCCAACCGTAGTGACATACGAAACTTCTCGCCCGATATGAACAAAGTGAATGGTTCAGTTAGGATTATTAATTAAGGATAACACTCGGTAGACTTGTGTGTTATCTATTCCCTCAGGTATGGCGGCAAGATACGTTAAAATGGCCGACACACCTCAGTTCTGAGGATGTGATGTTATTACCAGCTGTCAGTACGTATCATTTCATCTGAAAGAACCAACATTGCTTACAAATAAGATCGACCACTCGTATTACTTGCTTTACTTGTGCCTTGATCTTCCATCTAGCTAATCACAAAATACTCATATATGATGATGATGATGATGATGATGATGATGATGATGATGATGATGATGATGATGATAATAATAATAATAATAATAATAATAATAATAATAATAATAATAATAATAATAATAATAATAATAATAATAATAATAATAATAATAATAATAATAATAATAATAATAATAATAATAATAATAATAATAATAATAATAATAATAATAATAATAATAATAATAATAATAATAATAATAATAATAATAATAATAATAATAATAATAATAATAATAATAAAATAGTATAATAATAAATAAATAGAAGCCTTATATGCAGCTGAAACATTATCTCTCACAACCCAGGGCCCACTTGAAAGACTGGAGATCAAAGAAAGAAAGATATTACGAAAAATCTTAGGCCCAAAATTCTGTAACAACCAATTACTCCACATCAGTAATGAAACTCTTTACCAAAAAAACTGAAACACTATCAGACAAAATAAGAAAAAGGACAATTGATTTTTATGGGCACATCCTCCGAATGGACAAAAATAGACTAACCAAAAAAATGTTTGACTACTTTCGCAGTAGAAGAGCCAAACCACTTTGGTTTAGAGAAACGGAGAAAGACATAACAGAATTGCAGATCACTGACACTATGTTCATGGACAGAACAGCCAAAACAATAACTAAGGACAAGAAGCAACGGTTCCAAGGCAAAGTCAAATCCAAGCGAACGATCCAAATCTCTGACGAAGAAAGAAAAGCAAGATCACAACGAATGAAGCAATACTGGGCTACGAGGAAGGTACAGAACATTAAAAAGTGATTGATTTAGTGTACCCCAAAGTTGGGTGACACAAATAAAGAGAATAAATATAAATAAATATATGTATATATATATAGTAGTATATATATATATATATATATATATATATATATATATATATATATATATATATATATTATATTTTACCTAAAATAATAATATTTCTCAGGTAATAAAATAGTCTCATTAACAATAAAATAAACGGTACGACATTGTAAAATTGTCTCATTTTTAAAATGGACTGAAATCAAATCACACAAACAGGCCTACGTGTCCTTAGCCGTCCTCTGCCTAACAGCAAAAAATCGGATTTACGAGTTATGAACAAACAAGAAATTTTGTGTTGAAAGATATACCTGTGAAAAAAAACCAAAATCATAAAATTCAATTATTCATAATTTGTTCTACTCGTAATTTTGATCTTAAAAAAACGATTTACTGCTCAAGCCAATTTACCAAATTTTAAAATTACAGAATCGTAAATTAATTTACACAAAATTTGATATTAAGTGAGTGACTGTTTACGTATGACTAAAAATTTGTTTTAATTTGATGACCGGTTTTAACACTTAAAGCTGATTTGATGTGTTTTGTCAATAGATTTTAGAAAAATAAAATTAGTAAATATTAAAGATGCTGTTAATAAACAAAATGAAAAAATTCTTTGAAATCAGAAATTTTAGAAATATTTACAGTCATGTATATATATATATATATATATATATATATATATATATATATATATATATATATATATATGTGTGTGTGTGTGTGTGTGTGTGTGTGTGTGTGTGTGTGTGTGTGTGCGCGTGTGTGCGCGTGTGTGCGTGTGTGTGTGTGTGTGTGTGTGTGTGTGTGTGTGTGTGTGTGTGTGTGTGTGTGTGTGTGTGTGTGTGTGTGTGTGTGTGTGTGTGTGTGTGTGTGTGTGTGTGTGTGTGTGTGTGTGTGTGTGTGTGTGTGTGTGTGTGTGTGTGTGTGTGTGTGTGTGTATTCTATATCCAAGTAAGAAATACGTTTGTGGGCGATAAACGTAAGAAGGTTACATATAGCTGAAAAATATAAACACTGATTTTTTGAATCATCATTATACTAATATTTTCTCTAAAAGTGATTAAACCGAAATTTTTTCAAAAGCAGCAAGCACATTAATTGTTGAAATATTATACAACTGGCAAAAACTATTTTTTCCACAAATATATTAAAAAATAACTTTAAACAAATATTGTTTCATAATGGTTGTTTAATGTTTGCAGTCTTTAAAATTACAGCAAAATAAAAATGTAATGAAAGTAATTTTGTTATATTTTTTATGTATTTGATAGTTAACAGTATTAATACATTATTAAGTATACTTTGTAAATCTTGCGAAACTTTAAATTGTTTTGACAAACATGTTAGTTGTTTGAAGTTAAAAATATATATTTTATATAATATAAAAAGTTGAAACTATATTTTTTGGATATATTACAGTGTCTTTTTGTAAGTTACTCATTTGTCTGAAAAACCGCCAAAAATTGCAACACAAGATACAAGGATGTGAAAGGCATGCAAGGAGGAGAGAGAGAGAGAGCGTGCAATATTCATTCATAATTTATTTTTGTTTTGGAGGTAATTTTAAGTTTCTCCGAAATGAAACATAAACGAAAATAAAACAAACAAGAGAGAAACTCGTTTAAATATGATCTTCCCACAATGGTTGGCTTTGGTAAGGGAGAGATTTCTATCCCACATTCTCTGGTTTTACTTTCATGCAGTGATGCAGGTGCTCGGCAAGTCTGGACCACAAGCTAATTGAGGTTGCAAGGAGCAATGGAAACCAACCCACGTAGAAATTAATGCCCTGCAAAGAAAGTAACCAACATAACAAAGAGGTTAAGACGAAACTAATTGCGTTATTTATTGGTTTCAAGTTTAATTAGTTGTATTAATTAAACAAATACACAAAAAGTTTTCTATTTTAATTTGGTTCAGAGATTTAACAGAAAAGTTGCATCTTAATTTATGATTCACTTAAATAGTTTCTTCTTTCATAATAATTTATTAGTATTAAGCTGATAATTTGTATTTACAATTTAAAATTTCTGCTGAAGCTGTTTCGAATGAAAAAAAGGAATACAAACTACCTTCATGTAGCATATTATTTTTTAATAAATGTTTTAAGTAAAGTTGAATTTCATTTGTTATTTATTTGACACCCATACTTAATTTAACTATACTGTATTTTATATTCATGAATATTTAAACACGGTTTTTTAAACATGTATTGAAACTATTTTCTAAGTTTCGAATACTAAGCGAAACATAACTTTCCAAAGTTTACTTTTTGAAAATTTTATTTTCCCATTATAATCAGAATTAACTGAAATATGAAAATGAACCTCCTGGATGATGTTGTCGTATTAACTCTACAACATGTAAATGACCTATAAAGGTCGAAACTGTCAGTGATTAACAAAGTTACTTTATAAACTTCATTTTATTAAATTAATTTAATAATTAAATAATTCATAGTAGTTTTCGGATAACCCGGGTTTCGGTTTACACGTATCCTGATATCTGGCATCTACTACTGTATGTATTTATAATATCCTGTTCCATTAATAACGTTCAGATGTAATTGGTTGCAAAGCACACAAAAATTAAAAAATAAGGCTAATTAAGATAGGCCTAAATTTTATTTTATAAAATAAATTATAAAATTTATTTTTAATTATTTTACACATTTTCTAAATCTAATTAATCACTGTTAGCTTAAAATTTAAAATTCAGGAATGTCAAGTTCATTTTTGTATTTTCAAACCACATTTGAATTTTTGCATCAGTTGCTTTTTAAACGGATTTTTTGAAGAAAGAACTAAATTAAAGAAAGATTGTGTAATGTGTTTTGCAATATATATTTAAAAAGAAAAAAATACTGAATTCTACAACATATTTGAATTAATAAAAATTTCTTTAACAACATTGTAAAGAATATAACGAATAATTTTGATTAGAAATGATCTATTGGAACGCATATTACAATAAGTCGCAGACCCGAGACCTTGTAATCAGTGCCGATACTGAAACTTATACCACTCTTTAGTTGCCGTTAAAATGTTATATTAGATTATATTTGGTTCCGTAGCAGAAATTAAAGGATTTTAAATTTAATGGGATTCCTTTGGCACTGCGATCAAAGGAGATATTTTACAATTAAGTCTATCTAATTCTAGTTCAGTAGACTGGTACCCTCAATAAGTTTTAGTAGTATAAAGACTAGCTCATTCTGCTGAAGGTCCTTAGGGTCCTGGAAGAAAACCATATATTGTCAAGGGCCTCAATAGATTTCATAGCCTGCATTTTTATCTTCCTTTTTCCATACCATACACATGTTTTCTCCGCAGTACTTTGGTATACACGGTTCTATCCTGTTCATGAATCATTATCGTCAGACCCATAAACTTAAATAAGATTCATAGTTTTCCTGATTTGTCCTCTGCCTAAAATTCCTACTGTCTTTTCAAGGCCTCCTAGTATTTAGATACTTTTAATGTAGGAATGACCACTAGGGCAAAACACGGAGGCTCTTATAACATAACCAGATCAGTTAAGGCTCTATTTTGGGACCAGAAATTTTGTCCCATATTTTCTAGTTAAGCCACCTGTTAATAGCAGATTATACACAAAGAATCTCCAGCTGCCGGTTCCGGTTTAATGAAAGCAATTGCATATCCAAGTCTAGAAAGCCTGTCCGCCTCCTCAACCTCCTTGGGCCCTGATACCCAGTGCAATATAACCTAGGTTACCAGGGCAAAGTATTCAGGCTACATACCCAGATCAGTTTACATTCTATTTTGGGATCCGAAAGTGAATAGCTGCTGTCTGATTGTTGATATAAATGTAACAGTGCCTTCTTATTTAAAAGATCGCTTTAAATTCTCCCCAACTAAGCCATTAATGGCCATTACCTCTGCCTGGAATACTATGAGCTACTGTTCCAGGATAATAACGCTTATCGCCACGAGTCTCAAACAATACTCTCGCACTAATGTCCCTCATATTAACTTCAAGGATTTAAATGCAAGTGTCTGGTCACCATTCTATCAATGCCCATCATCACCCCCTATGTGTATATATATATATATATATATATATATATATATATATATATATATATATATATATATAAGTTATATAGACAATTA
The DNA here is from genome assembly GCA_022606455.1 of Callitettix versicolor. Classification (NCBI taxonomy): domain Eukaryota; kingdom Metazoa; phylum Arthropoda; class Insecta; order Hemiptera; family Cercopidae; genus Callitettix; species Callitettix versicolor. The sequence goes on from CM040191.1 coordinate 45,852,716, forward strand.
TTGTAAACTTTGCTAGATTTAGTGTTAGACTTAGCTATATTTAATGCTGACAGTTTAGCTTTTAGCACAGTAAGCATTTTCATGTACCTAGAGAAGAAAGAGCAGGAGCTCAGTGTTAATCGAGGTTTCACTCAGTTCGCATCTCAATGCATATGAGACGAACTTAAATAATTATAATAAGTTTTAAGTGAATATTAAAGTCTTATTTTAATTATTAAAAAGTTGTTTTTTTAAAAAGCGACATCCTCGAAACCATACCATAACTTATATGTATATATATATATATATATATATATATATATATATATATATATAAAACTTAAAAAAAAGTAATATATAAAATATCTTTGAAAATTCATGTTATCACATTATCGAGAAGCTTTTTCAGTAAATTTTCAACTATGCAATTGAATCATGTTTTACTTGAAATATTGAAGACTACGTAAAAGGAAAACTTTACAAAATATTAAATTATCGTATTAATGCAAATGTGATTTTTTTTCTTTCTCCCAATACAAATTAATGCAATTGAGAAAAATCTGTTTTAAAGTTGTATCAAATGTCGTTTATCAATTCCACGAAGTTCAAAAAATTAATGTAGCAAGGAATGTATAAACTTTTCCACAGATCTCAGTTATACGAACCCGGCTAAACCGAAATCCGGGTAATCCGAAACGGATTCTTTATTTTAGTATTGATAAATTAATGTATTGAAATAAAATTTGTAAAGTAGTAATATTATTTTTTTAAATCAGTTTCATATTTTGTACAAACTGGTTTTTAAACTTAGACGTCAATTCGTTTGTGCCTATGCGTTTGTCTATGAATATAGTTAAAGACAAAAGGTGTAATATATGATAAAATTTATATCTAAGTAATTTTGTAATTTATTAATTCAGTCCTCTTTATTTCTCCTAGAAATGTTATTATTTTGTAGAATACACTCATCTGTCTTTTCTAAATTTGCCAATTTTTTATTTCTTGATACATTTCGTATAACTTCTATTATCAGTTTAATTTGTGTAATCTCAATAAAAATATTTAGCCTTTTATATTTAATGAAACAATTATTTTCATACACTCTTTTGTTTAAAGATTGAATACAATTTAAATAAACGGTACAAAAATAATAAACTATCACGCACTCAATTATTTCAGTAAAAAAATTAAGTTTTCTGGAAATAATAATAAGATTTCGCCCAAATTGTTGTTACAAGTAAGACAAATCAACTATTAAATGTAAAAGAAAGAAGTTTCATGGTTTAAGAAGAAATCGAAAACATTTTTATTGTGCAATTGTTGTAAGACATTTTCATCGGGATGAGTTTAATAGGTTGTGTTGTCAGCAATGACATTTTGGGCTCCCTATATCTTTCAACTTTAAGAAACATTTTGATATTTATGTTTGATATTTAAAGTTCTCAAAATAAGAAAATACACATTTAAAAATGAACCTGACTACCAAATAAATAAATAACTTTACAATACCGCTTATTGTTGAGTCATTAAAAATTTACAGTAGTTAAACTAATAGTTAAAATATGTTTTATGCATTTTTTTACCTTTTATTTGAAAAAGTAATATTTAGTTCGTTATGAAAAGATTTTTAGCTATATTAAATTTTTGTTTTTGCAAATTTTGAAAATAAATTTAAAAAGTGAATAAATAAAATAACAATATTTTCAACAACTAGTTGGATTCAATAGGTAAGGAAAGATTTAGAGAGAAATAGTATAAAAGAAGAAGAAACGCTGAAGAGAAAGATTTTTAGAAAGAGGATATTGAGTGTGGAGGGATTCCAAGGGAGATTGCAGAGAAAACCTGGCGCGAAGTGGTCCGAAGACAGAAAGAAGCTGCATAGTGAAAGAATGAGGGAATATTGGAGGGAACGGAAGAGAAAACAACTAAGTGTGAAGAATTGAAATTGTCACGTGGTCCCTAGCAGGCCTCATCGAAAGAAGAAGAAGAAGAAGAAAATAACAATATTTGATTGTATCCATTTAATGGTGAATTGTAACAATAAAAATATATTATTTAGCGTTATATTGAAAAATAACTTTTTAAAAAATTACCTGCGAATTCTAAAATCTACGAATTTTATTAAAGAATGCGTCCGTGTATTATTAAACATTATAACACACAGTGTAACAAGAAGTACGAGTTACACATTATTGGAGTTAAACAAATTGCCGCCCAATAAACTGCTGTCAGTAGTTAATGCCCGGCAATTAAGTTTATGCCGGGTAAGTTATTTCTTTCTCGTTTGATAACGATGATGAAATTTCGTCTCGTATTTCCGAAAGCTGCTTTGGGACACCGACGCCGCTGTCGTCACAAAGAACGAAACTACATTCACAGCTAAACTGGAATCGCGGGTCGGAAGAATTTATATTGCATTTCGTTTAGGAAACTACAGCGACGTAAAATATTAACTTCGCTTTTAGAAAGCATTTTTGTCTTAACGGCTTGAAATTAACGTGGGAACGCGGAAACATGCTTCACGACATGCTTGGAGCGGACATCTTGTCTGGTCTCCGTTATTCGGACTTTTTGAATTAATTACTTAACGTCGCACTGCAAAAGCTAACTGCTATAAATTTTAAACAAACGCAAATTCAATGGAGTAAAATCTTTATTCATATAAATGTTATAAACTGTTTATTTATAAGGAATTATAACTGTTATAAGATTTATGTCCTTTGGTTAAATCTCAGTCTTTTCATTTCTAATGAAAAACATTCACAGTTCGAATGCCAATTGTTCTCATCACGCTGCTGTCTTATAAGTGAACTTTTATTACCAATAGCCTATATTTTTTTATTTAACACGTTTCAAAATCTAATTTCATCATTAAAATTTGCAGAAATTTTGCATTTTATAGCCTACTTTTAAAATATATTGACAATTTTAAACATATTTTTTCATATTTTAACTCTTGTTATAGTCATATCAATATAAAATTAAAAAAAAACATTATATATTTTTTAGTGGCTTTTTACTTTTATCTTCTAATAGATATTACAGCGGTCATCATAGTCCAGGCCCAAGACCTTGAAATGGACGCGATCGTAATCTCTAATATATGTATGTATATATATATATATATATATATATATATATATATATATGTGTGTGTGTGGGGGGGGAAGTGTATGTGTATGTATGTATGTATGTGTGGGCGCGCGCGCGTGTATGTGTAGCATTTACACACTTGCAACTTTACAATTTTCAATTCAATTAGTAAATCAATCGATTTTTAAAATACCTTGAACACTTTTTTCACCCGAAAAAATCCGCCAACACTTTTCCCGGCTATTGTAAAAGTTTGCAAATTTTGCAGTTTTATATTACAACGTAAAAAAACAGTTTTTCACAATCGCAATCATTGTTAAAATCTGCGTGCATTTGTTTTTAAGATAACATTTTCAATGTTATTGAAACTAATATGCTAGTTTATTCCTATCTGAAACAAACTTATAACAAAAATAAATTTTTGAAATTGTTTGGACAAGTTAGTTTTTAAAGAAAATTCAGCTGTTTGAAAATATAATTTCTCCGTGGCTTCAATGATAAGTTCTGCACCAATAAGCGTCATAGATTATTTAATCTCCAACAAAAATTCGAAAATTAACTTGACTGTAGTCAATCTTCACGTCTGTATATTTTTGTGATTTGAAATTCTAAAAGACTAATTTATACAGGTTTTATCACAATATGTAGATAAAGTGAGCGTGTTTTACACATTAGCAAGCACGTTTTTTGGTTCGATTTAATTGAAACTTGGCACAGAAATTGATTTTGGTAATACCTCGGACCAATAAACCTTGTAACCAATGTAAATCATTTCAAAATAGTGTAAAATCAAAATCTTGAGTAATTTTTATACCACATGTTTTTGAAGCGATAATTTCACGAGCGTCCAATACATGCATTAGTAAGCATTATTAGAAATTTAACATAGTAATTTATGTAGGTTTTAACATTAATTTAGATGACTGTATTACATAAAAATAAACACGGCACGCAGCTGTTTCGCTCACGTTATAGAAGCGATTTTCCATAAGTATTTTTCCTTATCTTATCTTTCTTGAAATACCGATTTCACCATCATAATAAGAACTCAAACATTTGAATTTTAAAATGTCAAATTACTTTGAAAATGTGATGATGAACCCTGACAGCCGTCAAAAATTTTCTAAATTGAAAATTCAAGGTGTTAACTTTTGCGGTTTTTAATTATGATTAATATGGTGAAATTATATTTTCGAAAAATTGAAGACAATAAAGTTGTTTTTTTAATATTTGGAATGACCGCCATTTTGTAACTGTTGAACGAATTTTACCGTTTAACGACGTTCAGCAAGTTTGTACTATAAACGATTTTTGTGCCATTTTTGGATAAAATCGAACCAAAATTGAATTGAGAACGTGAGCTTGGTAAAACACACACGCGCGCGCGCGCGCGCACACACACACACACACACACACACAACACATACATTCAACCACCATATATATATATATATATATATATATATATATATATATATATATATATAATCTAATCTAATTCGTATTATATTTCTGAAAGTTTGTGTGTTTGTTTGTTATTCAATCACGCTTTAACCACTGGACCAATTGAGATGAAATTTGGTACGTATATGGATTAAGTATCAGAGATACATATAGGCCTATTCCCGTTTTACAAAACGTCATTATACTACTTACCCAGCCCAAAATAATTATCAGTTTTTAGTTTTGTAACATCTGTTAACTAGAGTTAGGTTTAATTACTGTTTACTGAACATGAGATTTAGGCACCTGACATAGACATAGATCTAATCCCATTTTACAAATCTTAATCTATGTTTTATTTATTGCAAAATTATTGTTTTTAATGTTACATTTTCATCTAATAATCACAATATAGTATTTTTCATTCAAGACTATTCAATGTTTTTAAAGCAGAGTGCAGAATATATATATTATATACAATTTTATTAGGATATTTTAATTGTAAGGTAGTAGGCCTATATATATTTGTGTAATTACATTATATGAAAAAATGGTAAATATGCAGTGCAGCATCTATTGGAGTTTTCGATATTTTTCTTACTAAAATGCTTTATTATGTGCCCAAAAGCCAAAATTAGGAGAAGTACGATAAAAATCGAAAATAAAAGTGACCAACATAACCTCAAAATTGCTACCGGCGAAAATCGGTACCGTGTTGTACTGATTTTAGACGTATTTTTATTGTTTTACTGATCTACAGATCAGTAAAATAATAAAAATACGTCTAACACGGGTTTGGGTGATAGGAAACCCATTTTTTAAAAGAATAGTGCATAACCTAAGTGACACGGTTGTTAGGCCTAACGGTGATGCGTGAAAAAACCTTTATATTTGTTTAAAGATTATTTGGCTACATATCCTAACTGTCACGGTTGTTAGGCCAAACACGGTGATGCGTAAAAAAACCTTTATATTTTTTTAAAGAATACTGCATATCCTAACTGACACGGTTGTTAGGCCTATCACGGCGATGTGTGAAAAAACTTTAAATTTTTTAAAAGAATACTAAGTATATTAACTGACACGGTTATTAGGCCTAACACGTGATGTGTAAAAAAAACTTTTATATTTTTTTTAAAAAATACTACATATCCTAACTGATATGATTGTTGGGCCTAATCATTGTGATGTGTGAAAAAAACCTTTATTTTTTTAAAGAGTATCCAAACCTTAACTGACACGGTTGTTAGGCCTAACATAGTGATGCTTGATAAATCTTTATATTTTTTTAAAGAATACTCCATAAGCTAACTAATATAGTTGTTAGGCCTAACACAGTGATGCATTAAAAGAACCTTTATTTATTTTTTTGAAAAGAGTACTCCATAACCTAACTGACACGATTGTTGGGCCTAATACGGTTATGCATGGAAAAAACTTTATATTTTTTTAAAGAGTACTCCATAACTTAACTTGTGTGTGTATATATATATATATATATATATATATATATATATATATATATATATATATATATAGATAGATATATATATGTAATAATTATTATTATTAATTATTTGCGTATAGACTCTGTTGGATCACGCAAAGCACTCCGACTCATGTCTTGCTCCTTCTAATCCTCCACACCTCCCTCATCCTGTCCCCATGGATCCTCTTCCGCTCCTCCGTCCATTTTACCCCTGCTCTCTTTTGGATTTCATTCTCTGGGATCTTCCAACCGAGAATCTTTCTCCTGTATATGTGCCTGTCTTCAACGTCTGTTGAGTCTATTTCTGCGTCATGTAGGTCTATTCTGACTTTTGCTTATTAAACATTATATATATATATATATATATATATATATATATATAAATGGACGGAGGAGCGGAAGAGGATCCATGGGGACAAGATGAGGGAGGTGTGGAGGATTAGAAGGACAAGACATGAGTCGGAGTGCTTTGCGTGATCCAATAGGGTCCATACGCATAATATATATATATATATATATATATATATATATATATATATATATATATATATATACACACACACACCACTACACACACATCGTCTGCATTAGCCCAAGTGTGCACAATAGTCGGACGTTATTATATATATATATATATATATATATATATATATATATATATATATATATATATATATATATATATATATTTATATATATTATATATATATATATATATATATATATATATATATATATACACATGTGCATATTTGCTATATTAATTTTACCAGGACTTACCATGATGGTCGTACAAAAGCTCATTTTTGCAATGGAATTTCGTAATAATATAATATTACTCAGACTGTCATTCTCCTTATTTTGAAAATATAATATTTTTTAATAATATATAATTTTTGGTAAAATAAAAAAAAATGTTTGTTTTAAGTTCAAATAAATGACTTTTAAGTAAAAATATAAATTATTTGTTGGAAAGTCACATTTGTTACGTCACTGTAACGCTTGCGTGTAGCAGTTATTAAGAACGTGTATGTGTTTATGATGTGAAATAATTAAATGTATTCAAACACTTTGTATGCAGCTATAAGGTGGTATTAGGGTAATTTCTTATGATTATGCTTTGAGTAGAAAGCGGTGCAGCACAGCACTTATGTTTAGACATAATAACTGTAAATAAATGTACTCTATCCTACTAAATATCTTTAAAAGAAACTTTTACTCTCAACTTGATAGTTTTATGGTAAGTGGAGATCTGAATCGATGTGGAGACTTTAACAACTGTAAAATGTTCAATATGATGTTAATAACATAAAGCGTGGCACATAAAAAGAGACAAAGTAAAAGCATTGCAATGTAAACTAACTTTGATGTAATAGCGAACATCAAGTGTAAATGAGATATTGGAGACGTCATCATGGTAAGATCAATGGCCTGGGGCATTAAAATGAGTTCTGATTCTTATACCGAATACTTTTTTTTGGCTTATGTAACCATGAGTGAGTATTTGTGCGTGCGTGAACGCGCGCTTGTGTGTGTTACTTGATTAAAATTTAGCGCAAAAATAGATTTTCGTAATTAAAAGTTTACCAATGTACATTTTTGAAAAGTTTACACTTTTTTCTATTTTTCGACATAATCGACGTTGAGATCGATGCATTTTTGCATACGGTGAACAATCGTTTGTATGTCTGAGTAGGGACCTCTCCAGCCGCGCCGCGAAGGTAGCTTAAAACTTTTTCTTTCAGCTCTGGTCCCACCTACGTATTTCTTCAAATTATGGAAGAGATGGAAGTGACTACACTTGGGGCTACGTCCGGGCTGTAGGACGGATGTGTGACAGTATCTCATCCAAATTGGTTGTTGAGCCCGGTTGTTACAGGACGGTGTGCGGACGAGCGTTTTCTTGATGGAAACAAACTCTATTCGTGAGCATGCCTCTTCTCTTGTTTTGAATCGCGCTGCCAAGGTTCCTTAACGTCTCACAGTAAGGATCAGCATTGATTGTTGTGCCGGTATCCATGAATTCGCACAGCAATAACCTCTTCCTGTCCCAAAACACGCTCGCCATGACTTTGCCGGCAGACAGTTTTTGTTTGAACTTCCGCGGCTTCGGCGACTCTGGTTGTTTCCTCTGACGTGATTGTTCTTTCGTTTCCGGTGTCGTATAGTGTACCCAGGTCTCGTCCCCAGTGACAATGGAGTCCAAGAATTTCTAGCCATCGGTTTCGTAGGTCTGAAGAAATTCGCGGGCTGCATCAATCCGTTGCCGTTTGTGGTCTGCTGCAAGCTATCTTGGGACTCACTTTGCACACAAATTTTGCTATACCCTAAATGGTCTGTCAAAATTTTATCAATGCAAGTCTTTCTGACATCAGCGATCATTTCGGAGGGTTCCCAAACAGTCACCCTTGCTTCTTCCACTTACGCAATCATTTCGTCAGAAACAGATGGACGTCCGGAACGCTGTTCGTCATGAAAGTCCGTCTTTGAATTCTCTGCACCACTTGCGCACGTGTTGTATGCTCATACATTTTTCTCCGTAGACGTCACACAGTTGGATATGAATGTCCACTGTCGCAGTGTATTTTTGCACACAAAAACAAATCACAGAGCGTAATTCGCAGCTGGTGGGAGACAGAAAAAACTACCATTATTAACGGCTACCAAGCCAAGACTAAGCGTCGCAGAGCGCTCACGGAGTGGGGATTGGGAGCGGAGGAACCAAGATGCAAGTCAAGGTCACCGAATCCAGCGTAACAACGATCGCAGCGACTATAGCGCCTTGGGAACCTTACTTTACGGACAATCTTCGTATTTACCCAGTAGCATTCAATAGTTCGTAAAAAAAATACACGAGGGTTAAAGTTAACTTTTGTACTTTCAAAAGTAGCTGTGATTTTTTAGTTTCCCCGATACAGATTTTTTTTCTGTTTTTATTGTTATTTCTAAAACAGGAATTTTGTTTGTTAAATGAACATTTTTTTCGTTTCATATTGGCACTTTTCATTTAAAAGATATGAAACTTTGTGAAAATAAATTTGTGGAAATCCGTTTACTTTGCTGGAAATATTCTAGTTATTTGAAATTATTACTTTGGTTTTTCTTGATTATAAATTCCTACATACTTTAAAATTATTTTTATTTATTTATAACAGTTAGTGTTTATAACTCTTATAAATGTGCTTTTTGCGTTTTCAGTGTTCATAAAGTATTATTTTATTCAATTAAAAATCTAAAGTCAACAATTTCATTGTTTTTTTTGTTATTCAAAATTTATTATTACACATTTGGATTACATCTAAACCGGCAGAAGAATTAGTGACGGCTAATCAACAACGTTGTAAGGGAGATCAACCGAAATATTCTAATATAATAGAAAGTGGATTTACATCAATGTTTCATTTCTTTTTTATAATATCAGCAACGTAGTGTACTGGGTTCGAATATTTTTGCAACCTATAACACAAAGTCGACAAATTCTGGTAGCCTACTTGTAAAATTTTTGCAATTACAATAATATAAACATTCAGAAAACTAACGATGAACAAATAAACAATTAAACATAAATGTAAGTTGCAATTATCATCGTGTGTTTTTAACTTTGTCGTTCATATTTTTAAGTTCATAAAAGTATTACATAAGAAAAGAAATAATTGTTTGCTGTTTTTTCAAATTTAATTAAGTCACTATTTTTACGTTGTGATAAGCGGTAAATGTCTATTTTTTACATCTTTCTGCGATAAGAAAAAGATTTTTGTTTTATTACTTTGCTGGAAACTAAAACACACTCAGTTAAATTGATGTTTTTGTAACCTATACCTGTTTTAATTTTAAAAAACATTGCTTTCAAGTTATTTCAAGTAAAAGTGCTTAAGAATAACACAAAAATGTTATAACAGATTATAATGATTTTGATAAAACATTTTTCAAATATCGATTTTAAGTGGCTAAACAAATTTAGAAGTCGATAACTCTCTCTCAAAATCGTGAGTTAGTCGACCATAAACTTTGAACACTATTGGGCTTTTCTGTGCTTTCTTTCGATTCGCTGTACTCTTGAACAAGACTAAAAATGAGATTTTTGTATTTGTTTTCCAATAAACGAAATTAAATGTGTTATATTTCGTGTAATGTTTATTCAGGATTTATTTAACTTTTAAATAAATAGACTTAATAGTGTATTTTTTTCGTAGCCTATATTTAAATGAACGTTAAAGCTGGATTAAACGCTGCCCTTCTGACTTTATTCTCAAAACTGGTTTCTTACATCTTTCACCTAAAATCAGACGATGACAACAAGCGAGTAGAATGTCCTCGAAGTAGATTAACTGATTCAATCATATAATCTATCAACATTTATTCGTACCACAAAACGTGCATCACAATCACTATTTGGGAAATACCACGTTAAAAATATTCGTTCCCATCAGACTCATCTTCAGACGGAAGGCTTGTGGAGCCCTTTTTTTCAGTCTGTCGTACAAAATATTCTGTTCAGTTGGAAAAGTAATTCAAAATGTTTTAGTTTTGTTTGTAAAATATGATTTCACACAAAACTGAAAATTATAAAGTTTTTTCAAAAGGTAGATTTTTTTAGTTAAATTTAAAATTATTAAAACTTATAAGAATTTTTTTTATAATTAAAATGCAAAAATCCATAAAAAGTTTTTCTTAAAATTGAAACTTTATCAGACATAAAATAAAATAATAATACTCATTATTATTACCAATTGGTACTCACAGTTCATTTCCCCTTTGAAATTTGATATTGCTAATTAATGGAGGTTTAACTCTCACTACAGTGGTAAAGTCAGATTGTCAGTTAAGTGGAAAATTAAAAAAAACGAAAAGATGAATAAATGTTGCTGAATAATGAACTTGGTTAAGCTATATAGTATTAAAATCAATTTTCGTTTACGTGATACTAATCAAAACTATTAATTTTTGGAAACTGCTTGTCACACTGCGAGATATACAACGTGGCCGATTGCTGTTATTATGATTTGTTTTATTTTTACTCGCTGGCTATAAAATTTTCAGATTTTAAAACTTAAGATATGAATAACAGACAGCGCATAAAAGGTAATCTGAGAGTAGATATAGTTTGTACCATTATAAATTCTAGCAAGCTAGTGTAAAGTTATTTATAGTTCAGTTCAAACAAGAAACTGTTAAATTGATTCTTTACAACTATGTTGGTGAAATAAAAAATATTTTACTACTTCATACAGTGTTAGTTTTATTTGAAGCGACATTTCACGCGACTGTTGTTACTCTATGCTCATAGAATGAACACTCACGTTTAATGCATTCGAGATACACATTACAACGTTTATGCTTTCGTAAAATACGGGCAATATAATATGGTGGTACATTTCGCTTGTACCGATGTCATCATCAGGTGTAAGTATAAAGTATGTCGGAGACTGTGAATATTTTGACGAAACAAGCTGTTTGACATGAATGCGTAAGATACACAGTTGAAGAACTTGTGGTATTAATTGTGTGAATATTTTAACTGAAAATAAAAACATTCCCTTCACGTTTGTAAATGTTTTTGATGAAGTTATTTTGTAACTTTTCTACTTGACATTTGCAAACATAAAACTTGAATTGCGCTGCAAATAACATTACTCGATGAGGTACGCCGTAATTCATTGTAATTATGACAATTTTTTTGTTGATTGGCTTGTGTAGTTTATGAGAAAAATATGTTAATTACCTTGAACAAGGTAGAGGCTGAACAATAAAACAAATTATGTTTAATGTAGGCTAATTGTAAAACATTCATTTTGTATACAATCAAGTTGTATAATTTTTTAATAATCTATGTAAACTCTACTTTACATATTCAAATTATAGCAAGACGCAGCTGTTTTGCTAAAGGTATTGGAAACCAATTTCAAAAAAAGTATAAATGTGAATTTTTTTATAACAAAAATATTACAATGAGTACTATCCGGCGGTAAAACGTACATCTTACACTTTCAAAAATATCTATAATCGTTTGTATATTGTAGACCTATATATTAATTATTTTAAATAAGATAGAAACAAAGCAAATTAACAAAGTGTTTCTAATGTTTTCTAATTTTTGTATATAGGCTATTGTTTAATTATTTATAGTTATAAGTAATTAATGTGTGTAGATTATGTAATTTATGTAATAAATAATAGTTTGCAAGAAGTAATCGAATTTTAAGAAAAGTTGGAGCATTTAACTAGCTGCACTTTTTGAGAGGTTTTAGATGTCCCTCGCGGTACCCGAGTCTAACACACACTTACCTACATTTGCAACACTACACTTACGACTTTAACACTTTACTTTCACACTTACATTTAGGGAGGCGATAATAGCCTCAATGTGCTTTTCGCCTTAATATATATATATATATATATATATATATATATATATATATATATATATATATGTGCCTATATATAAATGTAAATGTTTTACGCTTATCTATTAAACGAACATTTTTGTATTTTGTAATTTAAAGTACTATGTAACCTGACTACTTTTTTCAACATTTTTTGCGTCTTTTTTTTATTAAACATTTGTTTTAAACAGATTTTCTCAAAATTAGGTTTTACGGTTTTAGTAAAATTTTACACCAACATTTTGTTTCACTTTTTCAAATAAACAAATAAAACCTAGCGGACTATTTACGGTGCGAAAACTATCGAAAAAAACCCGAAAAGCTGATCTTATAACTTATCAAAATAAGTTTTCTCAATTTTCTGTGAAACATACATACATTATTTAAAGCAAAAGCTTCTGTAACGTGATCTTAACCAAAATCGATTTACGGTTTAGGAGCAACTAGAAAAATCGAAAATACGCTCTGACCATCGTTTGTGATGAAACCTAAAATTCCTTTTATTTTAAAATTACAAGACTTATTTAAGTAGATGATTTTCAAATTTGAGAAACAAATTAAAAAAATCTGATTTTATAAAGTTAGGCAACTTTTTTTCCTAGTTCAAAAACTGTATTTGCCAAGCAATTAGGCTCTAACTGAATAAGAGAATATTTAGGCCTATGTATTTTTTTAAAATTCTTATTTTTATACTGTATTACAAAATGAGTTTAGGGCCTATGGATTTTTTAAAGTCTTCATTTAAAAATCCGTTATTTTATGTAATTTAAGTTGAACAGTTTTAAAACTGCTCACGAATAGACGAACTAGGCCTACACACATATTCATTCAGAGTTTAAAATATTTTAAAGGATATTGGCACTAATCTTGCCGATAGATCAACAATTAATTATTACGTAACACGCTAGGTCAAAAACATAGTTTAGTTCTTTCAGGCATTTAAAGTTACGTCACTTTGAACGACCTTGCTTTTTTTTGTTCGTCAGAATGGAAATCCACTACAAACTATAATTAATTAGGTTACAAACTATAATTACTATCACGGTTGTCAGACAATTTGCTCCCGCGAAGTTTTCTATCACGTCGCATGAAAATCGAAACCTGTTTTTCTAACCTAATTTTTCTTTTGATTTCTTTACGAACGTAAAAACGGAGAAACTATAATTTGAAATTGTATTATTATTGAAACAACATCATTTTTAGGCGCCCGTAACGTATAATCAAGAGATAAAAGATACACGAAGTTTGGAGTAAACTGGAAGTTTTAGTTTGTTTTATAATTATTATAATCACGCAAATTGGTTACACGCTAAAAACATTTAACACGTCGTAATATTGGGCTGCAAAAATATGCATCATTCGATACCCTTACTGCCTCTGGGCCCTTTTTTTCAGAGGATGAACAAATTATTATTTATCGGTGAAAAAACAGAAGGCAGTGGTTATGAATATCTGCAGGCGATAGATACTACCAAAATGTTATTTAAAACTATTTTACATAGTAAGCGATTTTTAGTTTGCTTAGGCTTTTCATAGGGAATTGTCTATATAATGAATGTAACCATTAAGTTTTACTTGACTAATTATAACGGAGTTGTAAGCAAAACATGATTAGTCAAGAGTGGGATTTCTTTTCGTTTTATTTAAAAATATTGAGGCTTATAATCTCAACTATACCTTAGCAGAATTATCTTTAGCCTACCTTTAAGACAGCATAGAAATAAAAAGCAACAATACTTATTAGAATAAAAAATACTTATAAATTATTAAACTTTTTGTATACAATTTATTTGTTTAGTAACAAGGCTTTTGTTTTTATTCAGAATTGTGTTACGCAGTTGGAAGCGTTGTAGGCAGTCAGGCAATAGAGACATACGCAGAGAACGAGCAAGTCTATTCTAATGGTTTATTGTTTCGCGAATTCTGGAAATTCTTTATTTTACGAAATGAAAGATAACTAGCGATGTTATACAGTTACTTTAGAACTTTTTATTATAGAAAATATTAGGTATTATAGTATAGGTATGACCCGGGTTCGATTCCCGGCGAGGGCTTGGCATTTTCATACGCTATAAATCATCCCATCGTCTGCATTGCCCAAGTGTGCACACTAGTCGGACGTTAAAAAAAATCTTCTACTTTAAGGTTTGGCGTAGTAATAAAACTGTTATATTCACCCACAAAACTCCCTAAATGGTTTTTACGAACAATAGTACTCAAAATTTTTAAACGTAAATCGTTCAGTCAGAGATTACTTACTTTAAATAAATTGCTTTAAATAAAAAAACCGCGTACATTTTTTTTAAAGTAATAATTTTGGAGTTAAAATCTCCAGCTACGACAAGCGCTTGGTTCCAAAGACACTCGGCCTTCAGGATTTCATCATGACAAGTGGCGCTCCAAACGGATTGAGTTCGGTGGAATGTCTTAGTACGAAACTCTTCTACCAGACAGCGCTGTGGTGTAACTTGGCCTTCAACTGTTGCTGTGAACAACTTAGCTTCCTACTGTTTGACAAGAGTAGAATATTAATACTGTGTAATAATACATGTTATTATTTATAATACGTATAAAAGCCGAACGATGAATGTGTATGATTTTTCCTCATTCGCTTCCGTTTCAAAATGGCGGACTCTGATTTACAAGGACGAGTGTAAGCAGTTTTCCGTAAGCGCAAAAAAAGGAAAAACGTTTACACACACACACACACACACACACACACACACACACACACACACACACACACACACACACACACACACACAAATAAAACTTGACAAAACATTCATTTATGCTTCTTTAAAATTTTAAAACACTTTTGTAAAGAACTGATTTCACAGCCTAAATCTACAAAAATTAAAATTTTTTACTTTCAAATTTCATTAAAAATAAACAAATGAACCGTAACGATTTCGTTGCTGTAGTCACAACAAGTAATATAGGTCTATATACTATATATATAAATATATATAACTTTATATACAAGGTATAACTTATATATATATATATATATATATATATATATATATATATATATATATATATATATATATATATATATATATAACTTTATATACAAGGTATAACTTTATACACATATATATATATATATATATATATATATATATATATATATATATATATATATATATATATATACTAAAATACAAAATTAAATATTCAAAAACTAAACACAAAATATGGTAAGATAAGCAGAATCAAGCACTTCAAATACCTGGGAGAAATTCTTGAACCCACAGGTGGCGAGAAGGCTGCGCAAAAGGTTCGGCTGCTGAGAATGAAGAGGGCTCTTGGTATAACGCGTGATATCTACAATAAGAGATGTATGTCGACGCACACAAAAATCAGACACTACAACACAGTCATAAAACCGGAGGTATTATATGCAAGCGAGACGCTAGCACTCCACACAAAAGCTACCATGGAGGGTATTTTGAAGAAAGAACGCAAAATCTTGAGGAAGATCCGTGGCCCGAGATTAACAGAAGATGAATTCAGGTTGCACTCCCGGAAGACCACAGAGAAGATATCGAACCTGGTAGCAGATATCAGAAGAAGGAGGCTTCGGTTCTATGGACACATCAGTAGACTCCCAACAACGAGACTTGCCAACAGAATCCTTAAGTATATACAAGGTGTCAAATCAACAACGTCGTGGATCGCACAAGTCAGAATAGACCTACATGACGCAGGAATAGACTCAACAGATGTTGAAGATAGGCACGCATACAGGAGAAAGATGCTCGGTTGGAAGGTCCCAGAGAATGAAATCCCTAATAGAGCAAGGGTAAAATGGACAGAGGAGCGGAAGAGGATCCATGGGGACAGGATGAGGGAGGTGTGGAGGATTAGAAGGAACAAGACATGAGTCGGAGTGCTTTGCGTGATCCAACAGGGTCTATGCATGATAATAATAATATATATATATATATATATATATATATATATATATATATATATATATATATATATATATATATATATATGTGTGTGTGTGTGTGTGTGTGTGTGTGTGTGTGTGTGTGTGTGTGTGTGTTTTACAGTTTATATATATATAAGAGGGGAGGGATGGGGAGAGAGAGAGAGAGAGAGAGAGAGAGAGAGAGAGAGAGAGAGAGAGAGAGAGAGAGAGAGAGAGAGATGGTCTTGTGTTTTAATCATATTGTAATTTTAATTATTGCTCCAATAGTTCGTCTTCCATTGGAGTATAAAACTGTATGCCTAAATTTTTCTAATACAGTAATACAAGCTAGAAACTAATGACAATATTTATGCCTATAGGTAACTCTTAAACAGTTAACACAAGTACGAAGAGTTACTAGAACGTAGTTCCAGGCAATGTGTCTACTTCATTATTTAAAGGTTAAAAACTACACGTCTTTTTTCTCACATGGAATAAATTAAAAGGCCCGTATACTGTAGTCAGTGATTTACACAAGTACAATGAAAGTTTAATTATACTTGTATGAATTAAATTATGGGGCGTAAGCCGATATACAATATACCACATCTTGTACTGTATAATCGGTTACCGGTAATTAATTCTTGTATACAGTTTGTATTACGTAATGGGAGAATTTGTTTTTACTTTGTAAAAAAATAAATACAAACACTAATAATAGGACATCACGATCTTAAGATTTCAGTTTTTGTTTTTTGAATTTAGAAAAGTGGTTTCTACTTATCTGTCTCACTTGTATGTATGTCTGTGCACATCGCTGGAGACCAACCAAACGTACCGACTTCGGTGAGTTAGCATATGGTTTCGGTTTGTTCGTTTTGCTGGTTTTTATTTGGTAGAGAAATATTAAAATAACTATTTATTGTTAAAAACTTACTTTAAGTTTCTCAAATTTAATCTTATGTAATACTCACTCCCCAGCTCCCTCAAAAAAATCGAGCCGCCTCGGTGGTCTAGTGGACAGCGTACTAGGCTTTCACCCCGAGGACCCTGGTTCGATTCCCGGCGAGGGCTTGGCATTTTCATACGCTATAAATAATCCCATCATCTGCATTAGCCCAAGTGTGCACAATAGTCGGACGTTAAAAAAAAAAAAATCAAAAAAATCAAAAAAATCGTTTTGAGAACTATGTACCAAACCCAGAAGTTAGGCTAGCTACTCAAATCGGTTGAACACATTTTGCTCAAATTCTGGTCGTAAATGAAAATTCGTAATTGAAGTCATTGTCCAAAATTTAAAGTAAAACAAATTTATGGTTCAGGAGGGCTAAAGATTTTTTTGAGTAGAGAGACAGTACCCCATATTTTTTTTCAGTAATAGTCTGCAATACTGAGGAAAATATGAGTTAAACACAATTTGGTAAATAAGATTTCTGTTATTTTTAAAGTGATTTTACCAAAAAGGAGTCAGAAACATATTCATGTGATGTGACCAATCTTACGCCGAAATGCAGTTTAATTTAAATTAATAAAAAACCCAAAATCAGTAAAGGCTGTTTTTTGGAGTTCACTATACCTGAAAAGTTTACCTGACAAATCCATCTAAATCCAATAAATCTGAATTTCGAAACATGATTATTCAACTTTGTTCTGTTTAGTAATAAAATAATAAATAACAATACATACAGAAAACAGGACAAAAATACATATTGAAACCTTTTTAACCGTGCAAGATGGCTAACATTTCAATTTTATAAATCTACTCTGACGTGTTGAAAAATAAAATTCTTTCTATGTATTGTGCATTAAAAAGTAAAGTGAGGTAATCGTCAACAATGCCTTAATTGTCTTCTCCTCAGGTCAATTAGTTTTATAAACAAACGTAGAATCTTAGAGTAGTCACTTCAAGGCCGTCTGAATACTTCTGCTCACTAGAAATGTTCGCATGTTCCTCCAGCTGTACAGTAAATATGTTAATAACAATGATTAAGTAAAACATAACCTCTATATTTAGGTCTAGGTTAGTTAGACAGAATATTAAACACAGAATGATCTCACGTGTGCCTAGAACAGTAACCGACAGTTCTCATGTCTTTGGGACAATCTTCAGATATTCACACAGATAGGCCTGCCAACGGTGAACTCTAGTGTGACTTAACGGAACTAAAATACAATTTTTTTTATTGTTTTCACAATTAGGGAACGTAATTAAATTTGTTATATTGTAAGAGCGTGATATTTTAATATTTAAATTGTATTTAAATTATTAATTCCTTAATTAATTGGTCATACTTATGGCGAAGCTGTAGTGTATAACTTAAAAATATCCATTGTTTACAAATTGTACACGGTGCTAAGAGAAACCTAAGGAATTTCTTGAATTCATATGAATATATTCAGATTATTAAAAGAGGTGGTTTTTGTGTCATATTTTTAGCAATACAGATAATGCATCGTATCTTACTGTGAGTGGAATGACATTCACATTTCTATTGGTCGTTTGACGGACGTACTATCTGAAGACGATTTCTTCCAAACGCGAGAAGCGTATAGGCTAAATTTTTTAACTGCAGCATAGATTTGTCTCTGAGCTCAGCGACAGAAGTCGGTTATAAATTTATCCTTGATAAATGCTTGGTATAAAGCGGTGGTGTGCGCTCATACTGAAAGTGTGCGCTGCTTTCTTAGCCGTCATCATCAATCTTTGTGTTTAAAAACTTTTTCAAGTGTAAATCTAAATGCACGATGATTTTTTCTTTTAAATAAAAAAAGTAAATTTTGCTTTTCTTTATGACACAAAATACGTTATCGTTTGATCTGTCACGAACATGTTTCAAGAATTTTTTAAGATTTTTTTCAGTCCCCGAATTCCGAAAAAAATATTTTGGCAATAAACTCTCGATTACATCCAAAGATAGTAAAATTCAGGCAAGAAAGCCCGTATGAGAAACCACATCAGTGTTTCTGTAGATCTTGCATCATTGTTAATGTGTGTGGCTTGAGATGCAAAAGTTTTCCGAAAACAAGATAAATAGACACAAATACATCGTCCAATGTCACAGTTACATTTTACACCCGACAAAGTGTACCCTCACGATACAAAACGCCAAGCAAATTGTACCCCCGTAAGAAAAGCCCAAGCACAGTGTACCACTGGTAAAACGTTTCTATGCTCAGGTCATGTGCACCGGGGTTAAAAAACCCTGAAAGTTAGGTATATTATACCGAGGTGTACACTATGACGTTTTTCTTACCCCAAGAGATCTATAAGTTGCAGCAATATAATAAGTCAAAGGGTGTGTACTGACTAAGAGTTTTTCTTAACCTCAAAGAGATGTACTACGTAACTGGAATATAATAAGTCAAAGTGGGTACACTGATTTTATGTTTTTCTTAACCCAAGCCAGTTTCATTGTTTCGTAACTTTCACAACTCAAATGAGGTAAAATGAACTTTGGTTTTTCTTAACCCCCAAGAGATCTATATGTAGCGACAATATAATAAGTCAAAAGGGGGTACACTGATTTTAGGTTTTTCTTAACCTATAAGAGATCTAACGTAGTGGCAATATAATAAGACAAAGGGTGTGTACTGACTTTAGGTTTTTCTTAACTTCCAGGAGAATATAATTCAGGGGTATACTCCTATTAGTATACATTTGTTATTGAGCACTATTGCAGGAATCCAAATAGTTTTTATAGTCATAAAATTACGTAAAATTAAATATTTAAAATGTTTGCCAAAGTCTTGCGTCATAGTGTAGGAAAGAACATATTCTATAACCTTGATACTTTATGCCAGATAAAGTAATGAGGACGAGGGTTCAGCATAACTACTTTTATTTAAAACTATTTACAACTAACAGTAACAAACATATACAAACTCGTAAACAAAAATATTCTTGTTCACAGCTTTTACGTTTTTTTAAGTAGAATTTTAAAGTTTATCGCCATGTAGACATAACTTTTAGTTATCTCACAAGTGAAAAAACTTACCATTATATTCTATTATTTTTTTATATATAATATTTAAAATTAATGCATTACTAATACCATTTTCTGTTTTTCATTAGAATACTAATTTAAAAATAAAGTTATTAGTTTGGAAGGCTGTTGGAAAATTTTATCTTTGTCTAAAAAGTACATAAACACTATCACCTTAAATTGAATATAATAGACGTGAATATGAAACTATGTTGCCGAAACGAAAATTACCAAAAAGTAACAATATCACAATAACCTGTTTCATCTTAAATGTTTAAAAACTGATTTTATAACATTAGTCAGCATTAAAATCGGCTAAAATAATTTTTCGTTGGTTAAATTTTCGTATTTTAAATTAAATTAAAAATACTTAGATAATCAAATTTATTAATTTTCAGTAAAATATAAAATGCTAATTCATACAAATTATAATGTTCTTTAAAATTGGCATGTCAGTTTTTCATAAAATTGTAAAATACAAAGTGTTGACCGTTCACTGTAAAGCTTTGAATATTATTAGGACTATAGCCTATTATTATATTCATAACAATAAAACAAGATAGTTTATTGTTAATAATTGAGTTTTTTTGCCTCTTATGTCAGTTAGTTTTGTAGTACTTGGAAATTGATATGGATATATAGTACTATGCGTTAATTAAAATTTAAATATGACTTGTTAAACTTTTGTGAACATGATATTAAAAAGAATCTTGTGCAATGTAAGTGCAAAATACATTTAACTCTGAACGCTATTAAAATTTTGTGCTAAGAAGGGCTGAGTATATAGTGTAATAAAAGACAAATACTATTTATAATTGAACTTTCTTTTATACAAAAAATAATTGTAGTAAGTTCTCATTGCATTAAAAAATCTTATTTGATAACGTAAAGAAAATAAATATAAACTCAGGAAAATGATGGAACGTATTCAACTGTGGATGCATGACCTTACTTCACTACAGCACTGACGTAATATACATCGATGAAAGAACCTCGACTAAAATTACCCACTTTAACTGATGGAAGTATCGAAACATGTTAGCAGAGGGGTAGGAAAAACCTAGGTTCAGTGTATCACCTTTGAAGTAATAATATGCCAATATATAGTAGATCTCTTGGGGGGGGGGGTAAGAAAAACCTAGGTTCAGTGTATCACCTTTGAAGTAATAATATGCCAATATATAGTAGATCTCTTGGGGGGGGGTAAGAAAAACCTAGGTTCAGTGTATCACCTTTGAAGTAATAATATGCCAATATATTGTAAATCTCTTGAGGAGGAGGGTAGGAAAAACCTAGGTTCAGTCTATCACCTTTGAAGTAATAATATGCCAATATATAGTAGATCTCTTGGGGGGGGTAAGAAAAACCTAGGTTCAGTGTATCACCTTTGAAGTAATAATATGCCAATATATAGTAGATCTCTCTGGGGGGTAAGAAAACCTAGGTTCAGTGTATCACCTTTGAAGTAATAATATGCCAATATATAGTAGATCTCTTGAAGAGGAGGGTAAGGAAAACCTAGGTTCAGTGTATCACCTTTGAAGTAACAATATGCCAATATATTGTAGATCTCTTGGGGGGGGGGGTAAGAAAAACCTAGGTTCAGTGTATCACCTTTGAAGTAGTAATATGCCAATATATAGTAGATCTCTTGAGGAGGAGGGTAAGAAAAACCTAGATTCAGTCTATTACCTTTGAAGTAATATGATAATATATAGTAGATCTCTTGGGGGGGGGTTAAGAAAAAACCTAGGTTCAGTGTATCACCTTTGAAGTAATAATATGCCAATATATAGTAGATCTCTTGAAGAGGAGGGTAAGGAAAACCTAGGTTCAGTGTATCACCTTTGAAGTAATAATATGCCAATATATTGTAGATCTCTTGGGAGGGGTAAGAAAAACCTAGGTTCAGTGTATCACCTTTGAAGTCATAATATGCCAAAATATAGTAGATCTCTTGTGAAGGGGTAAGAAAAACCTAGGTTCAGTGTATCACCTTTGAAGTAGTAATATGCCAATATATAGTAGATCTCTTGAGGAGGAGGGTAAGAAAAACCTAGATTCAGTCTATTACCTTTGAAGTAATATGATAATATATAGTAGATCTCTTGGGGGGGGGGTAAGAAAAAACCTAGGTTCAGTGTATCACCTTTGAAGTAATAATATGCCAATATATAGTAGATCTCTTGGTAGGGGGGTAAGAAAAACCTAGGTTCAGTGTATCACCTTTGAAGTAATAATATGCCAATATATAGTAGATCTCTTGAAGAGGAGGGTAAGGAAAACCTAGGTTCAGTGTATCACCTTTGAAGTAATAATATGCCAATATATTGTAGATCTCTTGGGAGGGGTAAGAAAAACCTAGGTTCAGTGTATCACCTTTGAAGTCATAATATGCCAAAATATAGTAGATCTCTTGTGAAGGGGTAAGAAAAACCTAGTTTCAGTGTATCTCTTTTGACTTATTGTCGTGTAATGCTGCCATATAGTAGATTTCTTGGTTCATTGTACCCCTTAGTACTCTAAATTTAACTTTCAAGGTTTTTTACCCCTGACAAACAAGGGCTATGATTTTCGTACCAGATGTACACTGTAATTAGACTTATCATATCAGAAGTCAATTTGCCTAACTGTTTTGTACCGCGGGAGAAGGGTACACTTTGCCTGAGGTTAACAAAACTTTGTTACACCAGCTCGCCTATAGGGTGGCACAGCAAAAACTTGAAAATAGTTAAGATATTGATTCAAAAGAGAACGACATTGAGAAAAATTTTAAAATAGGCTTTTATAATTTTAAACAAATTCTATTTTTAATCAATTAAAAAATCGTTTAATAGTGTTCATTTTAATTTAATTGTAAAATACCTTTAGAGCGACAAAGACGTTCTGAAGGTATCTCAGGTCTTATTAAACAACCGGTCTGGAACGAACACAGTGTTGTTGAAAACAGTAATACCACTTTTAAATGTTAGGGCTACTTGGGGAATACCTTATAACCTTATCTGAGTAGGTGTAGAAATTTCTTTCTATAATTGTTGTATATTTTGATTTTTTTAGCGAAGGAAACCATTTCCATTTAAGTGACTTGCAATGGAGTTGGCCGCCTCGGTGGCCTAGTTGATAGCGTACTGGGCTTTCACCCCGAGGACCCGGGTTCGATTTCCGGCCAGGGCTTGGTATTTTCATACGCTATAAATAATCCCATTGTCTGCATTAGCCCGTGTGAAAAATAGTCGGACGTTAAAAAAAAAAAAATGCAATGAAGTTTATATCAATATGTGAATCAATGTTTTATTTATTTTGCTATGAAATGATAACCAGTTTAACAAGTAGTCAACATAACTTTAAATAAATTTAAAACATATAAAAGCCATTTTAAAACATTTATTTTAAACTTTTAAAATATTGATTAATAAATTAGTTAATTAATTTTAAAAAATGAGGATTACATTAGTGGTAAAAATTAACATTCAGTGACAAACGATTGCTGTTTTTATAACGTTAATTCTAATTTTTACAAACTGCAACATTTTGTTTTCGCTATTTGTTCCTGTAAAACCTTTGTGTCCGTCGAATACAGTATTTAAAATTCACTAATCAGCTGTTTGAACTTGAAGAATTTGACAGGTTGGAAAGCTAGCGAGTTGCATTCCAAAATTTAAAATAAGTATTCATAATCAAAAATGTGTCTCGTTTAACAATCATATAGCCTACATAACCTTCCGCATTAGAAACGCATATTTTAACATTTTAAATCGTTAACGACATACTGGCACACTCGCAAAAAATAAATAGGCCTAATGTCCTTGAAGAAAGCTGCTCCTAACGACTTGGAAAATAGTCTGATTAAGGGTAATTTAATCGGAATAAAGAAAGTTTCTATAAAATACATTTTTTATTGCTTAGGTGAAACTGGCAGCAAGCTAGTAATTTAAATATACTAGGCTACTTCCAGCAGCTTTATGCGTCCTGATTGGCTTTGTGTGATCTTTCTATTTCAGAAATTTAAATGAAGAAAGAAAACAACATTCATTTTTCCTTATTTAGTTCATCGGTTTTTATGGCAGTACCTAATCAAACTTAGAGGTGAAAGTACAGAGCGATTTTTTTATTTTCACACATTTATTTCAAACTATTAATTTATCATTTATTTAAAACTAGTTGATAACCCGGCAATACTCGGGCTTATCCCTAATTACACCAATTTTCTATTCATTATCAGTTGTATCATGCCGTTAGATGACATAATGATTGATTCCATTCTCATGAGTGATTTATGAAATTTAGACATTTTTTAAAAAAAAGTTTTAATCTAATGGCTGAATGTGGACTAAAAAGGCAAAGGAAGAGTTTCTATGTATCTCTTTGACATTATATCGTTCAATTCTTTGACATAATATCATTCAATTCTTGTACATAATATCGTTTAATTCCTTGACACTAATATCGTTCATTTCTTTGACATAATATCGTTCAATTATTTAATATAATACCATTCAATTGTTTTACATAATATAGTTCAATTCTCTGACATAATATTGTTAAATTCTTTGACATAATATCATTCAATTCTTTTACATAATATCGTTTAATTCTTTAACACTAATATCGTTCATTTCTTTGACATAATATCGTTCAATTCTTTGATATAATATCATTCAATTCTTTTACATAATATATTTCAATTATTTGACACTAATAACGTTCAATTCTTTGATATAGTATCGTTCAATTCTTTGACATATTATCGTTTGATTCTTTGACAGTAATATCGTTTAATTCTTTGACACTAATATCGGTCAACACGCAGCTCTCTCTTCCCTACGGTGTGTTGGGAATTTCTTAACTCTACAGTATTTCTTTTCAGGTACGATATCACTATTCATTTATACAACACCAACAATTATGAATTCAATACCAATGTGAATCAATTTTTATATGGGCTGAAGGAACTACAATGTAGTGCGGAATGTGTCTTAACCAACTGTATTTGTTCTTATTAAGATATTTATTTCAATAGGTTCGCACCATACAGAGATATATTAGAAGATACGTAGATTATATTCTTTTTAATATATGTAATATATATAGATATACTCGTATATTGCGTCATTTTAACAAAGTGTGTCTGTGTGTATATATATTTATATATATAAAATATAAATATATTTTATATATATATATATAAAACCGCAGGGGTGCAGACTAGCTGCACTTATTGAGAGGATTTAGACGTCCCTTACTGTACCCGAGTCTAACAAACACTTACACTTACAACACTACACTTACGACTTTAACACTTACACTTTAACTTTAGGGAGCAATAATAGCCTCATTGTGCTTTTGCCTTAAAATAATTAACAAATATATATATGTAGAGAGAGAGAGAGAGAGAGAGAGAGAGAGAGAGAGAGAGAGAGAGAGAGAGAGAGAGAGAGAGAGAGAGAGAGAGAGAGAGAGAGAGAGAGAGAGAGAGAGAGAGAGAGAGAGAGAGAGAGAGAGAGAGAGAGAGAGAGAGAGAGAGAGAGAGAGAGAGAGAGAGAGAGAGAGAGAACATGGAATTAAATAAGTTAGTAATATTTAAATACTTACAATTACTAAATGGAAAATTGGGTACTTTACAGAATTTCATCTATACGGAAACAAGACTGTTTAACTATTATATTATCTTTCTGCTAATGAAAATGATTATTTTCAAGGAAGAGTTTAAATTAAATAATTAAACTACAAGACGTTTCAGTCAATGTGTAATTGTTTGTTCGTTGTTGCAATTTTGACCAAACGCATTGATAGAGAATGTTTTGAAAGTTGATACGAAGGTACCTTGTATAAGTCCAAATGACGTATGCGTAAGATTTTCTCTTTCACTTCCGTTTCAAGATGGCAGCTTCTGATTTAACGATTAGGTATGTAGATGCGAGCTATATCCCTTAATACTAACTGAATGACAAAACCGGAATTTTTGACGATTTATGGAGAAAGAGCAGAAAATTTCTAATAAAGATGATCCAGGAATATTTTTCCTAAATAAATTTGTTACTGGTTAAATTAATGGAAAATATGACGAGCGCAGTCGTGAAGCGGTGGCCAGATAATTAATTAAGAATATACTGCCATAATTTAAACTATAACAAATTACATTTGAAGTACTAAAATGATTAATGTCTACTGAAGACTTTGTTCGGTTCAGGACTTTCTATTAAAATGTTCTTTACAGTTAGAATTTTATTTTACACTAGAGTCAGTTGTAGATAATGTAAATTGTGTTGCAAAATTAGAAAAGTCTTATTTACTTATTGTCTGTTTTCTTAAATATACGTAAAATACAGTTTACATAATTGAAGCTTTTAATTTTAGCTTCGGCGAGAGGAGTGAATAGAAAGAACCGAACGGAAGAATGTAACAAACGAATGTAACGAACGAGCGAACGAATATTTATGAATATAGATAAATTGTTATATATACAAACATATAATACCGGCTTGAATTATCTCGTATTATTGTACTATTATTTTTAAGTTGATCTTAAAAAACAAAGTTAATTTTTCGTACCGTCTACTTTAGATTTAAAAATTTAAAGATTTAAAAATATGTACATTTTATTAAGTCAAAAAGCTTTTTTTTCTAAATTTTTTAAAAGTAATTTTCAGTTTGAAGATAAATTAGGTCAGATTTATTTTTTTCCCCAATGTTTTCCTGAACATGGTACGAGTAAATGTATTTAATTTTAATTTTGATACAGCTTTAAAAATTGAAACAGCTGTGGATCTCCTTTTATAACCAAAATTTGAAAGTACCGTTTTAAGAAATAAAAATACTTTCGATTCTTCTTATTTAAAAAAATATAATTTGATTTGTTTGTATTAAAGGATTTTATTTGTTTACTCATAGTACATTTAAAGCTAATCTTAATTGTTGGATACATTTTTTAATAAATATCTTTTGAAAACTTAAATTTTCACATAGATAATTTTATCAGAATCGATCACTTCATTATTATAAATACACTCTAACGATATCCACAAACACAGATACCCAGACTCACATAGGTGGACAGAAATAACTTTTTTTAAATTCAGGATATCTGCAAACTGGATATTTTAAAGCATTGTGTTCTAACAAAAATTGTTGCAAATATTAAATTACTTTAATTAAGTAAGTACTTTACCTCACGTACGCAGACTTTATTGTTAATTGCTTACCTCACGCAGCTTTCTTCGACGTGTCCTTTTATTACCAATTAAGCGGAAAAAGCCATTAAAACTTACACATTTAAAAAAATATCATTTATGGCCATGTCAAACTAATTTATATTCATTTGGTAAACCAATCTTTGTAGGAAATCATAAATAAAATGTCACCGGTTCGAGGAGTGGCCACGAAGTAGGGCAGGACTCTAGAGGTCAAGGGTCATTCCGGCAACCTGCTTCACGTCCACCACGACCTTGCTGATGATGGCCTCCTCAGATATCCGGTGGTGACGTAATCTTGTCAATCCTGCTGATCTCCTGCACGTTCATCCCGCATTACCCACCAAAAATAACCGTTTACAATGTCCGTAACGTGTTGGTTCTATAATAAATGGTCACTTTAACGTCTTTCAGGATTTACTGCCTAAACATTTAGCTTACACAATATTGGCTTTAACCAACTCGCGATCAGATTTTTATATATATATATATATATATATATATATATATATATATATATATATATATATACATACATATATATTGAAACTAGTAAATTCGTTTTATATAAGTAAGGCTACATTAATCTAAGTGTTATAGATGTATAAATATAAGCAAATTATGAGGAAAATCCAATCTTCCCTACCCTAAATAGGTTTTTGAACACCTTGGGATTGAAAACAAAATTTTTGACAAATTAAAAAGTATTAAAAATTAAAAGTCTATAAACAAACTATACAAACACGTCAAATTCAAAAATCAATTCTTGGTCTTTCGTGATGAAAATATCTATGTAAAAACTTCCCAGTCTTAGTGGGCTTGAAAAAAATACCATCAAATGTTTCCAATAAAACCATATAATCTGTGGAAGTGTCAAGGCTACTTAGACTGTGAGAAAATAAAAAATAACTGTAGATATTGGTAATTTCCGGCAGAATACAACATGCAAACGTTTACTTAAAACAACATGTTATTTTTAAAGCCTAAAATGAAAATATTTGAAAAATATTGTTTTTAATTTAACGTACTTGTTACAAAATATTTCCTCGTTAATTTTATCGTATTTACTTTCATGGGAGATTGGTTATGCTGTGACGTCATCTGGATTATGTTAAGTTACATGTTTATTTGGTGGGACGAATTCAAATATTTATTAATATTTTATCGTCAGCGTTTTACATATGTCTTCCATTTCTATTCATTGTGACATTTAAAAAAATATCGGAAACAATATTTCAAACTGCAGTTCTATTTTCGATATACTTGCCAGCATTTTAAACGCTACCTTAATATTTTCTGTTTTTTCCTTATCACTGCTCTTTATTTTGTAACGTCGCTGACAATCACTATAGGGGATAAAATGTTAATTAAATAATATATTTTCAATCACTGTCTTATAACTGTTTATTTCAAAAATCAAGTTGGTGACACAAAAACTATGCGCATGATTTCAGACCGTTCGTTTAAGCTGAAAGCAAAACTCAAACATGTTTTCTGATATTTGATTAAACTTAAAGTTTAGTTTTGAATCTATTTGATTAGATTAGATTGGAGAGTAGATTAAGGGATAGTACAGCCCGAGGCACTGCGATCCACTGACATATTCCGCAACTAAACCTCATAAAAATACCTGGTTCAGCAGATTGGTGCCTTTAATAAGTTAAATCTATAGTACAGGTTTAGTTTTATATGCTTCTTTCCTCATTTTTGTATATTTCTACAAATACATTATTCGATTTACAACCGATCATTGTTGACTAGCCAATATTTAATTTTGATTATTTTAGTATTTTCGGTGATCTTAGATATTGTCAAGCTTCAATCACTGAAAATGATAACATTAAACAAAATTAGTATGACTACCAAACAATGTACGACTGTAGATTTAAAGTGATATCTAAACAGATATACGAAAATGTAAGAAACGAATAGACACAATAAAAATATTGAATAAGCATTGCGGAAACTTTAATGTTGTTGTTCAGTGCATAAAATCACGCTTACAGCTGTTATAAATAAATTAATAACCAATGTGGATCAATGATGGTATCTAGAAGTATTAATTGTCATACATAACAATGACTCCGATTAATTGGAAACTATTTCTGAAGAAATCGTAAAAAAATTGTAATGCTTGAATGATATCCATAATTAATATTAATACTAAATAATAAGAAAAACAAGTGTTTCCTTAAGTTTGAAATATATAAATTGTGAATGCAAAAATTTACTTTTTCAAGTTACAAATTCAACTTGCGTAACAGGCGATCGAATTTTGTGACTACATTCACGGTTGTGTTATAAAACATAATTAAAGTTTTTCATTTGATTACTGTTACAGCAACACTTGAACTGCTCACAGTTGAAGCTATCAATGTAAAAAAATATGACTGGAATAAATTTCGATCTATTGTTAACCGAGACGGTGTTCCTTTATAGTGTAGGAAGTTTGTAAAGTTTAACCCCAACTGTCAGTAGAGGAAAAATGAATGTTCGGAAAAGGTATACGATCTTTGCGGGAGACGGAGAGAAAAAAATCTTTACTTTTAAACATAAATAACCATTTGTTGCATTGCGCGTGTTAACATGGAATGGTTTCAGATTTACTGCGATTGCTCACGCAACCAGCACCACTGACCAGCGGAATGACTGAGAAATACATTTACGTACATCAGCTGTTTTACAGAGACATTTCATCTGATTTAAGTGAGACTAAGAATATCGTCTTGCTGTCAACAAAATTTCAAAAAACAATATTTAAAATAACAACACGTTGTTAAGCATTCGATAGGCGAAACTCAACCGTAGCAAAAAAATTGAATTCAGGCTAGCTTGAGGTGTTTATCGCCCAGCAAAATCCGCTCATTAGTTTTAAAATAGTGGGGACTAAAAATTTTTGAGAAAAACAAAATGACTGTGCTTCTTAGAAATAGAAATTTACTACTGTTACATGCTGAAGCTGATATGTGTGTGTGTGTGTGTGTGTGTGTGTGTGTGTGTGTGTGTGTGTGTGTGTGTGTGTGTGTGTGTGTGTGTGTGTGTGTGTGTGTGTGTGTGTGTGTGTGTGTGTGTGTGTGTGTGTGTGTGTGTGTGTGTGTGTGTGTGTGTGTGTGTGTGTGTGTGTGTGTGTGTGTGTGTGTGTGTGTGTGTGTGTGTGTGTGTGTGTGTGTGTGTGTGTGTGTGTGTGTGTGTGTGTGTGTGTGTGTGTGTGTGTGTGTGTGTGTGTGTGTGTGTGTGTGTGTGTGTGTGTGTGTGTGTGTGTGTGTGTGTGTGTGTGTGTGTGTGTGTGTGTGTGTTATATTTGTTGACGTTTTTCTGAATACTTCCAATTTCAAAATTGTTAAGAGCAAAAAGTTTTGAGAGTTGAATATTCGGTAACGCGTCAACAAATATAAAGTATGCGAAGCTATAAAAGGCACATGTATATGTAATACACAAAAATAATTTGAAAATTAAACAATATCAGAATATTATTTCATGTAAGCGAAGAATATTACGAAAAATAATGATATACAATTTCATTGTTTTTGAGTTACGGTAATGAGGAATCCAAAACTTCTTTTCATTCTACGTAATTATTAAGCTATTATCGTAATAACTATGTGAAAAATCTTTACTGCAAAACAACTCCAGTTGAAGCTTTGTATTTAATTTGTAAACCAACAATGAATCCGTAATCATACTTAATATGAATAATTCAAACAGTAACGAAGCATTCTGCGATGGTTTTAAAGGTAAAACGCAGTTCTGCTCCGTGCCAGCAAGTTTTATAGAGCCGTCATGCAATTTTTTATGCGTTATTATGTAAAAACATAAAACATTGCCAATATTAAATTTTGTACATGCATACACTGTTTTTCTGCATTACAAAACAAATAGTTTTGCTTATATTTTTAAAGAAATGTATACTTTATTTACTAATAAGTGGCCTTATATTATTTTAAAATTTAAATCAATATATTGTATTGTTAGATGAATAAATTTGTCAATTTTGTGTTTTATTTTCTTATTAGAAGTTTAGACAACATTCATAATCGTTTTGATTCTATGTACTTTCCATCACCTACCTCCTGACTTACACTTCTACATCATCCATAAATCCATAGCCTACACGTTCTTCACCTTATATTTCTTTGGAATCAAATTTCACTGCCATCTTGACCACATTTGATTACATCTGTTGAACGTTCCATCGAATAGTTTAGCATCTGCAATGTCAATGCTCGTTATTAGTTGTGACTGAACATTTCTCTCTCTCTCTCTCTCTCTCTCTCTCTCTCTCTATATATATATATATATATATATATATACATACATATATATATATATATATATATATATATATATATATATATATATATATATATATATATATATATATATATATATATATATATATATATATATATATATATATATATATATATATATATATATATATGTATATGTATATATAGCGAGAGAGAGAGGTGTGTTCAGAAAGTAACGAGAATTTTAATTTTTTGAACAAAATATTTATTTATTCTTCTACATTGATGTTGTCGCCTGCAAAATATTTCCCATTGGAGATTATGCGCTTCTTCCAATCCTCTAAACACTTCTCAAACTCGATCTTTGATATAGCCTTTAGTTCTTTCAGCGATGAGCTTTTAATGTCATCTACGGCTGTAAAACGACAGTCCTTTAAGGTTCTCTTTATTTTTTGAAATAGGAAAAAGTCACACGGAACCATGTCTGGCGAATATGGAGGCTGGGGCATCGTTACAGTACTGTTTTTGGCAAAAAATTCACGAACAAGCAATGAAGTGTGAGCTGGTGTGTTATCGTGGTGCAAAAGCCATGAATTGTTTTTCCACAGATCCGGGCGTTTTTTTCGGGTTGCTTCACGCAAACGGCATTGAACTTATAGGTAGTACTCCTTATTGACCGTTTCACCTGGTGGCAGAAATTCATGATACACTATGCCATTAATAACGAAGAACACGTGAGCATAACCTTCACGTTCGACCGCACTTTTCGAGCCTTTTTCGGTCTTGGCGAGCCAAAATGCTTCCACTGGGATGATTGACGTCATATCCGTAAACCCATATTTCGTCACCTGTTATAATACGTTTCAGTAATTCTGCATCGTCGTTGACTTCATTTAGTGACTTCAGTGCAACTTCCATTCGCCGCTTTTTTTGTTCAAAATTCAACAATTTTGGAACGAATTTTGCTGCCACGTGTTTCATACACAAAATACTGGAAACAATGGCATGACATGATCCAATCGATATACCAACATCATCAGCGACCTCTCTAATTGTGATTCGGCGATTGTTCTTTCAGTTTTTCCACGTTTCCATTGTTCATAACCATTTTTTTCACTTTTCCACGTTTTAATCGGTTGTTGATATGCCGGGGCGTCCAGAGCGTTTGTCATCTTCAACGTCTTCACGGCCTTCTTGGCTTATTCCACTCGTAAACTCTTGCTTTACTCATAGCAGACTCACCATAGGCATTTGTTAACACCATAGGCATTGTTTGACACACTTTGTTACACTTTATTCCATTTT
This sequence comes from Callitettix versicolor, assembly GCA_022606455.1. NCBI lineage: Eukaryota > Metazoa > Arthropoda > Insecta > Hemiptera > Cercopidae > Callitettix > Callitettix versicolor. Next base: position 45,885,753 of record CM040191.1, read on the forward strand.
TACGCAAAATTTGATACAAATTCTTTGATCCATTTCTATTAACAAACGAAAATCTCCGAGGTCATAAAAACACGTCTAACCTCAGTGGCTGTCAAAGACAAAGTCAACAATGAAAACAGTTGAAAGTTTTATCATACTTCAAGGGCATGTACACCAACATAAAAAAAAATGTTTGACAATCGGATCTCCAAGCCCGCGAAATTTAAAAATTCTCGTTACTTTCTGAACACACCTCGTATATATTAACCGGTTTTAAACGGAATTTTTCGTTCCCTTACTTTATTCAAAGAGCCAACTCGTATTTCTTCAACAAGAAAGCTTACATTTTGTCGAAGGAACGACTAAAGACAGTCTGGCGGAAATTTAAACAGGTTTAATTAACAGTAATCAATCAATGTTGATGGCTCAGAGCAATTAGTGGACACAGACTGGAGGCGTACGTTTCTGCGGCGAAGAGTGACGTGCGCCGTCTCTTCTGGTAACTTTGGTGAAGGAAACATGCGCGTTGGTTATAACGTACTGTGATTACTTCTGCATTATAAACGGTGCTAGTGCAGAATAACAAGGTAACTGTTATCTGAAAATTTGTTATTTATTTATTTTGGAAAATATTCGTTGTTCTGAATGTTATGGTAAAAAAAATATTTTGGGGATTCAAAAAGTATTCCATTAGCAACTTTTTGAAAATTGGTAGTTTTATGGAATAAAATAGAGATTTTTAAAATTGTTTTCATTGCTTAAAATATTAGTTTTATATTACATAAAATGTAAGATTTTTCAGTGAATAATACATATAAACTATACTTTAGCATTTTATGTAGTCATTGTTTCTAACACCGTAATAGCAATTTTATTACTTTTCTAAAAATATTTTACACAAATTTTGCATGTACATTTCTTATTCCTGTTACATCACTAAACTAAGTAAATATATAGTGCAATAGTGAGCAAGTTTGCCACCACAAGCAGTACAAACGTAACGGAAATCATGTTTTGGCGTTACATATTTGGTTCTTGACATTATTTTAGTTACTTTCACGCAATAATACTTTCATTCGAAACCGTGTTAGATTCTTAAGCAATTTTTTTAGAGTCTATTTTTTTTTTCATCCGGATCACCCACTTTGGGGTACGCCAAATCAATTACTTTGATGTGCGTTAGCCGCCCTCCGCTGTATGCAATACTGCTTCATTCTATCCGAGGCTGCCTTCCTTCTTTCATCCGAGACTGCCCCGCCCCTTTTAGATGTTGGTTTTTCTTGGAACCTTAGGTTTTCATTATGTAAAAGTTTTCGCAGCTTAAGTACATCGTCAATCATCTCATCCGATATCGCCAGCTCAGTTAAGTCTTCCTGGACCCGCCTGAACCAATTACTCTTCGTTTTCCGATCTCTGAAGAAAGCAAAGATCCGCCTAGTAAGTCTACTGCTGTTCATCCTACTAATATGGCCATAAAAACTAAGTCGTCTTTTCCTCATGCTATCTGAGAGTCTCTCAATTTTGAGATACAGGTTTTATTAGAAATCAACTTTACTTCATTATTTCTAAAGTTTTGGCCCAATATCTTCCTTATTAACTTTCTTTCCTTCTTCTCCAGGTTGTCCAGCAATCCCTTATTATTGAGTGTAAGAGTTTCAGATGCATATAAAGCCTCTGGTTTGATCACAGTTTTATAATGCTTAAGTTTGGAATTCCAGGATAACGATTTCTTGTTATACACCTCTTTGGTTAATTGAAAGGCCAATTCCATTTTACACATCCTGGATTCCAATGCTCTCTTTTCTAAGGCGTTCCAGCTGATCCATTCACCCAGATATTTGAAGTGGTCAACTCTCTCGATTTTATGACTACCGACTCCCAGATGTCGTGGTGCACTTTTAATATTCGTTAGTATTTTGGTTTTCTCAAATGAGATTCGGAGACCTACTTTAATGGCTTGCTTCTGCAACTCTTTAATTTGTAATTCTGCCTCGGACCAGTCCTTGGTTATGAGAGCCAGATCATCCGCAAAAGCCAGGCAGTTACACTTCAGTCCTTTGGTCCCCATTTTGATTCCACTGCCTTCCTTCAGATTTTGATTCCACTCTCTAACCACCTTCTCCAGCACACAATTAAATAATAGCGGTGATAAACCATCACCTTGTCTGACTCCAGTTCTGATCAGAAATGGTTCTGACACTTGTCCCATAAATTTCACTTTAGAATATGTGTCTGTTAAGGTGGACTTAATTATATTCGTAGTTTTGTTATCCAGGCCTAATTCCCTCAATATTGATATGAGTGAAGTCCTATCAATGGAGTCATATGCTTTCTGGAAGTCAATGAATGCTATTACATATGTTTTACTCGAGAGTTTACAATAGGTCATGACACTTTTAAGGTTAAAAATCTGCTCCGCACATGATCTACCCTTCCTAAATCCACCCTGATACTCCCCTAGTTGGCAGTCCAGCTGTGGTTCTGCTCTCTTCAGTAACGTCTTCGAAAGTATCTTATACGTTACTTCCAGTAACGAAATTCCCCTATAATTGTTCGGGTCTGTTTTTGAACCTTTCTTGTGGAGTGGATGTATTAAAGCTGTTTTCCAGTCAGATGGTACCTCTTCTGTTTCCCACACATTTTCGATTATACCAACCAATGAATACTGTGCACTGATATTGGCTTTCCTCCAAAGCTCCGCTACAATAGAACTTTCCCCTGAAGCCTTGTTATTCTGAAGTTCCGATATTAGGTCCTGAATTTCATAAATATCTGGAGGCTATGAATCTTCTTTATTAATGTTGCTAGTCTCGAACACAAATCTTTCTTTGGGTTCCTCACAATTCAACAGTTCCTCAAAATACTTAGCCAAAATTCTACAATTATCCGTATTATTGTGAGCTAGTTGACCATCCTTATCTTGTAATTGAAGACTCGGAGGATTATATTTAGCTAACTTTTGTTTAAACGTTTTATAAAAACTTCTTGAATTATTTTTGGCAAATTCCTCATCTATCTTAAGTAACAATCGATGTTCGCTTTGGTTCTTTATCTGCTTATTGACATCCTTACGAATTTGGAGAAAGTTCCAATACTTGTCGTCCGTTTTACAGGAACACCATTCCTGCCATGCTTGCTGTCTTTTGCTTATGAGTTTAACGCACTCTTCATTCCACCATGCATGTTTTTTATTTTTCTTAAATGGGGCTATGTTTTCGGCTCGGCACACAAATGCATCTCTAATCTCTTCCCAATTCTTGTCCCTTAAGTCAGCCGTCATCTTCGAGAACTCATCAGAACTTAAAATTTTCTCTGTGTCAAATCTAATTGATCGCGAATTATTATTATTAGCATTCCTTTTCCTTTTCGGCATAATTTTAACTTTAATCTTGTAGAAAAAAGTGATCTGAATCCAGATCAGCACCCCTCAACACTCTGACATTTTGGATTTCCTTGTGAAATACTTTCTTAACAGCAACATGGTCAATTTGGAATTCCCCCAAGTTTGGGTTCGGGGATACCCAGGTTTTTTGTTTACGAGGTAACCTTTTAAAGGCTGTAGACTTCAGTATAAGATTGTGGGCTCTGCAAACTTCAATAAGCCTTTCCCCATTTTAATTAGTCCTCTTATGGGCTGGATACTCTCCAACTATTTTCTTGTTCTTCTTTTCCTTTCCTACTTGGGCATTAAAGTCCCCCACCAAAATAACACTGTATTTATCCGGAATTTTGCAAAGAATATCATCCAAGGTCTCCCAAAATACTTCCACTTTTTCCTTATTCCGACTATTATCTTCATTTATGGGGGCATGAGCATTTACTATTGTGTATAATTTATTTGTACTCTTAAAGGTTAGATACGACAATCTTTCACTCAGTGAACCAAAGTCAACTATCGAGTCCAGTATATTCTTATTAACTATAAAGCCCGTTCCTAAGTGTAGGGTTCCTTTCATGATTCGTGCGCCTACCTTACCCTTATAAATCCTGAAACCTTCGGAATCAAAAATATGTTCATCGGTGAATCGAGTTTTCTGTACTGCTGTGATCATGATATTATGCATTCTAAGCGTGTCTGTCAAATTCTTCAATTTACCAACCTTCAGAAGAGAATTAACATTAAAAGTGGCTAAAAAGTTAGGCCTTCTGTACTTAATTTTATTAACGATTCCAAAATGCTCCGACTCATCCTTGTATAATGCCGCAGACTCCCCAGAATCCGAACGTCTGCATGCGCACTTACGTGCAGTGGATTGTCCACCTGGGGCAATTACTTTATTAACATCACACATTCTCCATAACTGATAATTTTAAAAATTGAGGTAAATTTACAAAAAATTGAGGAATTTACAAAAATACAACCAAGGTTGTGAGCCCTGGAGAGTCTATTTTATTCATTGGAAATTTATTAATTATGAAATGAATCCACCATTGCATTATGCAATGCATCGGGACCTAAGATTCTGGGTAGTCCCAACGTCTACAGTAAGGATGAGTCGGAGTTTCCTTGGAATCCATCCATACACAAGTTTAAACAGAAATTTTTTGCAGGCACTTTGAATGTAAATTCTTTGTTAAAGAAATAATATTAAAGAAGAAGAAACGCTGAACAGCGAGATTTTTAGGAAGAGGATATTGAGTATGGAGGGATTCCGAGGAAGATTGCAGAAGAAACCTGGTGCGAAGTGGTCCGAAGACAGAAAGAAGCTGCATAGTGAAATGATGAGGAAGTATTGGAGGGAACGGAAGAGAAAACAGCTAAGTGTGAAGAATTGAAATTGTCACGTGGTCCCTAGCACGCCTCATCGAAAGAAGAAGAAGAAGAAATGAGCAACAAGGATCCAATAAGCCGTTTGAAGGAATGAATCGCGGAAAAAGGTGGCCTCTTAAATAATCGTAAACATATCTCAAAATTAGAAAAGATTTTACAAATTTTAGTGAAATGAAAATAACGTTTAACAAATTTACAAAATGTTTAATAAAACTAAAAAAAACGTGTAGTTAATGTAATATTACGTTTTATCTAATGTAAATTTGATATTTCACGCAAAGAAAATAATTTTCGAAATCGCTATCTTATTCTATACTACTAGCAATTTTCAAAAAAATTGCAATGGCGACAATTTTTGTCTGCAAAAACATTTTCCACCATAATACTCAGAATAACGTATATTAAAAAAATAAATAAATAAAAACAATTAAAATTAAAAAATAATAATAATTAAAAATAAAACAAAGTTTAGGCTATTCTCCACAATTAAACTGTTAAACTTACTGTATGAAATACTATGAATTGTTTTCATCTAAATTGTATTAAGTAAAGAAATCAGTTCTCTGAGCTTTGTGTTTAAACTTTCTTAAAATAGTAGCATATTTTTTGTTTTTTTTTTATTCAAAAATGCACTTTTGTTCCTACTACTATTATGTATTGTTGTTTTATTTGAATTATGTTTTTAAATCAGAGCTTTAGATTCAGTTTTTAACTTTATAAATTCGTAAATAAAATTCTAATTCTTATAATTCAAAATATGAGACAATGTTATGCAAAAATGACCCGAACTTTTCTGCTGTAATTTTTTTGTTTAAACTTTGTAAAAAATAAATAAACACACACACACACACACACACACACACACACACACACACACACACACACACATACCAATAAATATCCATTTATATACCATTCTTTCGGACTCAAAAGGCTTTAAATAATTTAATCTGAGAAATATCAAAATCTACTTTTGTAAACATTCACCATTCATATAGTAAGAAAGTAAAAGTCAATATTGACTTTGGGCTAAACAAATAATTTAATAAACAATGGAAGAAAGCTAAACTAAACATGTATTGTTTTGTACAGTCTCTAATCATACATTTAAGGACTACGGATTTTGATTTGTATTTATTTTTGACATACTTACTTGTATAAATAATTATCAGTCTAACAGCCGTACACAATAGTAAAATGAATTTCAAGTATTAAACTTAAGTATTTATGTAAATAAGTACATATAATTTATACATGACGTCACTGTTCAGACACTATTGATAAAATGAAAATTGTCTTGTTTTATAAAATCATAAATTAATATACGCGCAAATAAATGTCAGCGTACTTTGACACAAAAATACAAACGTAAAATTAAATATCTGCTTACAAGGAAAGCGTGTTCAATTAAAGTTTAAGCGATTGTGTCGAGAATAATTAATTAATACTCGTATTGTCTGCAGTGGGCAATGTGTTTTGTATTAAACGAAATTTTACGACCTTCTGCCTTAACTTCAGCGACATCTTTGTGGTTTTGATATATGGCTATGTTTAAGGTGACAAATGTTGAAATTAAATCTGGCCGTCTTATCTCTTTAATCAAACGTTTCGTCACAGCCGGCGAACCCAAGCATACTCTTTGCAGTAAGATACGGGAAAGTTTGTCCTGGCAAAACACGTCATGCAACACGTCATCTCTAGACGCAACCAGCCATTAAGGAACTGTTGGATGTCAACTGAAGCCATCAGTGCTCGCAGTACTCAGTACAGAAGTACTGGAAAAAGAGAAATTTATAGAAAAATTCGGTAATTTTTGTTGTTATACAATTCGGTAATACGGTGTTTTCGTTAGAAAAATACTAGTTACTTGTTGGAATTAAGTAATAAATTTGAATTACAGTTTAAAAATCACAAAAGAGAAACATTTTTAGATTTCTCAATCTTATGTATACGCTATTAAAAATATGATGATCATTGAATTAATCTTTAGATTTTCATGAAAATAATTTTTTAGATGTCCAAGTAAATACATTTTTCTGGAATTCATATTTGTGTTTGTGCGCGTGCGCGCGTGTGAGACATAAAGCTCAGATCAATTTTTAATGAAAAATTCAAAAAATCACTAAAATTCAGATTTTTTTTTTAAATTGGCTTTTAAAAATGTTGATCAAATTTTAGTCGTACGAAGGCCAAAAAAAAAAATCTATATAAATATTTTCCCGAAAACAAAATTAATATATATGCCGTAAATAACTTTAATTTCTTTAATCAGTTCTTTGGCATTTTTGTATTACAAGAAGATTCATAATTCAAATGACTGTATAAAAATTTGAAGTTGGAGCTAATAGTTTTCGTATATGTTAACGAGGTAAATATCTTCCTCGAGAGATATGGAAGCTATTGTTTTTTCTTATATAAGCACTAAATGTAAATGAAATTATTAAAATCGAAATTAAAAATACTGGATTTTTTTTAATTTTTAAGGGATTTGGAAAATACAAACGATAAACCTTGAATTTGTATAATAGTTTGAATAGGCTAATGAAAAAGTTACATCTACTTGCCAAATTTAATCACACACACACACACACACACACACACACACACACACACACACACACACACACACACACACACACACACACACACACACACACACACACACACACACACACACTAGCATTTTTGTATTACAAGAAGATTCATAATTCAAATGACTGTATAAAAATTTGAAGTTGGAGCTAATAGTTTTCGTTTAAGTTAACGAGGTAATTATCTTCCTCGAGAGATATGGAAGCTATTGTTTTTTTTTATATAAGCACTAAATGTAAATGAAATTGTTAAAATCGAAATTAAAAATATTGGATTTTTTAAAATTTTTAAGGGATTTGGAAAATACAAACGATAAACCTTGAATTTGTATAATAGTTTGAATAGGCTAATGAAAAAGTTACATCTACTTGCCAAATTTAATCACACACACACACACACACACACACACACACACACACACACACACACACACTAGTAAAACCAATTTTTTATTCAGATTACTTAAAATGAATAGAACAATAAATACACAATTTTTTGTTCAATCTGCATAATACTCATTTACTTAGCTCTTGTACTGTATGCCAACTTACAGAGTCAGTAGTACGAGTAGTCTATATATTCTGTGTAGTAATTTTATACAGCCATATATTTTTTGTATTACAGTATAAATTCAAAGGTTAACTTGACGTCATCGGATTCACAAAAAAACATATCACTTATTTTAGCAGCCAGTTTACGAGCAATTCGAATCGTTTACGTCAGAGACCAATTGTGTTGATAAAATCAGTGAAAAAAGGCAATAAATGCTTTTAAGTATCAAATGTTTTCCAAGAAAAAACGTTTTCAGTATTTAATTCGATTAGATGTTCTTCTAATTGTTTTCTATTGCTTTTGTAAATACGCCATTACAGAAAGCTTGTAATTTTGTTAATTTTGCTTCGCTATAATTAGTGGCTTATACCGAAACAATTACGTAACGGCCAGAAAACAGCTAAATATAACTCGTAAGTTAAGTTTATTTATATTATTTATAGAAGCAAACTTAGGATCATAATTTTCTCCCTTCCACGTAACCTGAACAACAACACTTAACAACAAATAGTGTGAAATTACAATTGCAAATAAACAATAAAAAAATACAACATTGCTACAAAAAATATACACATAAAACGCAAAAAAGAAAAATGAATAAATGATATATTTATAAGAATGTACAGCATATAATAAAAAACATGAATTCTTACACATTCACTCACACCACCTTCGATCCATTTTTGTCTTGATAACTGCTTAACCCAATGACGTCAGAAATTCAGTCACTCTGCATATCTGATCTGTTCAGCATAAGGGTAAAAATGTAAGCGATTTGCTTGACTGTTAAGCATTTTTTTACTATATAAGACTTTCCTTTCTTTCTGAAACCATTTGTTCTTCCTTAGAATCAAATTTGGAGACATGTCTGCACGCTAGACTATAAAATACTCCAGAAAAAATATTGGGCCAACGAAAGGACTTTCGGTACCTACACTAATTTTAGTTTTGAATCTTCGTTCATGATTAACAACTGCGTAATCAATTTTAATAAATTACGTTAAATTTTAGTTTTATTGCAATAGATCTCGGACCATTATCTTTTGTGAAATTAGTCAAACAGACTAATTTTGTATCAGTTGATGAAGAAAGTTAAAATTAATTTTTATAAAATCCAATTTGTGTTAACTTGTGATAATTTTTTGACACGCGTGTACTAGTACTCTCACATTCAAAAATTTGGTGTTATTCTATTTAATTTTGACGACAAATCGATCCTAGTAATATGTATCGAAACTATTACTAAGATTTGCCGAAGTTGGTTACTCAACAAAATCCGTTCAATAGTTTTGAAATGGAGGACATTTTAAATATTAAAGAAATTCGTAACTATTTTATAATACATTTTTTTTACAAATGATTTCATCATTTTGATTTTTAATTAGCGTCACAATAAGTATAAATTAACAATTTAAATTTTAAATGTTTTTTGAATATACGAAAACGTTGTCATGGAAATCAGGTTTTTCTTTAAATTTCAACTTTTATTTTATTGATTTATGCTGGTTCGATTAAAACTTATAATCGATTTTGTTAATGTATTGCAAGTTCTTTTATCAGCATCCTCATCTCGTAAATAAAAAAAAGTGTGTGTGTGTGTGTGTGTGTGTGTGTGTGTGTGTGTGTGTGTGTGTGTGTGTGTGTGAGAGAGAGAGAGAGAGAGAGAGCGAGAGCACTCTCGCGATCTCAATTTTAACCTAATTTGATTCAAAATAGGTACAAAATAAATTTTAGTGGTATATTAAACAGGAAACTTATGAAAAACCCCTTTTAACTTTTTGAAAATATTTGCCATTTCAAAACTTCAAAAATCTTATTTTATTTATCTTATATTTTTTTTATCATCTTTAAAATCTGCATCGAAATTTCTTTTGTATCTTGATATGATCATGAATGTGAAATAAGATGTTTAAAAAACTGTTAGATAAAAAAATATTGTTAATTCGCTTCCATGACTTCAGCGAGACAGATGCGTGCGCGACTATTGTTTTTCTGAAAACTACAAATTGCAGTTTCCATATCTTTTATTTATTTGAACTAAGAAATATCAACTATATAAGGATCTATTAATAAGACGTACAATTAACCTATCACATTCCACTATTTACGGTAATAATGTAGCGTAGATTTAATGAAACTGTAATTTATCTTCAATAAATTAAGTTGTTATTAAAGTAACAGCTTCCTGGTTTTGAAAAACAACCGAAAGAAGAACTCAATTGATTGCAATAGCTTCGGATTTTTTTGCTTTGAAAATAACATTCCCTCTAATGGAACTAATGACATTACACTCGTATTATTTCTTGCTGTAACTTCAACTTTTCACTTATAACTCATTTTGAAAACATCAACTGGTGCAACAAAAACCTGTGACTATATTGGTTGTCGTTCTGTCTTAGCTAAAAACATTATTTGTGCAGTGCTAATGCGGATATAGTGTCCATTACTTTATGATAAAATAAGTTGTTTGTACAGAGTGTTCAAAAGGTAATGTAGTCTTACAAAGAAATAAGAAAGTTTTTTTTTTACTCTATGAGTTAGTTGCAGATTCTATGAGTTAGTAGGGGTGGGGGTTAACCCAGGGAAAACTACTCTTGTTCCTTTTACCAGAAAGAGGATTACCCGCATTTAGGAGGACTTAAGCTCTTTGTGGAGACAATTCCAGTTGCAAACGAGGTGAAGTATCTAGACTTGGTGTTGGACACTAAGTTAACCTGGAATACTCATCTGGGGCGCATCATGGGGAAAGCCAATAAGTCTTTAATGGCATTAGAAGAATGGTTGGCAAAACATGGGGTCTGAGACCAGGAATGATGAAGTTTATCTATACTGGGATCATTAGACCTATGGTGTGCTATGGTGTGCTATGGTGTTGTGGTGTGGTGGACTAAGGTCGAGCAGAGGGGGGGCCAGAGAGTCTCTGATTAAGTTGCAGAGGTTGGCCTGCCTGTGTACCACTGGCTGTATGGACACTGCACCAACGGCAGCCATGGAGATCATTCTTGGATTTCCCTCTATTGGCCTTTTTGTCATGGGAGAGGCACGTAAAGCAGTTTACAGACTGCAGGGTGGTGGTGGCTGGCTGCCCTCTATTTATGGGCATGCTAGAATCACAGACAAGATCTTTGACCCAATCTTGATGATGGGGACTGATCAGATGGTTAAACGGCACATAGTATCTAGACCCTTTGATGTCAACTTGGCCTTTGAGGGGAGAGATCGTGTGTTAGAAAAACCAGGAGACATAGTATGGTATACAGATGGCTCCAAGACAAAGTCAGGCACTGGTGCTGGGGTTTACGGTCTGAAACCGGGGTTAAAGAAAGTAATTACCCTGGGACAGCATACAACAGTATTTCAGGCTGAAGTGATGGCCATTAATGACTGTGTTCGGGAGAACGTGCATCGGTGCTTGAAGAAGGCACGTATTCATATTCATACAGATAGTCAGACTGCAATAAAAGCACTTGCGGGTCCTATAATACAGTCCAAGCTGGTTTGGGAGTGTTGGAAGAACCTTGACGTTCTGTCCCGGGATAACCGGGTAACTCTTCACTGGATTCCGGGGCATAGGGAGTTGAGGGTAATGAGGAGGCAGACCGACTGGCTGGACTTGGATCTGCATCTGAGTTTATCGGACCTGAGCCGGCTTTAGGGATTTCTCTATCGTTGGCCTGGTCCGCTATTAATGGGTGGATTACATGTCAACACCAGGTAAGATGGGACAACCTTCATGGGCATTCCCATAGTAAACGTCTCTTAAGCAAAGTTCCTTCTGGAGGAATCAAAGGGGCAGCAGAACTCCTGGGCAGAGCACAGCTCAGGAGGATCATGGGGCTCATAACAGGGCACTGTGGTCTGAGGGTGCACATGAACAGGATAGGTGTGTACCACGGAGAAACCGTGTGTAGATTGTGCAGGAAGGAGAAGGAAACTGCAGGTCACATAATTTATGATTGTGAGGCTCTTGCTAGTAGAAGGCTAGGGGTTTTAAGACCCTAGGGATTTTCAGCAGAGTGAGCTAATCTGTGGGTTGTTGGAACTTATTAGGAGCACCAATCTGCTGAACTAGGTATTTTAAGAGGTAAGTTGCACAATAGGTCAGTTGATCGCAGTGCCTGGAGTTGAACAAATCCCTTCCTCTAGAATATAATCTAGTTGCAGATACTGTTGGAAATAGGCTACGTAATGTGATTCACACAATTGAATATTACGGTATTGAAAGTACGTTTTGGATACACTAAACAAGTCCACCATCTTGCGGCTGTACAAGTTCCAAAAGAATGGTAATGTGACAGCTGCACCAAGTCGTCGAACACTCTGTAACAACACCAGAAAATTGGTTGACATACAAGCTGCATTTTATATTAATAATTCAGAAATAAATAATTTCTCTTATATTTTTATTTCAGAAGTCTTTCTGCGATATTCACAATGGATTCTTTTAATATGCGCTAGCTTATTTTTAATTTAGCCTCTACTCGCTGTGATCACTCTTAAATGTCGAGTTATTAGTTCGAAGCCAAGACACATTTACAGTTATAATCAAACAAAAATAATAACTTGGAAAAAGTTCTCGCTCAAACTAACAATTAAAAATGTATTCCTCATATTACATTCTATTGCAGCTTAACATGCTTGAGGTTACTTTAAATTTACCAATCTTAATCTTTCTTAATCTTAATCATATTATATTTCTGAAAGTTTGTGTGTTTGTTTGTTTGTTTGTTATTCAATCACGCTTTAACCACTGGACCAATTAAGAATGAAATTTGGTACGAATATGGTTTAAGTATCTGAGATACACATAGGCCTATTCCCGTTTTACAAAACGTCATTATACTACTTACGCAGCCCAAAATAATTATTAGTTTTTAGTTTTGTGGCATGTGTTAACTGTAGTTATTTACTGGACCTGAGTAGCCGCCTCGGTGGTCTAGTGGATAGCGTACTAGGCTTTCACCCCGAGGATCCGGGTTCGATTCCCGGCGAGGGCTTGGCATTTTCATACGCTATAAATCATCCCATCGTCTGCATTAGCCCAAGTGTGCACAATAGTAAAAAAAAAAAAAATACTGGACCTGAGATTTAGTTACCTGAGATGAACATAGATTCAAACCTATTTTAAGAATCTTAATCTGTGTTTTATTTATTGCATAATTATTGCTTTTAATGTAACATTTTCAATATTTTAGTTGCAATTTTTTTCAAAACAGACTTTAATTTGTTACTTTGTGTTGAATTTTCAATATTAAATGTAAAAAAAATCCCTACGCAGAGTGCCAATTGTAAGGTAGTATATATATTTGTGTAATTACATTATATGAAAAAATGGTAAATATGCAGTGTTGCATATCCTGGATTTTTCGATATTTTTGTTACTAAAATGCTTTATTATGTGCCCAAAAGCAAGAATCCATAAATATGAAAGCACGAGAAGTACGATAAAAATCGAAGATACAAGTGACTAACATAACCTCAAAATTGCTACCCGGCGAAAATCAGTAACGTGTTGTAAATCGGAAAAACAATAAAAATACGTCTAACACGAGTTTTGGGTGATAAAAAACCCATTTTTTAAAAGAATACTGCATAACCAAACTGACATGGTTGTTCGGTCTAACACGGTGATGCGTGAAAAACCTGTACATTATTTTAAAGAGTACTACATATCCTGACACGGTTGTTGGGCCTATCACGGTTATGTGTGAAAAAAACCTTTATTTTTTTCAAGAATACTACATAACCTAATTGACACGGTTGTTAGGCCTAACATGGTGATGTGTGAAAAACCTGTATATTTTTTTAAAGAATACTACATATCCTAATTGACACGATTGTTGGGCCTATCATGGTGATGTGAGAAAAAAAACCTTTATTTTTTTTTAAGAATACTACATAACCTAATTGACACGGTTGTTAGGCCTAACACGGTGATGCATGAAAAACCTTTATATTTTTTAAAAGAATACTACATATCCTAACTGACATTGTTGTTAGGCCTAACACTGTGGTGCGTGAAAAAATCTGTATATTGTTTTAAAGAATACTACATAATATAACTGACACGGATGTTGGACCTATCACGGTGTTGTGTGAAAAAAACCTTTATATTTTTAAAAGAATACTACATAACCTAATTGACATGGTTGTTAGGCCTAACACGGTGATGCGTGAAAAACCTTTATATTTTTTTTAGGAATACTACATATCCTAACTGACACGATTGTTAGGCCTATCACGGTGATGTGTGAAAAAAACCTTTATTTTTTAAAGAATACTACATAACCTAATTGACACGGTTTTTAGGCCTAACACGGTGATGCGTGAAAAACCTTTACATTTTTTTAAAGAATACTACATATCCTAACTAACACGGTTTTTGGGCCTATCACGGTAATGTGTGAAAAAAACCTTTATTTTTTAAGGAGTACTGAAAACCTTAACTGACACGGTTGTTGGTTCTAACATGGTGATGTGTGAAAAATACTTTATATTTTTTTTAAAGAATACTGCATAAGCTAACTAACATGGTTGTTAGGCCTAACACGGTGATCCATTAAAAAAACCTTTATTTTTTTTTTAAAGAGTACTTATAACCTAACTGACACGGTTGTTGGGCATAATACGGTGATGCATGAAAAAAACTTTTATATTTTTTTAAAGAGTACTCCATAACTTAACTAGTACGGTTGTTAGGCCTAACAAAGTGATGTGTGAAAAAACCTTTATATTTTTTTAAAGAATACTACATATCCTGACACGGTTGTTGGGCCTAACATGGTGATGCGTGAAAAAACCTTTATATTTTTTTTAAAGAATTCTCCATAAGTTAACTAACATGGTTGATAGGCCTAACGCGGTGATGCATTAAAAAAACCTTTATTTATTTTTTAAAAAAGAGTACCCAGAACCTAACTGACACGGTTGTTGGGCCTAATACGGTGATGCAGGAAAAAAGCCTTAATTTTTTTTAAAGAGTACTCCATAACTTAACTAAAACGGTGTTGCGTTAAAAAACCTTTATTTTAAAAAAGAAATTCACCATAACCTGACACGGTTGTTGGTCCTAACACGGTGATGCGTGATCTCTAATGTATATTATGATTGCGGGAAAAGCCGTGACGGGTAACAGGTAATCACATTATATTTCTGAAAGTTTGTTTTTGTTTATTTGTTTGTTATTCAATCACACTTTAACTACTGGACCAATTGAGATTAAATTTGGTATGAACACGGTTTAGGTACCTGAGATAAACACAATACTATTCCAGTTTAATTGTATAATAGTGACTTTTTAATAATACTGTATTTTATTAAAGTATGACAGGACCCTGTTTTAGAGTATCAAGTAACAAAAATTTATATGTCTTGGCCGAAAACCATAAATCGTACAATATTGTATATAGAAATATATTAAAATGAAATGACCTATTTTGATTTTGAAAATCGGCTATAAATTTTATTGCCTACATTATAATTGCAGGCAAAGCCGCAACGGGTAACAGCCAGTCATATTATAATTCTGAAAGTTTGGGTGTTTGTTTGTTATTAAATCAAGCGTTAACTACTGGACCGATTCAGATGAAATTTGGTATGAACATGGTTTAGGTACCTGAGATAAACATAGGACTATTCCCGTTAAAAAAAACCCATTTTACATACCCAGTCCAAATTATGTATTTAGCATTTAGTTATGTGACAAGTGTTAACTGTATAACAGTGACGTTTTATACGTTTATTGTATTAATATAAATACAATATTAATATAAATACAATACAATATACAATATTGTAGGTGTGAATAATAAATATTTCAATTATTTTAAACGAAATTATACTACTTACGAAATTATTTTTTATTTAGTTTTGTGATATGTGTTAATTGTAGAACAGTGCCGTTTTAATAATATTTTATGCTTTTTAATATAATATTGTAAATTTGAAATTTTGTGTGTTTGTTTGTAATTTAGTCACGAATTAACTACGATTGAGGTGAAATCTGTAGTGAACATGGTTTAGATAAATTGGGATGAACACAGTATTCCCGTTTTAAAAATCTTAATCTGAATTATTCTTCTTCATCCGGATCACCCACTTTGGGGTACGCCAAATCAATTACTTTGATGTGCGTTAGCTGCCTTCCGCTGTATCCAATACTGCTTCATTCTACCCGAGGCTGCCTTCCTTCTTTCATCCGAGACTGCCCCGCCGCTTTTAGATGTTGGTTTTTCTTGGAACCTTAGGTTTTCATTATGTAAAAGTTTTCGCAGTTTAAGTACATCGTCAATCATCTCATATGATATCGCCAGCTCAGTTAAATCCTCCTGGACCCGCCTGAACCAATTACTCTTCGTTTTCCGATCTCTGAAGAAAGCAAAGATCCGCCTAGTAAGTCTACTGCTGTTCATCCTACTAATATGGCCATAAAAACTAAGTCGTCTTTTCCTCATGCTATCTGAGAGTCTCTCAATTTTGAGATACAGGTTTTTATTAGAAATCAACTTTACTTCATTATTTCTAAAGTTTTGGCCCAATATCTTCCTTATTAACTTTCTTTCCTTCTTCTCCAGGTTGTCCAGCAATCCCTTATTATTGAGTGTAAGAGTTTCAGATGCATATAAAGCCTCTGGTTTGATCACAGTTTTATAATGCTTAAGTTTGCAATTCCAGGATAACGATTTCTTGTTATACACCTCTTTGGTTAATTGAAAGGCCAATTCCATTTTACACATCCTGGATTCCAATGCTCTCTTTTCTAAGGCGTTCCAGGTGATCCATTCACCCAGATATTTGAAGTTGTCTGAATTGTTATTTATTACAAAATTATTTTTTATACGCTTACATTTGCAATGATTTTATTTTAAAAAATTTCAAAAACCTGCCTTTCTAATTTAAAAGATTATATTTTCCATTGAAGTTGCCATGTACAATTACAATTAATAAGTCGCAGGGTCATATGTTAAGAGTTGCAGGAATACATTTGGGAACTCCGTATTCCCACGGTCAGTTACATGTCGCCTGTTCTAGAGTATCAAATAGCAAACATGTATATATCTTGGCCGAAAAACATAAATCGTATAATATTGTATATAGAAATATATTAAATTGAAATTAACCTATTTTGATTTTGAAAATCGACTGTAAATTTTATTACCTACATATTATAATTGTGGGCGGAGCCGCGACGGGTAACAGCTGGTCATTAATTCAATTGAAATTCCATTTCAAACATACGTATTTCTAGTTGAACCCAAATTTACTTATTCAAGTGTTATAGTTGTTAGTTTTACCACAATAAAAATCCTTTTAGACTTTATTATGTCTCTTGACACACTTTTGAAAGTTACTTCAAACTCAAATAAATTACTATTGTTTAATAACATTTGGCCTTTTTTCAATTGTAACCGTATAATTGCCTTCTGTATTTCATTGGTCTTTACATTAATAGTTTATCTATAGCTTAACATAACATATATCTTTTATTATTGTATACTTTAAACAAAATAAATAGCATAATATAACTCTAAATATTAAACTTTTAATGGGTTCGTCATTAAAAGTCATTACAATATGTTTGTAGTTCCAAAAACTCTGACTGAATATCTTCAATTTTTGTATCTAACTCATAGAACAAAGTAACTTTCTTACTTCCCCGCCAATTTGTGTTAATTTCACACTATGTATGTTATTAGAAATTAAAGAATGCAATTCTAAAATAAATAACTGTAGTTTAAAAATAGCTGCCAGTCAAAATCGTAACATTTTACTTAAAGTTTTTCAAAATGATATTTTACATCGTAATCAGCATTAACAATTATCATAATTAGTATTTTAATTTTTAAAATGGTTTAAAAATGCAGAAACGATAAGTACAAGTGGTTATTTTCCGCATTTTAGAATAAACAAATGTAATAAAGTGCTATTCAATGTCGTTAATATTACAAATGAGATTTTGATGGGTACATCAGTCCTTGAGTTGGAAAAGTGAGTTCATTTGTATTTCTGTTCACCTGTTCGTTAATCTCTTTGTGTGAATTGTGACACATAACAGGAAAGAAATTAATTAAAAACAACTATTTTCTCAAAAACTATAATTTTAGGTTTTTTGTTTTAAAAGGTATTTAAGTTCAGATTTTCATAAAATCGGCTCTAACGATTTTCATAAAATTTTTGTCCAATTTCAGTACATTAGATCGCATATACGCATGAACGTAAGGACTCCGTATCAGAAGTTTTCGAAAAAATCTGCATTACGTAAGAAAATCTATAAATGCATAAGTTGGGGTGCAAATTTGAAGTAATTGAAATGTATAGCTTGGGGGTAAATCCTGCAAAACAAAAATAAACCAAAAATCATTGTCCAGAGAAACAAAAATAAACACTAACGCCCATAATTTAACGTGAAAAGAAAGTTTAAAATTTTTGCACCATTTATTTCAATTACAATAGGCTACATCTAAAATTTTGAACCTATAACTGTAGTAACATATTTTTTACACACTGATTATGCAAGTTTGAGTCTGGTTAAACAGATACGTAGTCTTTCTATTAATAGTGATTGTCCACAAATTCTCGATTGTACCTCATAAGGTATAATTTTATAAGAAACTTGTAATTTTATAACAATTCACTTCGCATTTGGTGTCCGCCTTAGAATAAATAGTGGTTTTAGTCAGCATAAATAAATGAACGATATTTAGTCATCGATATAGCCTATATACATATTGTTAACGTTAACATTATTTGTAAATAATACTTTAAAGTATTTTTGTATCTATTTTGACAATATGCGTGACATTATGTAACAATATTTACAGATCCATTCTATAACCAATTATTCAATATTAGTCAGTTAATTTACATGAAAATTGTTTTGGAAAACGTTTCAGATTTTTTTATTAATTACATTTTTTTACATACATACGTTCAGCATAAACTTTTAAAAAGTCAAAAAGTTAAGTAATATTTTTTTAGCATTTTTACATTATCATTAGAAAATTTAAAAAAGTCTTAAACCTTTCTTACATAAAGTTCATTTCTTGGATATTACAGCTATCACATCTAAACATAAAGATAATTACGTTGGGAGACATTTGATTAATCTCCATCTTTAAACCATTTGATCATTAGACGTACGGTAATTATTTATTGAGAATCATGAAGTATCGCCAACTTATCTAAATGTCTGGTTGTTAATGATACATAATACAGTAAAACAAAAGACAGGATCGAACTCGGTAACAGAATTTCCGTGACACACCGTCTTGTAAGCCCCACACACGACGTTCATACTCTCGTAGAATCCCTAAACAAGGCTCAGCAAATAAAAGCAGAGATAGGCCACTACATCTCTGATCATTATTGTTAAATAGATGAATTTAAAACGAAATATAATAAAAAAGTGAAAGACACGAAACGATCTCGCGGAACATATGTTCGTGTGTAACCATGTACGGCAGGTAGGCTGAGATTTATTCGGAATGTTAGTGTTATATAAGTGATAGCCTTTTCAAACATATTCTTCAAATATAATGCTGACTTTATCAGACGGATATGAGATTTTTTAATAGACTTTAGTAAGATGGATGTGCCTTTCATTATCGAGGCTGATGAACTTGGAGCGAAGCGTCTTCAAGGTCGCATACAACAATGCAGGTGATTGTATATTGCACAGGTTGATTTGCACAACAATGCCATAACTTTTATTTATATTGATAATACTAATGCTAACAACTTATTTAATCTTAATTTAAATGAAGATTTAAACAGGGGAACGTTTTATCAGGATAGTTGTGGAATGAAATGTAAGGTTTTCTGAAGATTAGCGAACAGTATGGTTGTGTTCCTGCGGGATTGCAACTTTAAGTTGGGTTTTATTGTAGTAATAATGCAAATTTATGACTTTTTATTTAATCATTAAAATAATGAAGTTTATAACTAATACCAGATATGTTAATGAATATTCCTTACGGTATATTTCATTACTGACGTCAGCTGTTATATTTGTAATGAATTTACATTGAGAATAATATATTGGAACATCCATTATGGTAAGGCTAAGATCCGCGGCATTGAAAAACCCATCCTGACGATCATTTTTCGAGTGTTGTTAATGCACCCTAAAGTTCACAATTTGATTCAAAGTGGCTCACAAGTTGATTTTTTGTAATAACGTGGGCAAGATCTTTTATCTTGATCTCGCAGATATAAAGAAATAGATAATTATCAAATAAAATTCTGTCAAACATTTCAAAATGATGGCATGTCAATTCTTAAAAGCATACCATTTCTTATTTTAAAATTTCAAAAATTTAATTTTTTATCGTAGCCAGTTTTAAAAATACAAAATTTACTCCGCTCAGTTCTTTCAGTAAGTGGTCAAAAAGGGCTTCAAAAAGGCACGTATTCATATTCATACCGATAGTCAGGCGGCAATAAAAGCACTTGTGGATCCTAAAATACAGTCCAAGCTGGTCTGGGAGTGTAGGAAGAACCTTGACGTTCTGTCCCGGGATAACCGGGTAACTCTTCACTGGGTTTCAGGGCATAGGGGTGTTGAGGGTAATAAGTAGGCAGACCGATTGGCTGGACTTAGATTTGCATCTGAGCCGGCTTTAGGGATTTCTCTATCGTTGGCCAGGTCCGCTATTAATGGGTGGATTACATGTCAACACCAGGTAAGATGGGATAACCTTCATGGGCATTCCCATAGTAAATGCCTCTTAATCAAAGTTCCTTCTGGAGGAATCAAAGGGGCAGCAGATGTCCTGGGCAGAGCACAACTCAGGAGGATCATGGGGCTCATAACAGGGCACTGTGGTCTGAGGGTGCACATGAACAGGATAGGTGTGTACCCAGGAGAAACCGTGTGTAGATTGTGCAGGAAGGATGAGGAAACTGCAGGTCACATAATTTATGATTGTGAGGCTCTTGCTAGTAGGAGGCTAGGGTTTTTTCCAAGACCCTAGGGATGTTCAGCAGTGTGAGCTAGTCAGTGGGTTGTTGGAACTTATTAGGGGCACCAATCTGCTGAACTAGGTATTTTAAGAGGTAAGTTGCACAATAGGTCAGTTGATTGCAGTGCCTGGGGTTGAATAAATCCCTTCCTCTAGAATATAATCTAATCTAAGTGGTCAAAAAACCCCTTAAGTAATGAAAGTGATTTCATAGATATATTCACATGTGTCTCTAGTAGGCTATTAATACAATTTTTAATACTTAATAATTAAAAACCACATTTACAAAGTTTCTTTAATATTAATGGTCTGTGTTCAGTAACGGTACCAAAGTTGAAATTAATGAAAATCACGTAAAGTCTCAAACGAGAATAATGCAAGAGACCATAAGCCATACATTTCCTTTAGGTATTTAATATTAGAGCCCCTTTTCATTTACATACAGTAAATATTAGAATGTGTTTGTGTTTTTTGTGACGAATGATGTTGATTCTTGTACATAAAATAATGCAGCAGAATAAATGCCGTATTACACATGCATGCCTTTGCAAAATTTATTTGCGCTAACGTGTAATGCCAGAAGTGTGAATTAACTATAATTCTATCTAGTTAGTTTATAATTTTCCTTGCTTTCCTTCAACGTTTTATTACCGATATAAATTCCTAAAAGCTGCACGCCAATCAGTAACTCCTTTGCGTCTAGTAACATGTGATCCTGCGTGCAAAGATAAACGTAATAAAATATTCATTACTCACTTCCTTTTAATCAGGACATAAACCTAGTTCCAGGTCTCCGCAGACTGCCCCTTCACTTTATCCTCGGCTCCTTTGAAGGCTCCTGGCAACCGTTGCATATTATAATCATTACCACATTGTGTAAAGGTGTTATCACAGCGACGCTATAAACCGTTGATTTGGAGTGAAAGAGCGCGAATATCCGGTAGTAAACCGCGCTTTTTAATTCACTGCAACGCCCCTCCGCCCGTAATGAAGACATCGGTTGCTACGCGGCTCGTAAAGTCTGATTGCTTTCCCTAAACCTGGCGGTAATCACACATCCCGTTGTAGGCAGACCGACTTGTTCGTTATGTAAAAGTTTTATAGTCCGTAACAATCGACCGACAGCCTAAAATTAGGAACAAAAAATTATAAAATATCACTGCACCCGGCAAGTAATAACACTATTTTAAAATATATTTAACATAAATATTTTCCAAAACCATTTTAAAAATATTAGAATTTTTTAGAAGTGTTGAGAACTGAAAATGTAATTAAATACTCGTATTAACGATATTTTAAAACTTTCTGTTAATTTTACCGTCAACCAATCTGTCAAATAGGCTACAAAAACTGTCTTAAAACTCTTCTACTTAGAACTCTTAAAACGCATTACTAGGCCAGTTCCTCTAAAAAAAATATTCGTAGATGTTACGTTTAAACTTTAAAGAAGAATCACGGCAATGAGCTGTTTCTTTGACACCCTTCTCAGGCCTGAATATATTTACACCTCAAAGAGGTTAGATTCGGCGCTCATTTCAAAGTCCTGGATCTGAGTCTCACCTCAAGGGCTGCTTTAATTTCCAATTTTCCAATAGAAATGTGCAAATACATCTTTGAGTATTTTTTCTTTTTCGGTGTTTGATGAGCCTAGGACAATAAACGAAATTTATTGTTATACAACACAAAAGAAAGTAAGCTAGATATCGGAAGAAGTCAGTAAAAAGCAAACATCGCTAGATTCAAATAGAAGACTGAGAATTTATTTATGTTTAGATTTGAATAGAACTTTGCATATTTGGTTTCATCGTATTTGCATAACATTTACATAGCTCTGTCAGAAGGTATAAATATGTTAACAATGTCTCTAACGCGCGGCTCTTAATACTTTAATGCGTTGGTACTTATAGGTTATATTTTACAGTTTCACATTTTTTTACGTTTTAACTTGATGTAATTAGTAGGTGAGTGAAAAAAACATTATTGTAACTACAGCCTTTCGGTCGATGATTTTGGTTATTCACACAATAAGAATATAATTTTGATCTTGTAGAAATTTTATTTTCAGGTTTTGAATATTATTTCCGTTTCTAGGTTCATTGAATAAAAAAAAAAAATGGTTTCTAGTTGAAACTGTGCTTATTTTTTTGTGAATAAAATTTCTTGTAAATTTTTTATACGGTTATATATTTAATATTCGTATTTAAAATCAGTAATGTACTTTAAAAAAATACTATTTTCAATTTAATCCGGAAAACACCCTTACATTTTAATTTCCAAAGAGGTTAATTTATTTGTTTTGGGTTATACTTTTGTCACATTTATATCAAACCGTTATAGCAGCTTTTGGAAAAATCGTATTTTGTGTAAAGTTAATATGTATTGTTTACGAAAAAGTCTTATAACGTATATTTCTAAAAGATAACCTAAATGGGTTAATTAATTTAGTCTTCAGCAATGTGTTTATACAGAGATGGACATGTAGTTTCGTAAATACCACTTTTTTAGATCTCAAAATAAATGTTATTTGAATTATCATTTCCTGAACTCTTCTTATAGGAAAATTAAAACATTTACTTAGAAATTTATGATTCACCAATCAAATCACCTTAACAATTCAATTGTCAATGTAAAGATCATTTGAATTATCTGTCTACTTATCTACCCAACTGATCCGTCTTTAATTGAAAGTCATCTACATTTAACAAGTTTATTGCTGTTTTGCATGCATTCTGTCTTTAGATCTTGAGAGTTAAATCTTCAAAAAAAATAAAAATAAAAGAAGTTTTTTCTTGGCATTATCGGAGACATTAGAAATCATTTCCTACTTAAGTCGACGTAATTGTTTAGTGTGTGGGTATATTTATATTTTGCTGTATGTGCTTAGGATGTGTTCTTTCGTCTCACAAAACCCACCTGCATTGTTGTCAGATGGAAGAATATTCCAGCATTGAAGAAAACGAATACCTCAAAACAATCAAAACAACGTTGTATGAATAAATTCACTAAAATTACGATAACAAAATATTGCTTTTTAAACTTGTAACTGTCTATAACGTAGTCACAAAATATATAATTTGGAAAAATTTAATTACTATAAAAATAGAAGTTAAACATTAAATAAGTAGCTAGTTAATATTACTTTAACTAACTAAATATACATAAATTCAGCTGATTGGCTAATTTTCTTCATTCTAAACATCGTTGCAATGTTGCAATATAATTATTCTGTAACAGTTTTTCAGGACATTCTCAAAAAAAAAAAATGAAATGTACTCGACAAAAATATTGTAAGATAATTTAAGTTGGACCTTGTTTAACATTAACAACTACGTCGCTGTGTTTATCCTTGTTTAACGTTACAACTACGTCGCTGTGTTTATCCTTGTTTAACGTTACAACTACGTCGCTGTGTTTATCCTTGTTTAACGTTAACAACTACGTCGCTGTGTTTATCCTTGTTTAACATTAACAACTACGTCGCTGTGTTTATCCTTGTTTAACGTTAACAACTACGTCGCTGTGTTTATCCTTGTTTAACATTAACAACTACGTCGCTGTGTTTATCCTTGTTTAACATTAACAACTACGTCGCTGTGTTTATCCTTGTTTAACGTTAACAACTACGTCGCTGTGTTTATCCTTGTTTAACATTAACAACTACGTCGCTGTGTTTATCCTTGTTTAACATTAACAACTACGTCGCTGTGTTTATCCTTGTTTAACATTAACAACTACGTCGCTGTGTTTATCCTTGTTTAACATTAACAACTACGTCGCTGTGTTTATCCTTGTTTAACGTTAACAACTACGTCGCTGTGTTTATCCTTGTTTAACATTAACAACTACGTCGCTGTGTTTATCCTTGTTTAACGTTAACAACTACGTCGCTGTGTTTATCCTTGTTTAACGTTAACAACTACGTCGCTGTGTTTATCCTTGTTTAACATTAACAACTACGTCGCTGTTTTTATCCTTGTTTAACGTTAACAACTACGTCGCTGTGTTTATCCTTGTTTGACATTAACAACTACGTCGCTGTGTTTATCCTTGTTTAACATTAACAACTACGTCGCTGTGTTTATCCTTGTTTAACGTTAACAACTACGTCGCTGTGTTTATCCTTGTTTGACATTAACAACTACGTCGCTGTGTTTATCCTTGTTTGACATTAACAACTACGTCGCTGTGTTTATCCTTGTTTAACATTAACAACTACGTCGCTGTGTTTATCCTTGTTTAACATTAACAACTACGTCGCTGTGTTTATCCTTGTTTAACATTAACAACTACGTCGCTGTGTTTATCCTTGTTTAACATTAACAACTACGTCGCTGTGTTTATCCTTGTTTAACGTTAACAACTACGTCGCTGTGTTTATCCTTGTTTAACATTAACAACTACGTCGCTGTGTTTATCCTTGTTTAACGTTAACAACTACGTCGCTGTGTTTATCCTTGTTTAACGTTAACAACTACGTCGCTGTGTTTATCCTTGTTTAACATTAACAACTACGTCGCTGTGTTTATCCTTGTTTAACGTTAACAACTACGTCGCTGTGTTTATCCTTGTTTAACATTAACAACTACGTCGCTGTGTTTATCCTTGTTTAACATTAACAACTACGTCGCTGTGTTTATCCTTGTTTAACGTTAACAACTACGTCGCTGTGTTTATCCTTGTTTAACATTAACAACTACGTCGCTGTGTTTATCCTTGTTTAACATTAACAACTACGTCGCTGTGTTTATCCTTGTTTAACATTAACAACTACGTCGCTGTGTTTATCCTTGTTTAACATTAACAACTACGTCGCTGTGTTTATCCTTGTTTAACATTAACAACTACGTCGCTGTGTTTATCCTTGTTTAACATTAACAACTACGTCGCTGTATTTATCCTTGTTTAACCTTAACAACTACGTCGCTGTGTTTATCCTTGTTTAACATTAACAACTACGTCGCTGTGTTTATCCTTGTTTAACATTAACAACTACGTCGCTGTGTTTATCCTTGTTTAACATTAACAACTACGTCGCTGTGTTTATCCTTGTTTAACATTAACAACTACGTCGCTGTGTTTATCCTTGTTTAACATTAACAACTACGTCGCTGTGTTTATCCTTGTTTAACATTAACAACTACGTCGCTGTGTTTATCCTTGTTTAACATTAACAACTACGTCGCTGTGTTTATCCTTGTTTAACATTAACAACTACGTCGCTGTGTTTATCCTTGTTTAACATTAACAACTACGTCGCTGTGTTTATCCTTGTTTAACATTAACAACTACGTCGCTGTGTTTATCCTTGTTTGTTTAACTGTGTTTATCCTTGTTTAACATTACAACTACGTCGCTGTGTTTATCCTTGTTTAACGTTAACAACTACGTCGCTGTGTTTATCCTTGTTTAACGTTAACAACTACGTCGCTGTGTTTATCCTTGTTTAACGTTAACAACTACGTCGCTGTGTTTATCCTTGTTTAACGTTAACAACTACGTCGCTGTGTTTATCCTTGTTTAACGTTAACAACTACGTCGCTGTGTTTATCCTTGTTTAACATTAACAACTACGTCGCTGTGTTTATCCTTGTTTAACGTTAACAACTACGTCGCTGTGTTTATCCTTTCTCCCTCCCGTTCTCCCTCCTCCTTTCTTTCTCTTAATTGTTTCTTTATTACGTTACTGTTACACACGAATGTTTTCTTTAAATATAGAACATGTAAACATTTACAAATGAACACTTCGTGACTAGGGACAGTTTCGTGCATCACTTCGAGTTTTTCTTAAACATAATAATTAGAATTTAATGGTAAAACTAATGTTGTGGCAAGTGTGTGAAACTTATTTGTGTGTTAAAAGCACTTAACCTACAATTAAACTTGAACTATCATTGACTCTTTATATATATATATATATATATATATATATATATATATATATATATATATATATATACATGTGTGTGTGTGTGTGTGTGTGTGTGTGTGTGTGTGTGTGTGTGTGTGTGTGTGTCTGTCTGTCTGTGTGTCTGTGTGTTTACTTTTTTTTAACATTCATACGTTCTAAAATGAACGTTATATTAACGTTCGAGTTATAATAATGAACACGAGGATTAGCGTTACAAGAAAGGGTAAAGTAAGGCAGTAACTGATGCTCAAAAGAAGTACATTGAGTTTCGCAGTTCATAGAAGCTCAATTGACCGGTACTTTACCAAAATCGACTACAGATCCGTAACATAAATAATAATAATAATAATTATTTGCGTATAGACCCTGTTGGATCACGCAAAGCATTCTAACTAATGCCTTCTTTCTTCTAATCCTCCACACCTCCCTCATCCTGTCCCCATGGATCCTCCTCCGCTCCTCCGTCCATTTTACCCCTGCTCTCTTTGGGATGTCATTCTCTGGGCTTTTCCACCAGAGCATCTTTCTCCTGTATGCGTACCTGTCTTCAATGTCTGTTGAGTTTATTTTTGCGTCATGTATTTCTGACTTGTGTGATCCACGACGTTGTTGATTTGTTTCTTTGTATATACTTAAGGATTCTGTTGGCAAGTCTCGTTGTTGGGAGTCTACTGATGTGTCCATAGAATTGAAGCCTCCTTCTTCTGATATCTGCTGCCAGGTTCGATATCTTCTCTGTGGTCTTCCGGGAGTGCAACCTGTATCCGTCTTCTGTTAATCATTGGCCAAGGATCTTCCTCAAGATTTTGCGTTCTTCCTTCAAAATGTCTTCCATGGTACCTTTTGTGTGGAGCTTGGGTACAATGCCTCCGGTTTTATGAATGTGTTGTAGTGTCTGATTTTTGTATGCGTCGACATACATTTCTTATTGTAGCTATCACGCGTTATACCAAGAGCCCTCTTCATTCTTAGTAGCCGATCCCTTTGCGCACCCCTCTCGCCCCCTGTGGGTTCAAGAATTTCTCCCAGATATTTGAAGTGCTTGACTCTGTTTATCTTACCATATTTTGTGTTTCGTTCTTGAATATTTAATTTTGAACAGAAGAATTCGGTTTTTTGAAACGAGATCTGTAGACCGACCCTCTTTGCACATTCCTTTAGGACTTCTACTATCTATCTATCTATCTATCTTTCTATCAATCTATCTATCTATCTATCTATCTATCTATCTATCTATCTATCTATCTATCTATATATATATATATATATATATATATATATATATATATATATATAATATTTGAAAAATATATAATTGTGAGATTTATATCATTAAATAAGTTAAAAGATTTCTGTGTAATATTGACTATTAAATTAATTAGGTACAATATTAGATGGAACAGAAATTAATTTAATAATGCAGCAATTTAAAGTATTTGTAGGGAGCATAAAGAAATGCAATCTGTTCTGTAGGAATATCAGATTCGTATCCGGTAACACTGCCCACCAGTTAACACGCAGTCCTGACTACATTAGCGTGGCCATTATTCAATTTGATTCGGGCTATACAGTGCATTCTGACCTCTAACTGTACGGGTGATCCTTAATAAGTCAAATTGAAGAATTATGAAAGGTCGAATGAGCTAGAACCTTATTTATTAAACGAACCAGCGATTTGTAATAAATTACAATACGCGTGAAAATATTAGTCAATTAATTCTTTTTCAGATTTGTATTGATATATGCTAGGAAAATTTTGTAATATGTGTTAACATTCATTTCTGTGAAAATTAAAAGGAGATTTAATAAGTACACCGGTAAATAAGTGATTATAATATATATATATATATATATATATATATATATATATATATATATATATATATATATATATATATATATATAGTATAATATATATATATATATATATATATATATATATATATATATATATATATACTCCATATTTATGAAATGTAATATATTTCAACATCAATACAAAATTTAGTTTGCCATTATACGAAAAGATTATATATTTTACATTATATAATTCCAAATTTTCAAATTCTATTACGGATATATATGAAAATTAATCAAACAGTAATCCGAGTTCATTTTCGTATATTCATTTTAATTTTTCACCTGATAGTGAAATCAGGTTTTCAAAAAATTATAAGTAAACAAATAACTCTTGAAAACTTGGTTTCATCAAATCCATGAGACAGGTGCCTGCCGTGATTACTTGTTTTTGTCATTGGATTCGGAAATGGATATTTAGAAACGCACGTGAATGTTGGAAAGTTTGTGCAATGTTTATGCATTCTTTGTTTATGGTGATAAGAAGTAAAAACGTTAATATTCAATTGAAGGCATTGCAAGTATACTGTACAATACCAAACAAAACGAATATGTTGTAAGTATCTGACGTTCCTGTATACCCTATTTCTTTATTAGAAAATGTTGTCCTGGAAAATGAGCTATTGGAGCTGTAATCACAGTAAAACCCAGAACCATAATCTTGAACTTACTGAGCACTGATCCTGAATTATTATATATATATATATATTTTTTTTTTTTTTTTTTTTAACGTCAACTATTTTTTGTGGAATCGTTTTATATATATATATATATATATATATATATATATATATATATATATATATATATATATATATATATATAGATATAGGCCTTATATTATTATCTGCGTATAGACCCTGTTGGATCACGCAAAGCACTCCGACTCATGTCTTGCTCCTTCTAATCCTCCACACCTCCCTCATCCTGTCCCCATGGATCCTCTTACGCTCCTCCGTCCATTTTACCCCTGCTCTCTTTGGGATTTCATTCTCTGGGACCTTCCAACAGATCATCTTTCTCCTGTATGTGTTCCTGTCTTCAACGTCTGATGAGTCTATTTCTGCGTCATGTAGGTCTATTATGACTAGTACGATCCACGACGTTGTTGATTTGACACCTTGTATATACTTAAGGATTCTGTTGGCAAGTCTCGTTGTTGGGAGTCTACTGATGTGTCCATAGAACCGAAGCCTCCTTCTTCTGATATCTGCTACCAGGTTCGATATCTTCTCTGTGGTCTTCCGGGAGTGTATATGTATTATAACAATACATTAGGATCGCAGCTGGATTTAGTGATTTATGTAAAAATTGTCTGTACTGTGCTAAGAAAGTTAGTCTTCAAAACTTTGTAAACTGTTTTGGTGTGTCTAAAGCAAGCATCAATCAGTTATCGTACAGTAGGAATGGAATGCTCTTTAATTTGAGTTCCCACGTAGAGAGCCTTTGTCGACATGAACACCGCTATTTAACAAAGTCACAAATTCAATTCAGAAACTCTAGGAATTTATCGATTTCTGGCAACCATTCGTGACGGTTAAGTTTTAAGGAATTAGAAAGTTGCATCCTAATTGTAGTTTTAAACGAAACGCTTGATGCTATTGTTCATAACATAATGGTATTGTGTCAGTTGGAAAGAGAGAATACATTTGAGGAATCGTGGTCTTTTGCACTACATATGCGGCTGGGGAAGGTCCCTGGCTGAAACACAAAGTCAGCCGAGTGAGGTTGCACCATGTGGTCAATCAGAAGAGGGAATTAAAATTTATTGTTTTTTCACGTAGGTTATAGTAGGCAGATACTGTATTCAAATAACGAGTTTTTTTTTAAAGTTTCGATATAAAAGTAATTTTAAATCATAATTATAAAAATAAAATTATCATATTAACTTTTAAAATAAAATAAAATTCAGAAAGTTGAAGAGAAGACGGTCAGGATTTCTCTTCTCTATTTACCTTAAAATTTTATAGTCTGAAACGCTAATACTGTATAAAAAAAATTTAAACGCTGTATATGATGGTGAAATTAGAGTACCAAAAGATCGGTAAGATAATAAAGTTACTTTTTGAAATTCGTTTCCATTGCGTCAGCGAGACAGATGTGTGCCTTAATTATATAGTTTTGGCATATTTTTGAGAAACTCAGTAACTATGCTTACGTAAATAGCTTCGTAAGCACTGATTTAAAACAGACATAGTAAACGTATAAGCGTTTTATGCCGTTATTGAAAAGCATATGTTCCTCTGAAATATAATTATTGTTTATTTATAAAAGCTGGTAGTCAGGCACTCAAGCCGGCGTGGCAACGAACTGTGCATCAGGCCAGTGTAAACACAAAGTCCATCTGAAATTTAACAAAGGGCTTCATCTAGTGGTGGGCTACACCGTACTATATAAATAACTCGGCCCAAGTTGGACTGTTCCTTTCGGTTATTCAGTCTTCATTGTCAGAAGACTGACAATAAGCTTTACGTTAACATTCCTTTTTGAGCGTTTCTTTGACTGTAATTTCTCATTAAATGGAGTGCATATTTCGGTATTCGCTAAAAAACGTAGCCTATAGCGATCTGATATATTGATAGGTATTAGATTTCCCTTCCCTAAATCTAGAAAATAGATTGAACTTTGATATTTGTCCATCGAAATTCTTGTATGTGCGCACGCGCGTGCGATATATTGTTTAAAATTTTTAAACCATTTAGCTTTAAAAATCGACCAATTTAATGGTCAAAATACGATTTGATAAAAGTTTCCTCAGTTGGATATACATAGGATATAACAACTGAAACAAACGTAGGCTATAACAACTGAAACAAACGTAGGCTATAACAAGTGAAACAAACGTAGGATATAACAACTGAAACAAACGTAAAATATAACAACTGAAACAAACGTAGGATATAACAACTGAAACAAACGTAAAATATAACAACTGAAACAAACGTAGGATGTAACAACTGAAACAAACGTAGGATATAACAACTGAAACAAACGTACGTATTTTTGGGTTCCCAAAAATTCTTTTCTGAAACTGGCGATAAACAACCACGAAACTTCTCCAAATCTTTTCATTTGATTTTGTCGAAATTATGGTGGTCGAAATTATGTATTCACCATATCTCGAGCCAATGCAACAAATTTCTAGTAAAAGTAATTTATAGTTCAAGAGTGATTAAAAAAATCCCTTTTACATTTGTTGTTATAATATTTTTAAAACATTGTTCTGTCTTTAACTGGTATATATTTATTTTTTTGTCTTTACAATATAAATGAAACAGTTTTATTATCCGTCTGTGTGTTTTCATTGAAAAAATATTGGACATGAATAAAATATACTAAGGTATTTCATTTTTCTGTAGTTCTCGTCCGACATTTTCAATACTTCTTGAAAGCAAGTACGTTTAATGATACAACGTATTACATTAAAATAACAGTTCTTTAATATCAATATCAATAACATAAAGTTATTTAAAACTATTAACTTAATGAATAACTGAATTATATATTTTTATTGTAACTAAGGAGAGATCTATATCTTACTGCCAGTCATTTTTACCTTTCTTTCTTACTCGTTTAGAAAAAATCTATTTTGAAAAAAGTAACCAACTTATATGTATCTACTTTATTTCTCTATCAAACTCCACCCTTTTCCATCTCATTAGTTTAAAAGCATAGTTTGGTTAATCTGAGCGTCATTCCTCGTCCTCGTATATTCATTTCGAATTTTATGAAAAGAGTTAAAAATGCTTACGAAATACATTTTAATATTTATGACAGAATGATATAAATATAACGTACAACAAAAACTCGTCTAGTTTGTTGTACGTTTTGCACACACTGTATTTATTTGCCGGCAAACAGGATGCTAAACTACTCAATACACCTTTACTTCAACATCGCTGCATTAAACATTCAGAATGGGAAACGCCGCAAAGCAGAGTGTATGCTAATTAGGGAATGGAAGAGGCGGAATAAAGCCAAGGGACATTGTCACAGTCAAGAATAGGGAATAGCTTAGCACATACTGTGCTCAACATTGACTGTGTAACAGATATGGTTTTAGCGAAACTTCATAGAGAACGTAATACGAAGCAATAGAAGCAATCGTTATAGTAAGACACAAAGCGGGGAAGTTTATGTATAGCCTATATATATATCGGTTTGTCAGAGTTTGCTAAAAATGTGATCTGTGCACTACAGTATTTTTCAGGGGATAAAAACACAGTTGATATAATTTAAAGGTGACTTAAGATTTTTTTGCAGTGTAAACTATAGTAAGTTTGCATGTTTGAGATAGAAAGTTTTGTTATCAAAAAACAAGTTATCGTTTTTGGTAGAGAGAGAGAGAGGGAGAGAGAGAGAGAGAGAGAGAGAGAGAGAGAGAGAGAGAGAGAGAGAGAGAGAGAGAGAGAGAGAGAGAGAGAGAGAGAGAGAGAGCAACTTTTCGACAAATTAATCAAGTTGTTGCGCGAAAACACTAAATACTCACCACCACTCCTGACATTAAGATACTTTAACCACACAACTAACATTTTACACTTTATGAAATCATAAAGTAGCATTGTCAGTTGATCGACCTGTTTGACTGCTAGAAATCGTGCAAAAACCTTTTTTTAAAATAAATCGGACATTTTTAGTAAAAAAAAAACAGAGATAAAACAGTTTGAGATACTATATAGAAACTAAGGTATTCTATTTAATAAATATTAATATTTCCAATGAAATCTGTCGAGACGATTCATAATGAACAGTGACAAAACATGCATTTTAAAAAACAAACAGGTATTGAGTTACACAGAAATTTATCCAACAGTTTGGTAATTACAATGCAGCAAAAACACTAAATTATAAAGTGTACAGCAACCAGTTTTGCAGAGAGCACGTGAAAATATACTGTTTAAAAAAAAAATCAATAATTTTGTTGACTGACCGCCATTTTTTCCCTCATATGGCAGTTTTAATTGGCTTAAAACCGGCTAAGAATTGTATTTAATAATGTATATGTTTTCTACGAAATTTGCATACGAAAAATAGTGTCCCAGCAAAAAACGGAACTAGGTCTTCAATGTAACAGAGAAATAAATAAGACATTTTGAGCGCTAAACATTTATAATTCAAATATAATTCTATGTTTATCAGTTTTTATTTTTGTTTTTTCCGATATATTTATGAAACGTATTTATTACGTTTGAATATGAGTTACGGTTCTTCTTATAAAAAATACGATGTTTTAGCAATCCATGAGTTTTATTTAGGTACTTGCGGTTATATTTGAGTAAAATTAGATCAAAATGGTCGACAGTATTTAAAAAAACCGATTTTTAAAAAAAGTACACGTGTGGAACTCAGGGAGTTACCGACAAAAGCGAAGCTTTTGTTAATGATATATTTGCTGAATTTATAATTAGTTTGAAGGTAGGCTTGCAAATATCTTGTTTTGTTTAAATAAATACGTGAACCTAGCTTAGATATTATTTACTGTAGTTATAGTAAAAGATCAGTTGTTTTATATTAATTCGTAACGAACATTGATTTCATCGATAGGGTAAAATAAGTTTCAGGTTACGTTGTTAAAAACTAGCAATATTCACAACAATTATTATAAGCGTTTATATTAATTTCGAATTTATTATAAACGGTTGCAAAGTGCACACGTTCATCAACTAAGGAAAAATACCGAAACCAAAGCAACACAACGTTTTCATATAATACGAGTGTATTGTTACCGAAAGAAGGAAGAAAAAGAAGAGATAGAAATATAGTCGAAATTCGTTTGGTAGTTTCCGTTTCGTATTTCTGTATCATTAAAAAGGTTCGGGGCACTTTTTTCGATTCACTCCTCTCGCCAAAGCTAACATTAAAAGCTTTGTTTAAAAAAAAATATTGATCAGAAAAAATATTTCATAATGTTATAATTAAAAACGTGGTAAACGAGACTCTTGTGTCAGATTTCATCAAAAAATTGAAAATAGTTTTGTTTCAAGCAATACGCGCGTTGTCATATATTTAAGTAAAATTTATTTTTGAATAAATTTTATCCGAATATAAGATCAATCAACAAATAAAGGTTGATTTTTCGCTTAACAATATTTTCTTTGTGCGTTGCCAAACAATTTAAATTGTAATTACCTTTCAGGCAGCATTCAAGCCTTAACCGAGAAACAGTGCCACTTCCTCTTTGCGTAGAACAAGTAGGTCTGTCATATCTACAGGCCCCTACTATTATAGCAGAGAAACCTCTTGGACGCTGACCACCTCATCCAGCATCGCCAAAGAAGCGGTAAATAAATATAAATCGTGTTAGGCGCCTTGAGAGCTTTTCTCGTTTAACGGTTCCATTGAATTAATACGGTAATAAAGCCGGTCATATCCCAGCCTAGTCAGCGACTGTAAATATTTATAGGTGTACAAATATATAGGCTGTAAGATACAACGCCGGCCTGGTCCACGCAACGGTATTATTTTATAGCTCATTGACGGAAGGAGCGATGTAAATACAGTTAGTGGTTTTATAATAAGTTTCCGTCAAATTTTAAAATTCAAAATATTTCTGGCCACACATCAATGATAGTAGCTTAGAATTTACTAGATTTATCTGTGGAACAATTATAATTATCGCTGCAAGAAACTATCAAGCCGTGATTGAAGCAAATTTTCAAAAAAGTAACATTGAAATAATAATTTCTTATCTAAAACCTTTTTTTGGAAAATCTGGTTTCATCAACACAATCAGGGATAAAATTTGTAAATTATAATTTGAAATTACAATGAAAATTACTTCTAACCGCGTCAGATTAATTTCAATGCAATTTGGATGAAAATGCTGATTTACGCAAGCTTTAATATTACGTTTTTTTAAAGGTCTGGGATGACCTTCCATTTTGCAATGTTTGACGACTGATTTTTCTGAGTAAATGTAGAAGTAATTAATATTTTATGTTAAGTTTGAATCAGTTTATGCCAAAATTTCGAACGCTATATATATATATATATATCGTTTAAAAAAAACGAATTCTTCTGTACAAAATTAAATATTCAAGAACTAAACCCAAAATATGGTAAGATAAACAGAGTCAAGCACTTCAAATATCTGGGAGAAATTCTTGAACCCACAGGTGGCGAGAAGGCTGCGCAAAAGGTTCGGCTACTGAGAATGAAGAGGGCTCTTGGTATAACGCGTGATATATACAATAAGAGATGTATGTCGACGCACACAAAAATCAGACACTACAACACAGTCATAAAACAGTATTATATGCAAGCGAGATGCTAGCACTCCACACAAAAGGTACCATGGAAGACATTTTGAAGGAAGAACGCAAAATCTTGAGGTAGATCCTTGGTCCGAGATTAACAGAAGATGGATACAGGTTGCACTCCCGGAAGACCACAGAGAGGATATCGAACCTGGCAGCAGATATCAGAAGAAGGAGGCTTCGGTTCTATGGACACATCAGTAGACTCGTATACAAGGTGTCAAATCAACAACGTCGTGGATCGCACAAGTCAGAATAGACCTACATGACGCAGGAATAGACTCAACAGATGTTGAAGATAGGCACGTATGCAGGAGAAAGATGCTCGGTTGGAAGGTCCCAGAGAATGAAATCCCAAAGAGAGCAGGGGTAAAATGGATGGAGGAGCGGAAGAGGATCCATGGGGACAGGATGAGGGAGGTGTGGAGGATTAGAAGGAACAAGACATGAGTCGGAGTGCTTTGCGTGATCCAACAGATCTATGCGCAAATAGTAGTATATATATAATGCCAGTTAGACTAATGAGGGATTAATGGAAAAACAGTAACTGCATCTAGAACCCACTACCTTGAGGTTCATTGATTCAATAGAATGACTGATATGTTCACATTGACCTCTAAACCACGAAATGAATTTTCGGGGAACCTATACGTTTGTTTGAGTTTTAAATAACTACACTCGAGAGAATTTTTATAAAAAACGTCATCTACGATTTTATGGATAAAAAAAGAACGTGTGTGTGTGTGTGTGTGTGTGTGTGTGTGTGTGTGTGTGTGTCTGTCTGTCTGTATGTGCATATAAACGACGCTTGAAAATGGCTTAGGAATTACCTTCATGTCAATTAATATTGTAATATATCAACACAAATCTTATGGAATGTTTTGAAAAATTAAGTTATTTTTCCTTACGTTTTAGTACGCAAAAAGCGATAAAATTGTTTAAAAAATAACGACGTAATTGTTTGGTGGTGTACGTAATACCTGTTTTTATTCTTAAACCCATTTTTTAAAATATGAATTTTTTTGTAATTTTGAAGAACCCAAATTATAAATAGCTTGCATGGCAAGTTCCGTAGTTATCGGTCAGTTCTGTTTGTGCCCTTAAAGGGACATAACTACATGAAAGTATTAGCTTATTTTGCACTCCTTCGCCCTCAAAACTGAGGGAAAGGACACGACCTTGAAAAGCGTCACATTGGATTTACTGATAACAGTGCCTCATTGGTTAGGGTTGATGAAACCTTTTTTATAATTCCAAATGTTTATTTAGTTGTGACAATATTTGATGATGTGTAACGACCTTTGATACATTTATTGTGCTATGTTTATTTACCAAAACCATTATAACTAATCGAATGCATAAGTTTTGTTATAAACCAACCATAATTATTTGAAATGGCTTAAACTTTAAAAGTGTACTACATTTCGACTTCCAGTAGAGTTTAATATTTTTCTATTACTTTTACACGATAAAATAGGTGATTATGGAGTGTGACGGAATATTGGTTTTTTAGCGCGGTATTTTTTTAGTGTAATTACTTATAGTTTTATGTGTTTTGTAAAGGCAATATCGCATAATTGAAGAAACATCATATATCGTACCTTCAAACTGTAAGGTAATATTTTTTGAAAATAATTATAAACTTATTTTCTCTGTAAACTGTGATTATAATATTTTTTGTCTTTTTATGCTACCAATATAAGTCATTCACTGCAATAATTTTTAATTTAATTTTTATGTTTTAATTTTTTTTATGAAGTATTCAGAAATTATTGTGATTGGAAATAAAAAAGCAGATATGTCTTTTTTCGGGTCTTTTGAGTTAAAAATCTATTGCTTGTTTGTATATCGATAGTAGATTGCGAAATTAATCGTTTTAGTTTTGAGAGATTAAGCCTTTTTGTACAAATTTTAAAGTTTAACAAAAATGCGTTTTTAACGAAATCGGTTCTAACAGATTTGATTCCGTTCAAGAGCTACCAACAAATTAGCATAATGTATCAAAATCTATTCATTAGTTTTTTTTAAATTACTGAATTAAGTTTCATGAGTGAAGCAAATAAAAATTGAATATAAAATTTCAGCTGTTTCTGAACCTGAAAATTTGTTTTTATTTCTAAGTTGGCCCACTAATTGAGTCAGCAAAATCCGTTCAGAGAACGATTACTTTGGAGAAAAGCAATTTGTTGTAGATTTGCATTCAAACAATTTTAAGGTCCTTGAAAAATGTATGCTACTTTTAAGCTATTATTTCAGAAATCATGGAAATAAAGTTAGAAAGAAAACATACAAAATGTATACATTTATTATTTTTAACAGCTATACTAATGTTTCTCTAAATTAATGAAAAGATTCTCGCCTTCGTTGAAATGACCTGAAATAACAACAAATGACTATAGGTTGCTAAATTAAAATCGGTTTACCTCCCTTCTAGAGTTCACTGAAATTTGTCCTTGAACTGTAAATAATATCGGTTTATCTGTTACATTCAAGACCTGTTTATCCGATAGATAGATATACACTTTTAATTATAAGTGCTAACAGTAATGAATCACTAGTGTAAAATATAAAAAAGCAATTATTGTTCAATAACATATACAGCATTGTGTAGTGTTCTATTCCATTCTCATTAAATTATATCATAATTACTTATTTACCATAAATGCGCCTGTTTCTTATACACGTATTATTTTACGATACATTAACAACCCTAATACTTATTGAATGGTAAATCAAAGTAATGCTAATTTTATTCGTACACCAGCAACGCAAGTTGTATATTGTGCATAGAGTTTTCCACTGCCTTCTTTATTTTCCTCGCCGTACTTTATGCGGGTTGCTTAGTTCTTTGCAATCAGTATTATACAAACGTAATCAGTATAACGACGTAATAAGTATTTACAGAACACTGAGAAATACATCAACTTCTAGAAGGACGTAATTGTTATTCTTCGTGTAGCACCATAAAAGGGAGTGTGTACAGCAAGACGTACGTTAAAATATAAAACGATATAATAGCAAATAGAATATTAGATTAAAGATTAACCAACATAGATAAATCATAACTGTGTTGTGAAAAATATCTTTAAATAAGCACGTTCCTTCCTCAGCGTTCTGATCGAAATCATCATGGAACTATGCAATGAACTTAAAGAAAATAGAGCTTAAATCTTAGCACATAAGCTAAAAATTTTAAAAATAAAAAAATCCAAACTTTTTTAAATAACCCGTTAAATATAACAGTATTTAGCTCAAATAAATTATTCTAAAATATTCATAAGTTTTCTTAAATTCACTTATTTTCAACCCAAAATATAGTGATATGTCTTTCTTGAAAGTTCAAAAATAGAAATTACTTTGTGATGACAGTAAGTATAGTTTAGAAAGATATTTCTTGTAATTTTGAAACAAAACATGTAGGCAGCAATTACAATATTAACTTTACGTCAGTTAGTTGGGGAAAATGGCCATTTTGGGGCATTTTTTATTACCTAAATCTTTCGTCTAAATTTGTAGAGTTTTATAAATTATCAATTTTTAATCATGATCTAAAAATATGGTATAAGTTTCGTAATGAACGGATAATGGCAGCAGAAGATAATATGTTTGGTTGCAAAAATGGTTTTCTCCAATTTATATACCTTGTGACCGAATAGGCTCAAATGTATTTCGAACGATTATCGCGTACTTCTTATATACCTATATACCTTATATATTTCCTAACAATCGAATAGACCAAGTTAGGACAATTGATAATGTATAGGTTTGTTAACATATGCACGTAGAGACGGACAACGAAATTTTCCTTAAGTCTTAAAACAAATACAAAGTTTTGAACATTCTTTTCGGATTTAGAAATGTCGACTTCCATTCCTTCATAGAAACAGTAGAAAACAAGCTTTGCATGCAGCTGTCTTGCTGACGTTTTAGAATCAAATTAAAAAATTAACAACATAATAATATTATATAAGCGAACATTTTGGTATGAAAGCAAAAATTTTATTTACAATGAAAATTCAAAATTAGAACATGACCACTCAAACTTTAATTGTGTAATCCTTTATTTTTTCAAAAAATGGATTTCACTATTGTAATCATTGTTCAAATCTGCACAAATTAGTGTTTTTTATTTTCAAGGAAATAGGAATATTTAAAATGACCGCCATTTTGATATTGATTAACTTATTTTGTAAAATGACAACTTTCTTTATTATTGTATAAATTAACGTTTGTATTAATGAAATTGAACTGAATTTTCGAACAATGTTTTCGTTGACAATTTATGAAAAATGTCTCAAAACGTGTTATAAAAATCAGGATCGTTGCACACTTCACAGTCCACTTTCTTACTAATCCAACAAATCATTTTCTAATGCTCACTTATACCAATGCAGTATATCCAATTAACTCTAATTAAAAGTGCATATACATTACCTCCAATTAGATATGGACCAACCAGGCCTACCAAAGTAACGCTGAAGACTTGTTAGGTTTGGCAACAATAGGCAATTGACCACCTGCGATATCTCAGCTATTGTCAATTTATCGTTTGTCATCCACCGGTAAATCATTAATAATGTGGCTAACAGAGATATAGAGTGTACCACGGTAAGGTCACCTCCTACTTCTGTCGATTTAGTTCATTGTTTTGCGAATAACTGTGAAGTCGTGGGCAGCGGCCGCCCGCGCGGAACCACAGTATTATCTCAACACGGCTTAAACATCTTTCTTACACTAAGGCTTGTGTAAATATATTTTTTTATCTTTATTTCTTAATTGTGCTACGGTTCTGTCTTGCATTCATCACATTGTGGCAAAGTCCATTTTTAAAATCTAGTCGAAACAAATTTAAAAGGGAAAGTCGTATGAAATAAGTGACCATTTAAGTTTTGTGTAATACGTCTTTAGCCTGATCCTCAGCGGTTTTTATTGTGCTAGTATAGTTAGTCATGAGTTACTAGTGAGGTTACCAATTATATTATTACTGTCTTTACGTTTTTATTGTTAATAAGAATTAAACTTAGTAAGACTTGTTTTCTCACCTATGACAACGCTTCGCTAGCCGTTCCGAATTTGTCGGCTTACAAGAACACAACACTGTTCACTTACGTCGCCCCGTGCGACTTTTTTTCTTCCCAAAAATATAGTTGAAATCGAAAGGCCGTTATTTTGACCAATTAAGGAGATCCAGGCAGAATCGTAGAATGTGCTTCGGACACTTAACACTTGCATACTTTCAGGGATGCATGGAAACGTGGGGGAAACACTGTATCTGTATGCCCAAAAGGACTATTTTAAAGCATACGGTAGAAACGTTTTTTTTTTTTTTGGTCTTTAACGTTCGACTATTGTGCACACAACAATTTTTGTTTCAAAATATCATAAACCGATTTTTATAATTTATGCAGCTCGTCTATTTTACCGTTAGCGTGAAAATAGTTTTGGCAAATAAATTCATCTAAACGTTACGTATAAGAGCTTATTGTCTAAATCGTTAGAACCGATTTTTAGAAAACCCGATTTTATGATTTTTTCCAATAAAA
Organism: Callitettix versicolor; assembly: GCA_022606455.1. Classification (NCBI taxonomy): domain Eukaryota; kingdom Metazoa; phylum Arthropoda; class Insecta; order Hemiptera; family Cercopidae; genus Callitettix; species Callitettix versicolor. The sequence continues at coordinate 45,927,170 of CM040191.1, forward strand.
AATGCCTGATTTTTTTTGTTGAAAAGTTAAAAACCGTTTTGAAAATTATCGTTACAAATTATTATTATTTATACAAATACTCATGCATGTCAATATTTTTTTTTTGTTTAACGTCCGACTATTGTGCACACTTGGGCTAATGCAGGCGATGAGATGAATTATAGCGTATGAAAATGCGAAGCCCTCGCCGGGAATCGAACCCGGGTCCTCGGGGTGAAAGCCTAGTGCGCTATCCACTAGGCCACCGAGGCGGCTACGGTAGAAACTAGGAGTTATGGTAACGTATTTTATTTTTCTCGAAAAATTTCCCGAATGTTTGGGTAGCACCTCATATATACGAGTGGTAATATACTAGGCCACCGAGGCGGCTACGGTAGAAACTAGGAGTTATGGTGACGTATTTTATTTTTCTCGAAAAATTCCCCGAATGTTTGGGTAGCACCTCATATATACGAGTGGTAATATACTAGGCCACCGAGGCGGCTACGGTAGAAACTAGGAGTTATGGTGACGTATTTTATTTTTCTCGAAAATTCCCCGAATGTTTGGGTAGCACCTCATATATACGAGTGGTAATATACTAGGCCACCGAGGCGGCTACGGTAGAAACTAGGAGTTATGGTAACGTATTTTATTTTTCTCGAAAAATTCCCCGAATGTTTGGGTAGCACCTCATATATACGAGTGGTAATATACTAGGCCACCGAGGCGGCTACGGTAGAAACTAGGAGTTATGGTAACGTATTTTATTTTTCTCGAAAAATTCTCCGAATGTTTGGGTAGCACCTCATATATAAGTAAGAACCTTTTTAATATGAATTTATAAACATATATTTGAGTGGAAATTAAACATTTTTTACTTCTCCACATAGTCACCTTAAATATTTAAACACTTATTGAGTAGTGATACCAGTTTTAGAATACCTTTATCACGAGCTCTGTCTTACAGTACTAGTAACCTTTCCACCAGGATAAGCATACTTCATAAGATTTGGAAAAAGATGACAAGATTTTAAGCATACAGATTTTTTTTTGCGCAGGGAGTTTTTGAAACATATATAAAAATGTATTTATAAATATATATTTGAATGGAGATAAAATATTTTTTCCCTTCTCTACATAATAATATGTAAACGCTTGTTGTATCGTGATATCATCATTGTAATACCTTTGTCAAAGAACTCAGCCTCATAATTCTTTTAACAAGACTGTTACTATTTATGTCTTTCAGTTATCATTCTTCATTCGTTTTCCGCCAGGACACTTCTTAAAGTTTGAAAAAAGATGACAAAATTTTATATAAACAATTGTAACATCATGTTTCATGGCTGGTCGTGATGTTGGATTTTTCGTGATGTGAGCGTACAAATTTATATTGCTATGTAATAGTATATTTTGCAAATCTAATATTAAATTAATTATAATTAAAATTTTCTTTGCTTCGAACCAGGATCGAAACGGAGACCTTGCGCGTGTAAGGCGCACGTGATAATCACTACACTACGAAAAAGTTTGTATTGTTGGTAGTTATATTAAAAGATCAGTTGTTTTATATTAATTCGTTACGATCAGCTGATTTCATTGAACAGCTGATTGGCTAAAATAAGTTTTAGGTTATGTTGTTAAAAACTAGCTACCCCGCAAGGGGGTGAAAACTAAATCTTATTGAGAGGATTTAGGCGTCCCTCGCCGTATCCGAGTCTAACAAACACTTACACTTACAACACTACACTTACGATTTTAACATTTTACACTCACACTTACATTTAGGGAGGCGATAATAGCTTTAATGTGCTTTTCACCTTAAAATAACAAAAAAATTAAAAAGAATAAATACCAGCTATGTTAATTTGTCACGTTTTTGAACAAATTATCGTAAATAAAATTTTCAAAAAGAGAAAACATTATACATAATTTCTATTTTTGGTTCAATAACATATTTTTGTGTATGGAATTTCTGATCCTACAGGATGACAAATAGTGTGGGATTAGATTTGTTCACCGCGACAGTTGACTGGTATACTGTTTTCTGATTTTACTGTCATTCCACTTTACGGTACGTCACGCTCAAGAAATGTTCTTATCACTTTAAAGTGATGTGCTTGATATAAACTGAACCAACTCCCGCTGTTACAAGCCACACTTAGATTGTAATCACTGACAACGTACAGAGTGGAGTGGACATAATTATACAACTTGGTCGAATCTTTTCACTTTCACCAATGCGTAAAATTGTTAGTCACCATTTAATATAACGTGTGTTGCAGTAAGGAAACACTTTCTATAATACTGCAGCCCAGAGATTATAAGCGAGATTATAAAATAAATAATTTATATCTCAGGCGATACGACATAAATTATGTGCAATCCAATACAAAAGTAATTACTTCACTTGTTTCAAGAAAACACATTTTAAAACTGTTTAGAGGTTGATCGTAAAGTCGCTATAAAGTCTCCGAAAAAGGCAAACTTTCTACTTTATGAATAAAAAAATTGATGCACGCATTTTTCCTTCTTTCTGAAGTGATTGAATATCGCAATACATTTTTATTTTACACTTTTTCACCATAATAAAGTTAAAAATCTAAACAAATAGCAGTTACAAAATTTTCAAACGCAGTTGAGTTGAGTTTACTGTTTATTTTCAATCAAGCTGAAAATTTAAAATGCTATTAAAGCTAAGCTTTTAATGTTAGCTTTGGTGAGAGGTGAATAGAAAAATGTCTTCCGAACGGAAGAATGTAACGGAAATATAGAACGAGTAAACGAATTTCGTCTCTCTATCTCTGTCTCTTTCTTTTTCCTCCTTCCTTTTCGATAACAGTACACGTGTATTGTAGAAAACATTGTGTTGCTTTGGTTTCGGCATATCTTCTTAGTTGAAGAACACGTGCACGTTGCAACCGTTTATAATAAATTCGAAATTAATGTAAGCGTTTTTTTTTTATTTATTTTTTGGCCTCATGGGACCACTTTAGTCTAAATTTCAGTTCTTCCTAACATTGGGCTGTAATTTTTCTCTCCAATAATCCCTCATTCGATCAGATCGTTGCTTCCGATCAGTGACGGCATCTGTGATCACTACCTTCTTGTGTCTCTTCGGTTTATCCACTTTAAATTTATTAGTCTTAAGAATGCGTGTTATTTTACATTTGTCTGTTGCATATCCATTTTCAGTCCTATTTCACTGAGGTCTCTGAGGACTTGTGTGATGTATATTCCCTGTGTTTTCCTGTTGATGCTTCTCATTACCAGTTGTCTCAGGATTCTTTCCTCCAGCATTCGTAATATGTGAAAGAAGTGGGAAATTCTTCGTTTTTTCATTACACTGAGAATGTAAGGGTTTATAATAATTGTTTTTAATATTTCTAGTTTTAACAAGATAGTGTGAAACTTATTATACCCTATCAGCTGTTTATTGAAAACAGCTGACCGTTATGAATTAATATAAAGCAACTGATCTTTTACTATAACTAGAATAAATAATATATAAACTAAGTTCACGTATTTATTTATTGAAAAAAAGAAGATAAACATAGTTTATCTATTAAGTAAACATAGTTCAATCTAATTATATATTCTGCAAATATACCATTAACAAAAGCTTCCTTTCTGTCGGTAACTCCCCGAGTTCCACACGTGTACTTTTTCTAATATTGTAATATTGTAATATTGGTTACTAGTGAAATCATGTTTTAAAATGTCAGATAAAAATTTTGCAACTTTCGTGACACAATTATTCTATTTAACATAAGGCATTAGGAAAAGTGGTTCAGGTAGACAGACAGACATTGGCTGTCTTTAGATAGTCTTTATATAGACAGACGGACCTAGGTAGTGTCTTTAGGTGTAGGCCTACCTTTCGTTACTGAAAACTAAACCTTATTACAAAAATTACAACTAATTTAATTGTGTGAAAAATTGTATTACTGAGTTGTGGCAGGCATGGTCAAATCACTGGTCAGTAGAGTATCTGAGTTTGGCGCCACTACAGATCGTAGGTTCGAGACTGCAGTTACTGCTGTAATTTTTATCCTTTCTTTAGCCTATTAATCTAATTTGCGTAAAGTATGGAGGTCAAGGAAAAAGGAAACACATGCTTATTCTTGTCTCTACGTTGTGACATTTTTTAAAAAGTGTACTGTGTTTGTTTTGTGTGATTAGTGTTTCAATTATATTTTTACATTAAGCGACGACCTCCTTGTGTGACAGATTGTCTGAGAATGGAGAATGTGTACACATTAAACACAATTATTTAAGAATAAGTAATACATTTTAACCTACCATAACTTACTATGTAATTGTTATTATTGTACGTCATTATTTCTATAATCATTGTTAACTAATAAGTGATACAAAATTACTAACAAACTAGGGTAACCAACTGACATGATTCTAAACGTCACCTGTTCACGTGAGCGGGAGGGGTCCGTCCTGTTGTCGTCGCCCACACTGTTGCATTTCCCTTGGACCGAGATGTTTCCTATCTGGAATATTACCATAGCCGATCTCGGGCTTGCCCGCTTTGTGCACGATTGAGATTTGAACAGCTAATTTGACTTTCAAATGTCCCAACTAGGATTAGTTCCAAGAGGCCAGGCAGAATGCGCGCGTATAGCTGTCAATCAGCCTAATCCAGCTGGCGCACGAATCTAATGGCTTTCTGCTAGTTTGTTTCTCTTCCACATCTTACAACCACAAAATGACTTCAGGAGCTGTCACCCACGTCAGGAGAGTAGACCCGGTATAAATCTTCCGTAGGCCATTCAAAGATCTTTCAATAAAGCAATTCTATTATATTCTAAATTGCAACTTTGGTCTATTATTTAAAAAAAAAATATATCTTCCGACTTTTTTTGTGTTTTTTAACTTATGAAGCAATATTTTCCACTCGAACATCCGTCTGTCGGTAGCGCATCTCTATTGCTTAAACTCTAAGTTAAAAAAACTATAATTGCCAAACACAGAGTCATTATAAATACTTAATAACCGATGAGTTTGAAACTTCAGTTTTTTACTTTTAAAATGGTTCAGCTGCACTGCCTCGACGCGGACTAGACAGAGCCAGTCACTTCGTACCTCATATAGCGTACGGCACATATACACCTTTTGAAACATATCTTATGCATAAACATAAAAATGCTTTTGAATTACTGCAGTTTACTTTTAAACACACTTCAAATGATAGAGATGCGTAAAAAATCTATTCTAAAACACGCCATTGTTGGAACTTCCTTAAAAAAAAGTTTTTGGTTTTATCTAAACTGGATTTATAAATTTTTCGGGCTTTCTCTAATCTAATTGTTCAAATTAGGTGGATGGACATGAAAATGTAAACTTCAGCGTTTCTATAAAAAATCCTTTCGTGCCAAAATTATATATTCGGAATCGGTATCACTTTTAGTTTCAAATGACGCCTCACGCTAGAAAAACAAAAAAAAACAAAATTCTCATAAATATTTTACCACTTAACTACCCATAAATATTTTGTCATTCAACCATAAGCTTCATACTGTTGTGGGTACGGATAACAAGGGCTATTTTAGCAATTTGTTTTATTTACCAGTTACATAGTTTACTATTAAGAAACAACAGACACATTTATAAAAGTTCTTGGTTTTGCAAACAGCTTGATAGTTTTGTTAACACCAACTCAAGACTTGAAAAATCAACGTTAAACCCGTTTATTTTCAAAAGGTGGACATAAAACAGGCTAAAAATAACGGCGTATCTCTAACTCGTGCAGCTACACAATGCTGATTATGAATACGAATTTAAGCCGCCTCGGTGGTCTAGTGGATAGCGTACTAGGCTTTCACTCCGAGGACCCGGGTTCGATTCCCGGCCAGGGCTTGGCATTTTCATACCCTATATCATCATCCCACCGTCTGCATTAGCCCAAGTGTGCACAATAGTCGGACAAAAAAAAAAAAAAAAAAATGAATATGTATTTTAAGTAAATAACACGAGACATAACACTAATACGACTTTCGATTCTCAAAAAAAGTTATTTTTAATGGTTTACTTCTCACTATGCGAAGTATAAATAAAAATTTAATTTCTAAATTTCTAAAGCAACAGAAGCGTCACTATGTTCAGTATAATAATCTGCCTTCCTTAGCTTCGCAATTCTACTTTCGTTGACTCGTTTCGGAGAACCTGCATCTTCAAAAACTATATCGATATATATCTTCTAACGATAGATAAGTTTTGATGTTGAAGGTTCTCCGAAAAGCGTCAACGAAAGTAGAATTGACGAAGCTAGGGAAAGCATATTATTATACTGAACATAATGACAATAATCTTAGTAGAAAAGAAGAAGAATATAAACAGAATTTCAACAAAAGCGTGTTTTAGAATAGGTTTTTTACGGAACTCTACCATTTGAAGTGTGTGTAAAAGTAAACTGGATTGTGATTCAAAAGCATTTTTATGTTTATGCATAAGATACTTTTCAAAACGATTTTGATAGATTTATCTCAGTATAAAAAACCTTCTGTAGAATAAGACCAATCGAATTCAAAATCGGGTTGTCAGACTTAAGTTTTAAATAAAGTCAAGCAAGTTCGAATTTTAAATATACCGATCATGAATAAATTGAAAAAATAGTTTATTTGTTTTGATTTGCACTCCAACGTTAATATACTAACATTTCAAATTTGAATTACGTTTTTCAAATATGGGCTTAAATTTGAACCTAAATCCGTAAATTTATTTTGTTTTGAAATGATTACAATAATGTGATTTTGTCTATAACGAGCACATTCATAGTTTATTTTCGATTGCAGATTGGTTTCGGGGGAATAGCAGCACATACAATTTCTTGAATGTCTTTTAAACCCCTATTTAAATAATTTAATTGAATGTCAAGTTTGTTGTTCATTCATTTAAATATCCATTGCTATAACTTTTGTTTTTGAATCAGCTGTCTCTTTACATTATTACGTAAGGCTATACTTACCCGGTGAATATGATATTATTAACAATATTTAATGCACGTGAGTGAACTATAAAGATGCGTGCACTCACTAAAGTGCATAACTTATGCATTGTCGTATTGTGTATATTTTAGAATTAAAAGAGTGCGCACTCAGGTATGCTAATTCAATTTGTTTCAATGCGTTTTATCCCCATAAGTTTGTCTTCTATACAATGTAAAAACGTGGACACCGAGCATATACTGCACTATATTATTGCTTGCATTCTCTATTCAATGATAAACACCATCTTTGTGGATGTGCAGAGATGCGTGAACATTATCCGACTTGGGACACCTACCTCAGCTGTACGAGATGGTAATCTATGATTTGAGGTTAGGTTAGGGTAGTCATTACTATCAAACACAACGTTGAACCTACCCATATTGTCCACGAAGATTGTATCAAACAATTTCACCAGACAGTGTTTAGGCGGTTTAATGCGTAATTAATAGTAGGCAACGAAACTGTGATTAGATGCTTTAAAAATATCCAATATTATTCTACGTTACGCTTTATTATAGTCTGATTTGGTATACATAGCGCACTATTTTATTTTTAGGGGGCATTTTGTATTAAGCAGAAGAAAGACTATGTTTAAAATCATCCTGAAGGTTTTAATGCTATGATTAAATTATGAATTATTTTATATTAATCTGTGCGGATGTAATTATGTATTTACAAGAATATCCCTTGAATTATTGAAACATCATTAAACCGGGAACGTAAATGTGTACAACGCATATACCTTCTGACAATTTTTAAAGGTTATTTTTATATTATTTTGGTCGAATTTTAATTCAAACGTGAAACAATAATTTTTTTAGCTTAGACAAGTTCGTTTTGTTTCCTTAAATATTCATTGAAACCCTATGAAAAATCGATAATTTCTTTATCTTTCACAATTTAAAATTATTCCAGTCAGCTTTAAATAGCAATTTATCAAAATACAGTAGACGTTTATTTAATGTTTTTTTGTTGTCAGAGAGGGACAGCTGTTTGTAACGATTTTATTAATCAAATTAATAAAGTTATTTTCGTTAAACGATATAGCTCGTAAAAATTTTTAATTACTGTTCATTTTTTCCAAATTCGGTAAATGTTAATATTAGCATTTACTTCTCAAAATTACACCTTTTTATATTGTGAATAGTCTTAACTCAAGACATGTTATTGAATCTGAAAAGCAAAATAAAATTAGTGAATATATAAATAAATATGTCTTCTACAGTGGTTGTTTGGTATTCTTTATTTAGTCTTTCAGTGTGTCTTTTATATCAAATTTGTTATTCTGACTTGAGTGCTGAACTTGTATATTTATAATTAGACTATTAAATTTTTCTATTTTTGACTCGCGGTTTTTTTTCGTATCTGCAAACCTGGTTTTGTCGACAGATCGCGATCACATTCCAAGAAATGTCCTTTGCGTGCCAAAAATAACTTAGTTTTAAAAAACAATTAATATATTGTGAGATGGACAAATTTTATAATTTAGGTGTATATAAACAGAAAAAATTGAAAACACAATTGACATTGAGGACCGAGTTATTTTGTAACTGTAGTGTTTGCGAAACTTTGACGTAGCGAGGACAATGCGTTAAATAAACTGTAATTATGGCAACTTCCGTGAGACCTGTCTACAAATTGTACTTACATGCCAAACTGTTATAACATGCCGCTAAGTTACCTCATGTTTCGATCCTGCTTAAAGATAAAGAGCCTGTAAATCCTTTATAAGGATCATACCAAGAAGGATAGTATCTCTTCCAAGCATTGGATGTTTAGTAAACTCTGCTAAATTGGAACGGATTCTATTATTCGTTTTTTCCAATGAAAGGCAATTCCATGTACAGAGGATTGTCAGATTGGAAACGTTCCCGGACTGTTTTTAGTATTATTCTTCTACAGTCAAACTGTAGAGTGAACGAATTATGGATGTTAGAAAAAATTTTGTGAATTTAATATTAGTTCATAATTCAAAATTTTGATTTTTAACCAGTGATGTGGTAAATTAACAGAAAAAAATAAATGAATGGGTTTTCTTTTTATAAATGTCCTCAAATATATTATCTCAGAAGTCTTATATAATATACTGTATCTTGTACATCTGTACAATAGAAATTCTTAAATAAGAGAAATTTAGAAAAACGAACAGTTTTTACACAAAAAAACTATTCTATTAAAAAAAATATTCTAAGAAACTGAAAATTTGACGTTAATGTGAAAATTGTATAATATATTTTAAAACAATTTAAATTAACTTTTTTAAAATATTTAAACAGAAACAGTTACTTAAACAAATCTTAATAAAATATTATATATAGGAGCTGTTTTATTTTATTTGTAAACTGATAATTCAGAATATATTTTGTAAATTTTTTATTTTAAAATACATTTCCTTATTGTCTTCATAAAATGCTTTGTTATATGTAAATTTAAATTGAAAAATAACTAATTGTATCAACTATCACTGAAAAACTGACATTTAGGACAGTAAAATGTACAAAGTTTTAAACACATTTCAGTGTTCTTTCAACTTTTTATGAGAAAAATATTTTCTCAATAGAATTTTTTCCGTATTTTAACATATTTGCTCAGAAGTATGGATTTACGTAATATTGTCCATTTTTGAAAATTTGTTTTACCACGTTTATTGCAAACGATTTTAAAGATTTTGAATAATTTTATTTCAGACGCTGTTGAAACATGTGAACTAAACGTGGCTAAGAAGATCCAAAACGGCATTTACGTAGAAAGAAATTGAAACACTGTCATCATTTGGAAAATTCTTTTGAATAATTTTACAGATTTATAAATGCAGTTATAGAGTAAATCGGTGCTAAAACGTGATAAACTTTACTAATGCTTTTTATTGGATTTAGCCGCCTCGGTGGCCTAGTTGATAACTGGGCTTTACGAGGACGGGTTCGATCCCAGCGAGGGCTTGGCATTTTTATACGCTATAAATCATCGTCTGCAAAAGTGTGATAATAGTCGGACGTTACTGCGTTTTATTGGATTTAGTCATGAAATTAATATTTTTATTTAAACTCAAAGCACTAAGGTAACCATAAAATTCCGTATGTGACAAAAATATCTGTTGAATCAATTTTATAAAGTTTTAGAAGTTCAGTCTATTACCGATAATTTGCGAACTATATTTTTCTAGAAATAACAACATTTTGCGTTATTTGAATACTTAAATACATTATTCGATTCCATTTTAAATAATAATTTATTTATTAAATATTAATATAATAATTCCGCATCGTCAAAATTTTGTGTATAGCTCTTGTATTATTTATTCAAATAGAATTCATTCTTATATTAAAAAAGATCTTATATATCGGTAACAGTAACTTCGTAGTTCCAATCAAAATACATTCCTCTTTTATCAGTAATTAGGAAAGAGACCTATTTTCCCGTCTAGTGGTCTATTTACTCACCTCGTAAAGGTTGCCGTGGTTTCGAAACTGTTTCATCTTCAGGCCGTAATACAAAATGTCAAAGCCCTCTGTCGAGGTCGTCACAAAGTTAAACAAAACATTGAAAACACACGTGACAAACACTAAATACAATTACAGTTAAAAATACTCAGGATAAAATTTGGTTTTATCAGTGAATGTACGAGTATTAACAAGGTAGGCTACTTTTTCCGGCTTTATTGTTTCGCTACAATACCTGCGCCACTCTGCACCGATGAAACGTCTACAAAAAAACGGCTGTACAAACAAGCCATCTGGAGTAAAAGATGTCGGTCATTGTGCAGCCATTCGTCGCACTCTAAGTGGTTACCGTTCAAAGGAAATGACACCTCTTAGGAATAAAGTATTTTGTTTAAAGTGGAAAATGGCCGTTAAGCAGTGGGATTGTTATTTAAACGTAGCTGTTAAGCCGTGAAGAAAACAAGTAATAGATAGAGAATGAGATGGTAGTATATTGAAAAGCAAAGCGTCGGAGAGAGATGAAGATATCGTGGTAGACAACCGTGTCGCACCAATTACTGGAGACACCGCCGCAACAAAGCTTTGCCTGACAGATTAGTGCCGATACTTACAACAGGACTATAAGCCGAACTGTGCACCAATTACATCGCACTTTATTAAATAAATCACGCTAAACATACTGTACAAGAATTTTATGACACAATTATTCGCGAATTTTTGTAGGAAAATATGTAACGAAGCAGTCATCAAGGTAAGCCCCAGACCCTTGAAATGAGCATCGATATTAAAAATTTTGTAACGTTTTAAGGGGCAATTGAAAGTTGTAAATTTAAGTATAGTAGGTTAAAATATGAATTATGTGTGTGATTGTGTGTGTGTGTGTGTGTGTGTGTGTGTGTGTGTGTGTGTGTGTGTGTGTGTGTGTGTGTGTGTGTGTGTGTGTGTGTGTGTGTGTGTGTGTGTGTGTGTGTGTGTGTGTGTGTGTGTGTGTGTGTGTGTGTGTGTGTGTGTGTGTGTGTGTGTGTGTGTGTGTGTGTGTGTGTGTGTGTGTGTGTGTGTGTGTTATCACAATATTAACACATCAGAGTAGTAAATTGCCCTAGTAATGTTTGTGTGGTTTAACACAAACGTGGTATAAAATCGATTTCGATAATGGTTTGAATAATGTCCATCGAAATACCTTGAACCGTTTGAAAATTATTAACGTTATCAAAATCTTAAAAAGTAATCATTTTCATAATACACATTTTCTGGTTAAAGCAGCAGAAGTGAGCAGCTGGTGAGCTTACCAGTCCCACTTTACCTCTAGCTGATACTGTTCTCACTCATCTACTCAAGATAACTTCGAAAAATTCCAAAGTGTAAGGCGACCTGTGCTGATGGAGTCATTGACACCAGCCTAATGGTGTATTTGGCCAAACGGAGCCCTGAGAAACCTAGCGACCTCACAATGTACCATGCATGCTGGGATCTGTATGGGTGGACCTCATTTCCCCCCATTACTTCTATAAGAATGTAAAATAGAATAAGCGGGATATCGCATCAAAACAAAACGTTGTCCAAATAGACCAGAACCTCCGTAATAAGAGTCGAGAAAAGAAAAATTGAAAGGGAATTTGCAGTGTAATCATCTGCAGGCATCTCAATAAAGAACTAGAAAATCACCAGTTCGAAGTAGAGGAGTTACCAACCTTGAATCCCCTTCAAGTCCAAACGTTCCAAAGAGATAGGACTGGAGTAGGCGCTGTACCTGAACACCTTAAGAATATAGGAAGGGGGCGCAATAAATCTACAGTCATACATTCATTCAGCTTACACATTTTGAAATGATTTTACAATATCAATCAATGTTCAAATGTACGTAAATTACCATTAAAATTTTTAATGTAAATTTAAAATAAAAAATATAAGATTGTAATGGTGAAACTTGATTTTAAAAATAAGTGTATTATAAAAATAAATTACTGTTGGAAATAATATTTTTTCAAGAAATGCAACTAAACAGCTGCGAGTCTTGATTACTTTATTTGTAAGCGAAACTAATTAAAATGTAACTAACAGAAATATCTTCTTAAGGTGTTTTTTTCTATAAAGTTACACACGCAACCGTCTTTCAGACGTGGAAGAAATTAATTTTAAAAAGAACGATTAAATAACATTACTTTAAACAAAAAATATATTAAGTTTAAACATTATAAATATAAACCTGTAGTATTAAATCTGAATTTATCTACTTTGATAGTACGCTATATAAAAATTAAAATACTACAACTTTCATAAATAATTCGAACCTATTTAACTTTTTCATAGAAAAAATAAATTAAAAACAAGAATTATTATAATTGTTCAAAAGTTTTGGTTTTTATTAATGATTCTGAATACTTTACGTCTTCATAATTTACTCTAGAGGCTTGCATTCCCCAATTTTTATTATGTAAACTTATAAAATATTATATTAAATAGTTTTACGAGTTCCCATTCATAATCTAATATGATTTATACCAACACGTTCATTGCTGAATAGGTGCCAGAATAATTGCTTTCTTCTGTTTCTTAGGACAAGTCCTATTTCAAAAACAAATTAACTTGTGTATTAGGCCTATATGAAGGATATATTTTTTTTGTAAAACATCGTTTAGACTATTTTATTTTGTTGAGAACACTCAAGTGTCTTTCCTAGCTTCGTCAATTTTGTTATTTGTCACATTTCGGATTACGGCTATTATCAAAACTTATTTCCGTACTCAGTAATCAATTTAAGATTACAAAAATAAGTTTTGATAATGAAGATAATCCGAAACGCGTAGAGAAGTAAAAAATTTAAAAAGCTGTAAAAGTTTAAACAAGAAAAAAATATATATTTTTGTTTAGTGATTTTGAAATTAAAGTAATTTCCGTGACCAATTAATAATGTTTAAAATAATTTTGTAATTTTTTTATAATGCTTGAGTAAAGGACTTTGTGCCATTCTATTTGCTATTGGCTTTGAAATACGATTATCGGGAATAATCGATTTCAGATATATCTACTACGATTACAAAAAAGTTGTTTTAACTTGTATTTCGTCCACATGTATGTCCGTGCACATAATTGGAGACTAAATAATTAATTGATTTCTGTTAAATTTGCTAGATATTTCCGGCTCATATATTAAGACTACTTTAAATACTTTTTAAAAGAATTTATTTTCAATTTATTTTGCTATGTGAAACAAAAGCACAAACAATCGGTGCAATTTTTCAAAATTCATTTATCAGGATTTGGATAAATTTTTATTATGCGTAAAGTTTCATAACGCATCAGTGTTGTAAGTTTTATGTGGCAAACCGCAGCCCTGTTTTTTGATTTATACACGACCCGTAAATGTGTTTTAAACGATTTCTAGGCTGACGTGAGACATGAATATAAAACCAAAATTCGAGCAAAATCAAATAAACCGATTTCGTTTTTTATAACCCGTTTTTATTAGAGCGGTAAGAAAAAGCAATATAAAAGAACATTTTTTTAATACTTTGCACAATTTTGTTCTAATAATTTTTTTTGTTTTCATTTTAATTATACAATAATAATAGTTCCGATAACGCAAGAATTGTGGAAGGAATAGGGTAAATTAAAACCTGATGTTTGTTGTTGGTTACTTATTGAAAGGCGACTTAATAAATAAACTTTCTAATCATGTTGATTGTATGAAATATTTGAATGCTAAGATATTCAACTAAACACGGTTGTGGAGATCGCCGAAGCAATGCAACCGCCCTCTCGCGGCATGTGGGCGAAACATGGATCCCAGAGTAAAGACATCCGCTTGCATCTATCAACGATAGCCGTGGCCAGATTTTATAGCTACAGTTACACTGCTTCCACGAGAAGCATAACTCTAGCTCCATGCTATATTTCTAAATTTCAGCCTTGAAAACTCAGATATTTTTCTGCCAGTACGGAGCGGTTCCATAATCGTGGCTGTATTGTTGTTAAAAACAATTAAATAAAAAATAACAAAGTTAATGTAAATCAAAGTTTTTACTAAAATTTATTATGGTATTAGTTCAGCTTAATTGATATGAATCAATTGGTTTTCAGACAAAATCGTTTCATCCACTTGAAAAAGGTAGATATATCATTTTTATAAATTTTAACTTTTTTTGATAATATGATTTCAGACGTACCGGCGTTAAAGTCTCCAGGAATTATCTGAATTAAACAGGGAATAACAGAAGATGTGAAAGTAATTACTGAAGCAGACAGGGTTTAATTATTTTTTATTTTTTAGCAGATATAAGCTATTCAAAATTATGCGGTGTTAGTTTTCAATGATTTTATTAAAAACTAAACCTGACCTCCGTTAATTGTTCGGTTTACTTACGGGTTGAAAATTATTTTGATTTCAAATTTATTTCACTGAATTGAATTAGCATTCCTCGTATTTGACCAAAATTTAGCAAAATATGATAAACCGATTTAAAGTGGTTTTCTTTGCCATTAGTTTCTTAACAAAATTTTTAAAAGACCTATTTTGATATAACTTACACATGCAAAATTGTAATGTTTTGTTTAATGTATTTTTAGTGCGTCATATCGTCGTTTCAGTCTTCTAGAATCTTTCGTCAATGTGCAAGCCTAATTACTTTGATTAATATTCTATTGTACTAAAGATAGCTCAAGGAAATACTGATAAATCTTCACTGTATTACAGAAGGAAAATAAATCATATTTCAATGAAAGCGATAAATATTCTTTTCTGTGTTGTACGTTCATTATTTATCACTCTTCCTAAGCTTTCTCTGCTATGCATATATCTCTGCACTTCACTAGCCTTAATAAACTCTTAAAAGGAACACAATCTATTTATTTCATCTTGTTAATACTCTCCTCTCTCTCTCTCTCTCTCTCTCTCTCTCTCTCTCTCTCTCTCTGTCCCTAAAGGTTTAGCACTTCGTTTATATCTGTACTTTGTTTAATGTATATTGTTATTAAGATCCTTACTTTAATTTCTTCACACTAAATTAGTATGTTTTACGTGGTCTTACAACACTTGCAAGTCGATGTTGCTTTATAAGTGGATGTGTGAAAGTTATTTCAAGTTGTTCGAGCAATTTATTAATATTAAATGACAGAGCATACGTATATAATTTTAATATTATTAGAAAATTCCGCACCGGCTAGTTTTAATATCCAATCTTCTAAAAAAAACTAGCTATTCTCAAGGTAAAGTTTGAATTATATTTTCCCGTTTTTATATATGTTTGCAATATGTTTAAATTTGAAATTAATACGTAAATTAAAATTAATAATGCAAAAAATATCCAGTTTTTGTGAAAACTGTTTTTGTCCGAAAAATCAGGTCCGAAACTGTTCAAAATAAATGGTAAGATACATTGAAACGAAATGTTTCGCATTTCATTTATAATTTGAAATTTGCTGAACTGATTTAAGTTAGAGTTCGTAATAAGACAATATTTGAGCAATACTGATAAACAGACTTGGTGAATATCTGCCAAAATAAAATGTTTAATTAAATAGCGGCAAATGGGTTTCTTTGGTTAAAACTGCTTATGAAAAATATTTTAGCAAAATAAGTTAAACCAGTTTTGAAATAATCAGATTTTTATTAATATTTTGACCAGACAAATCTCCAAAAATAATGTTTTGGAAAATGAAATAAAGCCGACAAGTGGATAAAATGTACGTGCATGCAAATGTTCAACGCAATTATTTTATTTTGATTAATGTTAACAGACTCGGAGACATATGAATAAAATACTTATTCATCAAAAATTTTCTAAAAATAAATGCCATACTTTCTATAATTAGGGCAACTTCATTAGGTAATAAAGTGGAAGCTACATGACTTTCTGCTTATATATTTTAAATTCATATATATATATATATATATATATATATATATATAATACATTTTTATCCATATATTGTTTGTATTTTTAATGAATTTAGATTGAGAAATAAAATATTTGAGCAGACATGACATTATGGTAAGACTCCCAAAACAGGACCTTAGATTTTTAGTGACTCATTGATCACTTTTAAAATCTATCTATCCATTCATCTACCTCTCTCTCTCTCTCTCTCTCTCTCTCTCTCTCTCTCTATATATATATATATATATATATATATATATATATTTATATATATATATATATATATATATACTGAAATATATATATATATATATATATATATATATATATATATATATATATAAAACAGATTATAGGTTCGAGACTGCAGTTACTATAGCCTAAATTGTAAAGAATTTTTTCTTGTATATTTCTCTCTCTCTCTCTCTCTCTCTCTCTTTCTCTCTGTGTGCATGTGTGTTTGTATATATACACACACACACATATACATACATAGAGAGGGGGAGAGAGAGAGATACAGGAAAAATTTCTTTACAAGTTAGGCTATAGTAACTGCAGTTTCGAACCTACAACCTTGAGGTGCGCAAGTTCAGAGATACAGCAGACCGATCGGTGTCTTAGTGGCCTCGACCATCTAGCCCTTATGCCTATATATTTGTGCGCGTGTGTAGGTGTGAATGTGTGTGTGTGTGTGTGTTTGAGCGCGCGCTTTGTAAAACGTGACACAGAAACTTAGACGAGTTCGATACCCAGCCAAACCTGTTCCTCCATTTTTAAATGGCAGCGATTCAAAATTTAGAAAAAAAACAGAATTGTTTTTATTTTACATTTGAAAATTTAATTTTACCATAACACTAGTCGTTGAAATCTGTATTCGCAGGTTTTGACAGTTAAATTAATTTTTTAGAAAAATTAAATACAAAAAATATCATACTTTTGTT
The DNA here is from genome assembly GCA_022606455.1 of Callitettix versicolor. NCBI lineage: Eukaryota > Metazoa > Arthropoda > Insecta > Hemiptera > Cercopidae > Callitettix > Callitettix versicolor. The sequence continues at coordinate 45,944,410 of CM040191.1, forward strand.
ATTTTTAGAAAATTTGCATTTATCACGTCAGCGAGACGTTGTGTACTTTGATTATTTATAAATGCCACTGAGTGGGGGTCTCAAGTTTATCATCGCAAGTTCCGTGGTTACATTTTCAACTCTACATTTGCTGTATCGTACAGAACGAAATACTTTGAACTCACTTGTCGTGTCACGGTTTTGAAGGATAAAAACATTAACAACTCGATCTGGAGTGGTCAATGTAAATAAACAGGAGCAAGGAGCAGTAGTGAGTTAGTTAACAAGGCGACAATAAGGGAGTCTGCGCCCTATAGTGTACTGTAGGCTATAGGCAGAACGGGAAATAATAGGCTAGCTGCTATGAAAGATTTATAGGCCGAGATCATTAGGTACACCATGGCTTCACATTGTTGTGGAGTAATCATCAGCATTGCCTACTATCAGCTCCAGCACCACTCCAGCCTCCAGCTCCGACAGGCGCTGTATAATTTAGGATTGTATCTAAGGATAAATCCTACCGTACGTAGCCTGTATCTTCAAATAAAAAGCAGCAATCAGTCTTTTATCCTTGGTTGAAGTCTTTTTTTAAGATAACATTTGCAAGTGGTAATCACGAGTGTCAGAATAAATTTGTAAACTTCGTTAATATGTTTCTTACGGTTTGTAACGAATGTCCATCTTTAGTACAGTGTCAATAGTTAAACTGATAACGGTATTTTGATTTTACTTGTGTTTAAAATAGAATTATTATGATTTTTAATTTTTTAGCTATTCGAGTACGTACGGTACTCAAGTAAATAGTACTCAAGTCAAAAATTGATTTAGTTATTTTAATGGATATTTCCGTTTTCGGATTTAGGTTATTGACTGATTTCCACTTGGACGTCTCTCCCTCAGTGCACATTGATATAGATTAAACAAATATGCAGTTTGACCTAATATTCTTAGTCAACAGACTCAACTGAAATTTATTCAATCTTCTGCTAACTGTTAACATTTTTCACAAATGTAGTCATTAAGCATACAAATTAAACAAATTGTTTGATTTCTTAACAAAATGTCCTGTTCAGCACATATAACAAAAACACAGAAAAACCATTTAATTAACTAAATCGATTTACCTTTCGAATTTTGTAGATTTTCCGTGTAGAAAACAGAAAATAAACCCAGATCACTGTCGGGTTATGTTATTATTCTAATTTATTTTTAACTGTAGATCAATAACTACATTATTATTTCAAGAAATTTTGTACCTTTTAAGTTTCAGAGACTTTTTACTTTTAAATAAATAAACGAAACTTAAACGTATTTTGTAAAGCTGTATTTGCCTAGTCGTTCATGGAAAATGTTTCTCATTTTTTTTCCTTTTAAATAAAACAATCAGAAATTTGTCAGTTATTAAGCTTCAACACTCAAAAAATAAAATTATGAACACAACTTGACAGACAATTTGATTTTGGTACAATTTTGTTACCGAGTAAAATTCGTTTTTAAAATTACCGTGCATTTAAAAACGTAAAAAAATGTTACTTTTATGGATACTGAAAAATATATTTTGTAATTCTAAATTTTACAAAGGTAGTTGGTAAAAAAATAGTATGCATATTTATTTTATACATTCAAAAAAATTGTTTACGCAAAAAATTTATTTTATTACGCAAAAAAATATTTTATTACACAAAAAATTATTTTATTACGCAAAAAAATATTTTATTACGCAAAAAATTTATTTTATTACGCAAAAAATTTATTTTATTACGCAAAAAATTTATTTTATGAAAAAAAATGGAAAATAAATCCTACCACGATATTGAATTTTCAATTCAATGAAATTATTTAATTTAAAACCCTGATTTATGCAGATTTTAACTCTGATTGCGATGGTGAAATTATATTGTCAAATATAAGATAAAAAATATATGACATTTTTGTACATGGCAAATATTGGTGAAGTAGTTTATTAGTGTCTGATTGTCCATTAAATTCAAATTAACACCGAATTAAATTTTTTGCCAAGATTTATTTCCGCGTGTTTAGTTCGTTTACGAGATCTTATTAAGATAGTTGAGTACTGTAATCATTTCAGTACAAACACAGAACTGAATGAAATATGAGCCGATCAGAATATGAGCTACTGGAGAGACCATCGTGTGAAAAACAATACTGGGATCTTAAAAGGATCGCTGATCCTAACGTCTCTAATCACGTTTTTAATTTTGATTGTTTTTTTAATTTTGATTATGTTGATGGATCACAATTTATAAAACCAAGTAAGATTCAAACATTATTTTTGGAAAGCCGCATCATTTACGTCAGCGTGAACGCTGTATGTGCTAAAAATTCTACCGTAAAAAATATAATTATTTTTGGTTTTTTGATTCTAATCTAATAATTTTGTTTATTTAATATCGGAAGGCTGTATGATCGATTTGAGATTTGTTTGTTGTGTTTGTAAACCATAAGCTGACCTTGAAGTGGCATCACACGTTTGTCGGCTTCAACTTCACGATCAAATGAAGAAGAAGAAGAAAAACAAGAAAGAGATCACACGTTTTAACCACAATCTGTGGTCAGAACTCACACCACACCTACATGTTTAGGCTCTCACTGTTTATAGAGGCAGATACTGAAAACGGCGTAAAAACACTTTAACAAGACATAACGTATAGTGCGCGTTTGTTTGTACAAAGTGAAAAGTGACGTTTGCAACTGCAGCTACTTTATTGTTTAAGCGAAATGAGCTGATAGAACGGTCATCATGATAAGACCCTGACCCGTGACTGGTGTGCATCAGTCTTGACGTATACATCAAGCTTTGAGAGGTAGTTATTATTTTTTTACTGTTTTTAGTAATAAATGATTTTCAGTAAAATTAGTTATCCTGCAAAACCTATTCATTTGTTTCAAAACAGAGAAAATTTTGAAATTCTTAATTTGTATCTTACACTTTATTAAAAATTCGATTTTACCATAAAATCTAAATAAAATCTTGTATAAAATACTTTATTAAGTTTTCAAATTTCTGAAAAAAAAAACAAAATAAAACAGTTGGGAGTCAGGGTTAATGTCTGTTGTTTCAAGTTTTTATGTTTTATAGATTTTAACGCTGGTCACGATGGGAAAATAAGATTCTAAAAAAATATAATTTAATAGTTTAAAATGTTGTTTTTAATTTAAATAGTAATATGAAATGGATTAATGGATTTTGGGTAAGAAAATTGTTCCAGTTATATCAATTTCCAAACAAATAAAATCAAAATGTCGAAATTTTAAATACCAAGTTACAAACATTGTCCCAACTATTCGCCAAAATTGCATTTGGCACTTTTGTCAATGTCCAAACCCTACAACACTGTTTGAAGATTTTTTTTTTTTTTTTTTTGTGTTTAACGTCCGACTATTGTGCACACTTGGGCTAATGCAGACGATGGGATGATTTATAGCGTATGAAAATGCCAAGCCCTGGCCGGGAATCGAACCCCAGTCCTCGGGATGAAAGCCCAGTTCGCTATCAACTAGGCCACCGAGGCGGCCTCTTGATGATTAAATATATATATATATATACATACACTCAAACACACATACGTTGAATGTGAATCACATTGAATTTTGTGTATGCATTCGTTTGACAAACGTTTCGCCAAAAATCGCGTCTGACATCTTTGCGTTTATTCTCGTTCCAAGTCTGAAGTCGAACTGAAGGAAACTTTCTCCTGCCAGCTCTTTAAACAAACTCCGAGTGGTGCAAATATAAAGTAGCCTGCCTAGCTGACATAGATCGACAAATCGTTGACAATCATTTGCCCTGCTAAGAAGATCCATTTTCTTTTAACGTCCGACTATTGTGCACACTTGGGCTAATGCAGACGATGGGATGATTTATAGCGTATGAAAATGCCAAGCCCTGACCGGGAATCGAACTCGGGTCCTCGGGGTTAAAGCCCATTACACTATCAACTAGGCCACCGAGGCGGCTCCTGAGAAGATTCAAATAAAAGACACAACACAACACACCCGCCAACACTTTACACTTAACTGAAAACTACACTTAACACTGACAACCAACACTTACACTAAATTCTTACGCTTAACAATTACATTAACACTTACACTTAACAGAAACATGAAACACGAAAACTTCACACTTAATACTAACACTTACAAAAACACTTGCACTAAACACTATACTTATCACACGTAACTTATATACTTAACAGTACACATAAAACTTACACTCAAACAAACCATACACTAAACACTTGTACGTAACACTTATACGTAACACCTGCACTTAATACTTATCTAAACACTTACACATAACACTTAGTTTAATTATATCCAATCCCAACGTATTTGAGAGCAGTCCTCCAACCTATTCAGTTTACCTTGTTTCTCGATTTCGATGTCGAAATCCTGGTCCTATAATTTTCCAGGACAGCAGACAGTAGCTAACTGTCTGCTTGTCTCAAAATCTATAGCGGGTCGACCTTCATCAGGTAATAAGGTCATTTAATATTTGCTTCATTTGTAATATATGTAAGGAGCTGGGAGGTGAAAGTTTCCTTCAGTTCTACTTGAAGCTTGAAGCGACAATAAATTAGAAGATGTCAGATGCGATTTTAGCTAAACTTTGGAAAGTGTTTCTTCTAAAAACTATTTGGTCGAACGGACGGATGTACAACGGTTTTCAATGTGATTCATATTTTTCCATCACACACACACACACACACACACACACACACACACACACACACACACACACACACACACACACACACACACACACACACACACACACACACACACACACACACACACACACACACACACACACACACACACACACACACACACACACACACACACACACACACACACACACACACACACACACACACACACACACACACACACACACACACACACACACACACACACACAGACACACACACACACACACACACACACACACACACACAAACACACACACACACACACACACACACACACACACACACACACACACACACACACACACACACACACACACACACACACACACACACACACACACACACACACACACACACACACACACACACACACACACACACACACACACACACACACACACACACACACACACACACACACACACACACACACACACACACACACACACACACACACACACACACACACACACACACACACACACACACACACACACACACACACACACACACACACACACACACACACACACACACACACACACACACACACACACACACACACACACAGGCTATATATATATATATATATATATATATATATATATATATATATATATATATATATACTGGTTATTGACTCCTGAAAAAGTGTTGTTAGGTGCTGGATCGAGGTGCATGTTTCATTGTTTCAGACCTGAGTCCAACAACAATGGCTGATTTAATAGCTAATTTCTCCGCTAAATATAAAGCAAGGTTTTCGTTGAAACACATTGAGTAACGAGCCTTTGTTTAATAAAATATTTTCTTGATCCTGATACGTCTGCATGTTTGAGACCTAAAAGCGAATCTATTTGAAAAGATGAAACAACAAAACCTAGTGTATGCTTTAGGCCTATTCAAACACGAACGCTTGAATTGGTATTTGATTAGAGCTGTTGTAAAGATTCCACGGCGTATTGTACAGAGTGACTGTGTAACCCTACAATTTGGCCGTCTCTGGTTGGTGGGCACACACACGCACACTCACGCTACCACCGTACCTAACGCTTTTAGATCTAATCTTAATTATGTAGAGGCAAGTGGGGTAGGTGGATTCTAGTTAATTCCGAACCTCAGTCAGTTGACAGCGACATATTAAATAACACTGTACAGACATGTGAATGTAGGTTATATAATGTGTCCGGCCACAGCTCCGAGCCTATCTTAGAAAGTTACTCAACAAATGGATTAGGTAACAATGAGCACCTGTAAAGATGTCTGCAGCTTCGAGTGAGCCAAACATAACCTACAATATCACTTTACAGGAGTAGTTTTGTCACTCAACATGTATGTGCACTATTTTTATGATTATTCTCTATACAATCTTGTATAAAGAAGAGTACTTGCTTATTTGTTTTGATGACGTTTTTTACAATTAACCTCCAAATCAAGAGGAAAGGTCACATAATTCCAAAAAGTTCCGATTTACAATTTTTCCAATTTTTTTTTATTACTGATGCAAATTTGTAAACTTGAAGCTAAAAATATATATAAAAAAATGAATACATTTGATTTTTTCCACTTTTGTTTGTGAGTATTTTAAAAAACAACGAAAAAATAATCAAAGTGGGAAACTACGTTTCTTTAATCTGCTTATAACCAAGTATTTTAGCTATTTGTTAGTAAAAATAGCTGGTTGAACCAGTTGTTCTACGTATACATTATATATTGTTATATATAATATGTTGTATGTTGTATATATATATATATATATATATATACATTTTATATATAAAATGTAAAAGGAAAACAATGCACAAACTTTCTCACAATCACTTAATATATTTAAACAGATTTGAATTAAACGTTCAAACACATTAAAAATTTTAGAATACATTGTCCCCGAATTTTCAGTTCAGAAGCTATCTTTACCAAAAATCTATGGTATTTATTTTTGGTATAAAATAAACCGGTGCATAAAATAAACAAGTGTATGCCATATATTGAGATTCTTGGCTCAAATCAGTAAAAAAAAAAAAATATGAAATAAATCTAATTTATTGAAGGAGCGAATCAGTAAATGATGACTGTGTTTAGTCGTGTTTTTTCTTTGTTCCCAAAACCTTGTTTTAGTGTACATTTCAACACTTAGTTATTAATTTGTAAAATAAATTCTGATTAATCAATTTGGAATAATCAGACAAATTAGGTTTTTTTGTAGATCTCGAGACATGGCTAAATCATGCATTATAAATTTAATCGAGAGCTGTTGGTTTAATTTTTATGGATACACACAAACAAATAAACAAAAAAGACAAGCGCAACCATTCAAAAGAACGAACTCTTATCCTACCCATGTAAAAACCAATCTTTAAAAGACCTTTCAAGATCGATATCTATACGATAACTATATTTTCTATTTACTTCATATAGTATCCAAATAATATTATAGAATGTAAAAAATATGTGTATATAAAGTATATATATATATATATATATATATATATATATATATATATATATATATATATATATATACTTACAAATTTTAATTACTTCTCAAAAAGTGATCTAAAGGTCAGGATCGGTGCTCATTTCATTTTTCGGATCTGGGGTTTTTAGATGGCCGCTCCAGTAGCAAATTTTTCAATTGAAATTCGCTAAAAATAATAATTTTGTCAATTTATGAGTGTGTTGGCATTTTCAAACGACCAACGCAAACTTGAAATGTCTTCAGATAGCTGAGTACTTGGCGGCCACTTTTAATTGACTCAAATAACTAAGGAACCGAGACAATAAAAACCTCTCCAACTACGAGCATCCAAGGATGTATCTAATTAAGAGATAATCACACAAAACCTACCTCAGATTTGAAGAAAAACAAACCAAGCGAGACTGGCGGCATCGTGCTTATTAGGAGAGGCTAAACATTTAACTACTTCCGGGTTTCAACACCGTCTAAAAATTTCAGTTTTTTTTAGCAGGTGAAATTTAATGTTGTAAAGTTTAATTCAACCACAAAGTAACACAAGTAAGAATTTAAAGTACAATCAGCTGTTAATGACACTTGTAGCGCCATAGGTTACGTAAGACTCTCACACGATCAAAATCTTTCTCGTATTTTTTTTTCGGAAAATATCGATGAAAACGAATATTTGAAAATAATTTTCAGAGTCCTATTTTGCTAAAATTTGGTCATATTATCAGTATCGTAACTGAAGTCAGATTTTCAAATGTAAAAGAAAAAGCTGAATGAAAGTTATAGTTCTAGAATGAATTAAAAATAAAAATTAAATCAAAGTAACAATTAAAATTAAATTGTCAGGGTACAATTTGTGTGAGTGTTTTGTTTAATTTATTCCCGGAACGTATTTAATTTGAAATTAGGTAAAGTATGATCTTAATTATGTATCAGATTATGTATCTTAATTATGTATAAGATACAACCGCATTCAAACAAATTCAGACGAACCAATGTTTTTGAAATGTAGGCCGATTTTTCAGCTTGTCTATAGTTTTTTATCGGAATTTCGGCACTATAACAACATACGATTATTTAGGCGGTATTTATAGACCATATTTTAAAAAAAACTTAATGAATATCGTTTCATTAAATCAATAAAGTTGAGTTTTGATAAAGAAAAACTAAAATGTTTTTATTGCTACGTAAATAGTTTTATTGCCAGTTTTATGTTTTTGAACTCCTACTCTTCAATATTACTTTACGTTGAGATCAAAAAGTCTCTCAATCTCGGTAACCGGAGTCTGATAATGATAAATAGGGAAGAAAAGAAGAAATAAAAACCAAAATCAAATTTTTTCAAAAATGTTTCTGTCCATAACAGTATTTTCGGCTTAATTTTTACAAGCTAAAATTTAACTACGACTCTTAAATTCGAAATCTGCTTAAAAGATTTTTTCCATTTTTTTTTACATATTATATTACAGTGTACAAGTGTAATACCGGGGCATAGGAGGGTTGAGGGTAATGAGGAGACAGACATTGACTGGGTAATGAGGCTGGACTGGGATCTGTATCTGAATTTGTCGGCCTGAGCCGGCTTTAGGGAGTTTCTCTGTCGTTGGCCGGGTCTGCTAGACCCGTATTTACCAATACTGAGCCTCGGGCGAATTGAAAAATGAAGCCCTTGTATACTATCTCTGATCGAAGATAAATACGGGTTTAAATTTAAAGCAAAAATTAAATTCTTTTTATATTAATTATTGACCAACTTATTTAAAAATTGTCTTAATGTTCAATACATTAGTATGTTTATGCATTGTTTTAATTCTTTAAGTCACTATCATAATAGTTTTCGTTAATTACTTTTTAATTATTGAGTTTTAAAAAAAATATATCCTGTCAATAAAAATCATGAAAATACTTTAAAAAAATATCTTTGAAATATTGATTGACCTCTACGAGCAATCGAAAATTTTTCCACAATTCCAGTATAGAAAACATTTTTACTAAACTATCATTCTTGAATTTTCATTGTAAAGATAAAAAGTACCTTCTTTGGAATATCTGAAACGTATTTTTTAAAAATAATATAGCTTTTAAAAATTATGAAAAAAATTAAAGTTTGTTTTTTACACAAAAAAATATTATTTTTTGTAAATTTGTCTCTATAAAAATATTTGTTAGAATGTATTCCATCTTAATTTATCACCATAAAAAATAGACTTCAAGTTATATCTCTAATCATATCTCCGGTCCCAAAGTTACTAGAGTACTTCAAAAAAATGAAATTGATGTATTGAAATCCATTTTTACTAAGTTTAAGTTTAATTGTAAACTTAAATTGTGAATGTGCTCGCACAGCTATCACTGTGTAGGTATATCTCTAGTCGGCAAAGTTTGTGCGGATGTGCTGCACCCTAGCAACTCAATTATCATACGCTGAATGTCTAGTTAAAAATCTAGAAGTAAAATCATTCAAAAGCTTTAACTATAATTTGCCTTGTACTGCCAACGAGGAACAATAAAAACACTACATGTAAGATAATCCAAGGCACTGGATAAAAATTACAAATTGGTAGACCTTATTAAATATGTAAACATTAACATTGACTAGAAATGAGAGACTGAAATATAGGGAATGTACTCGTAATAAAAAAAGGAGCTTTGTTAAGGGTATGCTTGGGTTTCTGTTGCTCTAGTGGTTTTAATAAAAATCAATTTTTTAAGAATACTTAAAAACTAAATTTTTAAAAATTATAAGACTTAACAATGTTAAATTAGGTATGTTTGAAATGCATTCTAAATTGCTGCAGTTTGCCAGTTTCTTCATATTTTTTTTAAAGTAGTTTAAAACTGTCTATTAATTTGCAGCGAAATAATCTTTGTGAGCTTAATGAATTTTGCATTACATAATACCTTCTGATCTAATTATTTTTTTATTCAATTTTGTAAAATGCAGAAATATTGAATAAAAATGCAAAACTTTCAGTAACATTTATATACATTTTAAGTTTGATTACCATTCTTAACTTTTTTTTATTTTAATTTTTTTCAATCTCATTTTTTTTTCTTTTACATTTTTTCCCTTTCGAGATCTTTTTCCGAGGTGAGGCCCCCGACAATCGCCGACTTCGCCCATAGATAGACTGCTCTGAGGTCTACTATTAGTAAGTGGATTAATAAGCAACACCAGGCAAGATGTGATAACCTTCGTTTTTTTTAAAGGCGAAAAGCACATTGAGGCTATTATCGCCTCCGTAAATGTAAATGTAAGTGTAAAGTGTTAAAGTCATAAGTGTAGTGTTGTAAGTGTAAGTGTGTGTTAGACTCGGGTACCACGAGGGACGTCTAAATCATCTCAGTAGGTGCAGCTAGTCTGCACCCCCCTGCGGGAATAACCTTCGTGGAATTCCTACAGCAAGCGTCTCTTAAGCAAGTTTCCTTATGGAAGGCTTAAAGGGGCGACAGGCGCTTTTGGGCAGAGCAGAACTCGAGAAAATCATGGGTCTCATTAGTAGGCACTGTGGTCTGTGGGTGCACATAGAAAAGATAGATATGCACTATGGAGAATCAGTGTGTAGGTTGTGCAGGAAAGAGGAGGAACCTACAGGACACAATCCACGATTGTGAGGCTCTTGCTAGTAGAAGGCTAAGGGATTTTGGTTTCCAGGACCCCAAATATCTTTAGCTGAATGAGCTAGTCAGTGGATTGTGGAAACTTACAAAGGGCACCAATCCATTGAACCTAATCTCAAGAGGTTTAGTTTTAAGATAGGTTAGTTTAGCGCAGGTTTGGGATTTTGAAAAACCTTCCTCTATGTTGAGTCTAATCTAATATAACTGTGTAAAAAATTGTAAATTTTGATCTAAGATCTCTAAATACCATGGAATGTGAATTTTGTTACACTGATATCCGTTATCAATCTTTATAGGCTACGTGGCCAATATTTGAACAAAATTTGTAAGCCACCTTAAATTAATTTTTGCTTTTATTTTCTGGGAACTAATTTTCTAAGCCGAGTGCTAGAAAACCGTATGTTCACAAAACAATTTGTCTGTTAGATTTCATACTTACCATTCTTTGTGAACACACGTTCTGAGTAAGACACACAGATACATCTTTCACACTTAGGCGAGCACGTAGACGTGTACAGTTATAACATGCATCTCTGCATCAAATTTCTGTTATCCTGATTAAAATCACTGTAAATTTATACTGGTAACGCAAGCGTTATCTGTGTGCGAGAGGAGTCGTTAATTCAAGACCCATGATTGGCTGGTAAAATGGTCGTGGGAATGTCGTGTGATTGATCATTGGTCGTTCGGCTGGCGCAGTGACATTGTCTCCTGCGTGAGAACTCTAGGCACCCGTGTGCGCGCGTGCGAGTGTGTTTGTCATTTTAAGTCTTTATGCGTTATGCCATGCATATTTATTCATTATGATTTTACTGCATTTACATCTCATGGGACATTCGATAGAAACAATTTCTTCTGCAATGTAGAATGTTGTCAACATAACTGCATAAACAACATAAAGTTTGAAACTCCTTTTTACATATTTCCCTTTTCAAACATTCTACTACATTTCTTGTTAACTCAGCAAAAAAACCAAGTTTCAACAAATGAGCGAAATAGTCATCGTTGCTGTATTGGAAATAACAAACTTATTTAGCAGCTTAAATCTAATAACAGTTAACTATTAGGCGGAATTTAGTCCACTTGATTTAAGTCCACCAGATATCCACTGCGGGAAACAAAGTATCATCACTGCACTAAATCTACAGGCTTGGTTCTCTTAAGTCTCCTTATTACCCTGTTGGTATTTGAGATCTGGAGCACTGCTGGATTTTCATGATTAATAAGCTTCTTTAAATGCTTAATTGCTGTAATTTTAATTTCCTCATTTACTGTGTTCATCTTTAAATCTCTGTGGATGTCATCATTCCTAATATACCAAGGGGCGTTAACAATTCCACGTAGCACCTTGTTTTGGAAGTTTTGTATAATTTTAATATTGGATTTCTTGGTGCAACCCCAAAGTATTGGAAATAACTGATACCAAAAATTTTAAATATGTTTTTACAAAATAATTTTGTACATAGTTTCAAAAAAAAAAAAAATGGACAAATAAAAATAATCTGACAACGGGAATATTTTTCGAATTTATTCGTGAAACGTAAATGACTATTTCAAATTTGACTCACAGTACGAAAAATCATGAATTTCCCAAAATTTTAGAAAAATATAAAAGAATAACTTCGAAATACATGTTTTTCCGGCATTACAGTGAACCATTCGTATTGCTGGAGTACAAAAGGACTACGTATAAGAAACGTTTATGTCAATTCGTTAAAGTAAATTTTCATTAATTCTGTTAAAAGGCGGTAAAATCTCATTGAGAAAAAATAGATTCAAATCCAAGATAGGAAGTTATGAATGATTTAAAGCTTTTGAACATCTACCTTTTTAATATCATCAATATTAATAATCAATAATTAATTTTAATAACTTTAATAGTGTTCAATCTATTGGCTAAATTTTTGCTTTCTAGTTTGAAACACATCTCGAATGCCCCACACACACATGCGCGCACACACTGATTAAATAAATATAATCAAATTTTAACGTTCGCTCAAAACGTGTTCAAGCTAAATGCTTAGATCGGTGCACATTTCATGTTTCAGTACCTGAATCTTATCATGATGAACCTTTACATTAGCTCATTTCCCCCAAAAAAATTCCTAATACTTGTGCTATTTTCTTCAGTTTAATTTTGTAACACAAACACGTAATTAGGAAATTTTTTATTAGTTTCTCAAGATTACTAATAAGAAATCTTGAGAAGAGTAAAAAGTAAGTCAAGTCTAAAGGTGATGATGATCTAGACGTCAGTCTTGGCACCACAATTGCTGCGACGATTAAAAATAATCACAGAGAGAGTTGGCTAGACCAATGTCTTTGTGGTAACGACACATCGACTAACTGGATCGTGGACATTGCATTTTTCCTTATTACAATTATAAAATTAAGTTATCAAGCCCATATGTTGCTGTTCAATTAGTTGTATTTCCATGTTAGTCCGGCTGATGATAATCTTGCACTACATGTGAACCGGTCTTCGATATGACTGTAAAAATGTAGGCAACATCTTCCAGGCGTTATTCTGAGTACTATGAACGTTCGATAGCCAATTAAACGTGTTATGTATTCAACTAGTAAAGTATAGGCCTACTTTAACAGAAATGTATTCAATGGTGTATTCGGTTATTTGTCATGAGGCGTAATTATTTTATAAATAAATAAAACTCTAATTTTTAATGAACGACTTTCCAAAAAGTAAAAGTATTAATGAAATAACATGTTTGTATATTTCCACGACTTTTTTATTGGAGTCTTGCCAACGGAGGGTCCACTTGTTGGAGCATTGTAAAAGGCCACTGTAACAGACAGACAATGGTCTAACAAGTAAAACTTTGGTTGGCAAGACTCAAATAAAAATTTGTGAAAATATACGAACGTACTAATGACATAAATACACTTTTGTATATTTCCACAGTTTTTTTATTGCAGTCTTGTCAACCAAGATTGCACTCATTAAAGCATTGTCAATGTCACTTAAACAGACATTTGTCAGTGTCTGAACAAGTGAAACCTTGGTTGGCAAGACTCCAATAAAAAACTTGTAGAAATACACAAAATTATTTTTTCCCATTAATATGATGGAATTCCACCAAGTACTAACGGTCTTAAGTATAAGTAATAAAAGTAAGCTAATTAACGTAATATATTAATTTTTCTATCTTACACTTTTCCACCAATAAAATCAGCTTTTTTCGAACTTTCAACTTAAATTACAAAATGTAAATGCTAATGTACGCAGATTTTAATGTGTATTATGATTTTTAAGTCGAATTTTGAAAAAAAACTTTACGTTTAAAAAATTAATATTTTCAATATCCGACGTTTTGAAACGATTTAACAGATATAACTGGGTAGCAAAATTGTCTGAGCTCTAATCGATTTTTATTCACAAGTTTCAATCAAATCAAAACAAAGAACATTTTAAGAATCCACAAAAAATGTTGTGAAGGTCAGAATTTGAGCTCATTTTAATGTTCCGGGTATGGGAAATACCATAATAGCAGTACATTTTTTTAACTCTTTTTACAATAGAAATTCGTAAAAAATGTTATTTAAATTTTAAATGAAACAAGTCTTAATTAATGTATATTTTTTTTTAAAAAATTGAAAAAAAATTAAAAACAAATATTGAAATGAAAGTTATAAAAATGTCTACTTAAAAAAAATGATCAGAGGAACATTACAAATAACTTCTTTATTAGAAAGGAAAGAAAGCTTGGTTACAAACGGCTGCTAGAGCAGAGCTGACGGTGTGGGAGAAGTGAGGAGCACGAATTTAAACGAAGTCTTCCGAAAGCCAAACGAATGGTAGTTCTAGTGATAACCCTATATAGCTAAAAGCATATGTTGTCGGATGTTTTTTTCAATCACAGTAAACACATTACTTTTAGACTTTATTTGTAGAAAACTTATAAAATATACATAATTTAATTAGCCTCTTTTTTGCATACGTAATTCTTAAAATTGTTAACAATGTTTGGAACTGATATCTGAAATAAAACGCGAAAAAGTATTAAATAACATTGAAAACTCTTTCACTAATATAGTTTCAAAACGACCATTTTGTCCTGAGATAAAATTAAGCTCGGCGTGGTCGAGATCAATAAGTTATCTATCAGTCTGCTGCGTCTCTAAACTGTACACCTTAAGGTCGTAGTTTCAAGAATAGAGTTACTGCCGTAAGCTCTAGCCTTTCTGTTATAATCAACCATCTTCATCTAAACGTTAAGCAAAGCAACTAAACAACATGGCGTCTGAAGAAATAACAATCAGAATTACGTACTGACTTCCCGCAATGATTAACAGTGGTTTGGAATGTAGCGAAACTTAAGAGAGGACATTTAAAACTAGCCTTGTGACATATTTTCAAGATCAACGGACGTAAATAATGTTTACTGGGTGAATTTCATAACATTGAAAGTAATGTACCTGGAACGTTTTCAATACCAGTAGCAATATGTTGTATATACTCGTAGTTAAGCACAGAACAGTGCGTACATGACTTTACAATGTTGCAATTAATTATAGTTAGCCAAGCACTGGAACGGAGATAGATTCCACGCATGCGCACCGAACACAACTGATTGATGCGTACACCGGTGCTTAGCATTTTACTTAAAATCTTCCCGTATTACACCCTAACGGCAGTTATCAATCTACTTGCATTGATTGATTCAACATTTCCGTATACGAACGACCAGCAAGTACTTCTCTGTAACTTGTTATTTGCATAATCACATTAATCGATATCAGAACTCAATTACAGCAGCTAAATATAGGTGGTCGGTCTGACTGAATGGATAGCTTGACAATCGACTTAATTGTATCGACAGAGTTGGCGAGCAACATGTTTTCTTTGACTTCACCAAATAATTTGAAAAAAAAAACGCCATTTACGGTAATCAAGTTTTCTATTTTGCCGCGACAACTTTTCTTTTTACGTTCTGTAACCGTTTGGAATGGATAAACGGAAAAAATGTGCGAAATCATTGCACAACTTAGAGTCAATTTATATTTGTTAACAGTCACGAGTGTTTTGTTTATCTCCTTAAAAAAATAAATCATATTATTTTTTTCTTCTCTTTATTTGTTTCACCCAACTTTGGGGTACACTAAATCAATCACTTTTTAATGTTCTGTGCCTTCCTCGTAGCCCAGTATTGCTTCATTCGTTGTGATCTTGCTTTTCTTTCTTCGTCAGAGATTTGGATAGTTCGCTTGGATTTGACTTTGCCTTGGAACCGTTGCTTCTTGTCTTGGTTATTGTTTATTGTTCTGTTTGAGCATAAGTTCTGTTCTTTTATGTCTTTCTGTTTCTCTAGCAAGTAGTTTAAGTTGTGAAAGTAGTCAAATATTTTTTTTTGTTAGGCTATTTTTGTCCATTCGGAGGATGTGCCCATAAAAATCAATTCTCCTTTTTCTTATTGTGTCTGATAGTGTTACAGTTTTTTGGTAGAGTTTCATTACTGATGTGGAGTAATTGGTTGTTACGGAATTTGGGGCCTAAGATTTTTCGTAATATCTTTCTTTCTTTGATCTCCAGCCTTTCAAGTGGGCCCTGGGTTGTTTCAGCTGCATATAAGGCTTCTGGTTTAATTACCGTATGATAATGCCTTATCTTTGTATTCCAGGAGAGGAACTTCTTGTTGTATGTGTCCTTGGTAAGTTGGAAGGCTAATTCAACTTTATTTCTCCTAGATTTCATAGATTTTTTCTCTATGGGTTCCAGCTGATCCATTCCCCAAGATATTTGAATTCTTATACTATCTCAATGTATTGTTTTCCCACTTGAATCTTTTTTGGTGGTTTTTGTATGTTTGTCAATATTTTAGTCTTTTCAAATAAAACTTTAAGTCCCGTTTTTAACGCTTGCTTCTGAAGTTCAAGAGTCTGTTCCTTAGCTTCTTCCAATGTCTCAGCTAGTAAGGCCATGTCATCCGCAAAAGCCAAACAATTTACCTTAATGCCATATTATTTTTTTAATATTAATTTTGTATTTTTTTAAGCACAAAGCGTGCTTAAATGTAGCTCTTAATTTGCTAAAAAATATCGAATGGGTTCATGTACCTGAACTGAAACCGGCAATGAAATATAAAAAGTCTTCAAAAAGGGATTACACATATCGCTTAAAAAGACTGGTCGTATTTATAAAAATTCACCACTTAAGTTAGTTTATTAATTTTTAATTAAATTTGCAATGAGTGACTAAATCAGAATCGACACAGCTGCTGTAAAATATTATTATTTTTGAAAATAATTTGCATTATTTAAAAAAAAATGCAATATCATTAATAAAATAAAAATTCATACCGATAACGAACAATAACATGCGTTTAACAAATTCGTGTATTAACCAGGACCTATAATCAAAATTTGAACGAAAACTGTTCAATCGTTTAAATTGATTTTCCGAATTTTCGTGCATGTGGTCTCGTTTGTTTTTGTGTGATCTGAAATTAATTATTATTAATTTGGAACAATAAATATAAACTTTGTCAGTAATATACCGAAATATCTCAATGATCTATCAAAATACTGCATTACAGTAGTGTTTCTGTAAAGCAAAACATACATTTATCCTACAAAATTGTATTTGTTTTATTTTACATGCTACGGTAAAACTTTTACAGCATTATGACAAATTTAACTGAATTATATTACATGCAGTAACCACATTATACAGAGACGTATAAGGTAATCTGCTAAAAAGACGAAATTAGAATAAATCCTGTGCCCTTAATACGGGAGGATTCTTTTCCTAGCGAGATGTGACCTCCAAGAGTTGACATTTCAGTTCGAAACTCTTACGAAATGCCGTATCGATATTCTAAGGCGCGGCATTTAACCAACTCTATTAATTTCAAATATTTCAACATGTCGTTTTGAACGTCAATTTTTAAAATAACGATTATGCTAATGTTATTTATATTTCGCTACTGGCTTTCAAGAAAATAATATTGTACTTAAAAAAGAGTAAAACTGACAAGTGTTGAACAAAAAAGGATCTGTTGTTGACGGAGTATGTAGCTGATTATAAAACACTTTCCTTATTCAATTCGTTATTATTTATTATGGAAATTTTTATGAAAATCGATCAATTTTTATTTAACTGTTATATTTATTTCACCCATCAGTTTGAATTAAACGGTCGAAATGTTTCTTGAGTTTAGCAGGTGCTCTGCTGTCCCTCCCTTTAACTTTTGGATCGATAAATATCTGTGGCACGCAGCTGTCTCGCTGACATAACTGAAATGAATTAACAAAACGTAATAAGAATAATTTTTGTATGTTTCCTTTTTTGAAAATCCGATTTCATGATCGTAAGCAGCGTTACAATTTGCATAAAAAAGAATTTTAAACTTTCAAGTTGCTAGGGCGAAAATGGATCCAAATGATAACTTGACCACCAAATGCGTAGCGGAGTCGAGCGGAGCGGAATGAAGATAAACCGTAACCGGAAGCTGTGTCCAGTCAGTTTAAAGATGGCGTTTGAATCTTTTAAATCTAAATATTTAGACCTACTGTATCGCATTCTAGTAACTATTATGTTTAAAAACTGTAACCTAGGCAACGGTAACCTAGGTAACAAGAAATAATAATTTTGGAGGCTTAGTGGAGGAAGTGGAGTCAGCTTCAAAACCGATCAGACTCGAAGCTACGCAAAGAGCAGCCCAGCGACGTCGCTTGTCTGCCCTCAGCTCCGTTACGCTTTACTTGTCCGCACTTACATTAAAAACGACAGGCTATATTTTCGTGCGTAGACGGCTCCGCTCAGAACAAATACGCTATTATGGTTCTGACCATGCATGGAGCTTCGCTGATTATTTGTTCTTATTTTGTAATCATTTTAACATATATCTAGGCATCTAGGCTTATGTTCTAGTTCAGGGGTCTCCAAACTTTCCAGCCTTAGGGCTATACTGATTACTCCAGTAAGTTCCGAGGGCCAAAACCATATTATCATTGTTGCCGGTGGTAAAAAGTGAAATTGTCCACTGATGAAAAAAAAAGTCCGAAAAAGTACAACGTTTAAAAAAGGCTGCAAATCGGACTAAAGTCCGCAAAACGGCAACACTGCATATTATTAATTTTCCTGTCATTATCTGTAATTTCTAGATTAGTCGTAGAGTACGAGCCATGAGGGTAACGTGACACGACATCTGGTGGACACAAGCGGAAATAGGTAGTACCTTCTATCGCTAACAGATGGCGCTAATAGCACGTACAGAATAATCTCGTTGGTTCGAGAAAGTTCTGGTGTCTTCCACTCACTTCTAGATGGCAGTAATTGGAATATATAAGAAGGCTAGTGGCGCAACCACAAGTCAGTTCCTATGACACTGTTGTGAAATAAAATAGTGCGTACCTCCTTAAAACGTGTTTGTGCGTGTTTAAGTTTAAGACATCTTTGTAACAGTATTTTGATTTGAATTGTTGCTTTTGTGTGTGATTTAGTAGTATGGAAAAGAAGCGAAAAATTGATAGTGAATGCAGAAAATTCAAAGATCAATGGAACATTCAGTATTTCGTAATTGAGTCCAGTAACAAGGCGCTATGTTTGATTTGCAATGAAAGCATAGCCGTTCTCAAAGAATATAACATTAAACGTCATTATGAAACAAAACATTTTCAAAATTACTCAAAATATACAGGAAGTTTGCGGACAGAAAAATTCGAAGCTATGAAGCGCGGATTGAAATCGCAGCAATCTTCATTTACAAAACTCAAAACTGAACAAGAGGCTGCAACTCGTGCCAGCTTTCGTGTGGCTCTTGAAATTGCAAAACGTGGAAAACCATTCACCGATGGAGAAATGATCAAAGAATTCATAATTGCAGTAGCCGAAGAAATGTGCCCTGAAAAGGTAAATTTATTAAAAACTGTCAGTATGTCAGCAAACACTGTGGCTCGAAGGGTAGAAAACATCGCTGAAAATATATCCTCTCAACTGTTCGACAAAAATGGACATGTTGAGTGGTTTTCTTTGGCCTTGGATGAGTCAACGGATGTGTCAGATACTGCTCAGGTGTTGATTTATATTCGAGGAGTAGATAAAAGCTATGAAGTGCATGAAGAACTTCTTGATATGTATAGTATTCATGGCACAACTACTGGTACAGATATTTTTAAAGGAGTTGAAATGGCCATTAATCAAAAGAACCTTCGATGGAAAAACTTGAAATGTATTACAACTGATGGAGGCAAAAACATGAGTGGGAAAAATAAAGGAGTGGTCGCTTTTGTGTCAAAGGCTGTAGAAAATGACGGTGGTTCAAAACCATTAGTCTTACATTGTATCATTCATCAACAGTCTTTGTGCGGAAAATGTTTGGATATGTCTGAAGTTCTGAAACCAGTCATATCAACTGTTAATTTTATCAGATCTTTTGGGCTGAATCACCGACAATTCCGACAATTTATTGAAGAGATTGGAGAAAATGACTTACCTTATTATACTGCCGTACGTTGGCTTAGTTGTGGGAAAGTCCTTCAGCGCTTTTTTGAACTTCGAGCAGTGATCGAAATTTTTTTGAATGAAAAGCATCGCCCTCTTACTGAATTACAAAACAACGCATGGCTGTGGAAGTTAGCATTCTATGTTGATTTGACAAAACATGTGAACGAACTGAATTTGAGATTGCAAGGAGAAAACCAGCATCTTCCTGATTTATACACTAATATCAAATCAATCCGGAAGAAATTGATACTGTTTCAATAACAACTACGAAGTATGTGTTTTTCACATTTTAAAACATGTGAAATATTCAGCCACACCACTGAGACTGAGTTTCCTATCGATTTTGCAATCGAAACTTTGAGTGCTTTGAAAATAAATTTTGATACTCGTTTCTCGGACTTTGATGCCATTGCGAATCAAATTAAGATTTTTCAGAATCCTTTTGATACTGACATTGAAACCCTAGCCCCGGAACTTCAAATGGAAATGATTGATCTACAGTGCAGTGATATAATTAAGAACAAATATCAAAACTCATCTTTGTTGGAATTTTATAAGAGTCTTCCACTGACACAATTTGATAATTTGTATAAATTTGCTCGTGGGCTGTTTTCTGTTTTTGGTACTACTTATTTGTGTGAGAAGACCTTCTCCAAAATTAAGTACACAAAAAATGTTTACAGATCTAAATTAACTGATGAGCATCTTAAATCTCTTTTAATAATTGGTACAAGTAAAATTAGTCCACAACTACAAACTATTGTCAGTGGAAAATCTCAATTACATAAATCTCATTAGTATTTCATATGTCATTATGCTTGTTATAAGTTATGTTTTTATTTAAAATGTATAAAATGTTAGTTGGATTCATTTCAATAATTTGTTAGTTATTATATACTGAAGTTAAATTTTCTGCATATTATACGTGTCTTTACTCATTACATTCTGTGTTTCTTTATCCAAATTATCACAAAAACAATAACAATAAGCCTACAACAATGTTATGAGTAGTTAGCCCATGACCATATCAATGTAGATGTCATATTAATAATTATTCAACATAAAATTAGAATACTTCAGTAAACTAAATTTAATTTGCTATAAAAATATGTTATCTAAAAGGAGTTTTCAAGTATGATAGCTCTCCGCGGGCCGGACAAAATCTGTCCGCGGGCCGGATGTGGCCCTCGGGCCGTAGTTTGGAGACCCCTGTTCTAGTTATGTTTAGGTTTTAAGTTATGCACTTGAGGACGAAAGTTGATTTATAATCTTGAAACGTTGTGTATTGTTTCTTTTATATACAAATGATGTCAAATGCCCGAATAAACAGTAAAAATAAATAAACAAATATACCCCCCCACACACATTCACACACACACACACACATATATATATATATATATATATATATATATATATATATATATATATATATATATGGTGGATCAAGCAAAGCACTCCGACTCATGTCTTGCTCCTTCTAATCCTCCACACCTCCCTCATCCTGTCCCCATGGATCCTCTTCCGCTCCTCCGTCCATTTTACCCCTGCTCGCTTTGGGATTTCATTCTCTGGGACCTTCCAACCGAGCATCTTTCTCCTGTATGCGTTCCTGTCTTCAACGTCTGTTGTGTCTATTTCTGCGTCATTTAGGTCTATTCTGACTTGTGCGATCCACGACGTTGTTGATTTGACACCTTGTATATACTTAAGGATTCTGTTGGCAAGTCTCGTTGTTGGGAGTCTACTGATATATATATATATATATATATATATATATATATATATATATATATATATATATATATATATATATATATATATATATATATATATATATATATATATATATATATATATATATAAAAATTTTAACAACCTTTCAAAAAGTCACATAAAAGAGCTCAGGATCGGCGATAATTCATAAATCTTGACATTCATAAATCTTAATATGGCAAGAAATGAAGAGTTTCTTTATCCCTTAATATGTGCTGTAACGATAAAAAATAATTATTATATATTTTAATAGTTAATCATTAACTTACTATTAAATAACTATAATTATATTTAAATTAATCTATGATCTAATTTTGATATTAAAAAAAACTGTCAATAGATACATTTGTCACCAAAGTCAAATTTGAAATTGACTGATTGAATGCTTCCTCGATTTCGATTGACCAGTAGTTAAGAAACTGGCAAGCTAAGGGAACTGAAACAAATATGTAGTTCATACATACGACTGTTATAATGTTGACCCTAAATTTGCGAGTTCAACACATTCTCGGCGTATTTGCATATGTTTAAGCGTATGGAATGGATGCTTAAATTTCGAATTATTTCTTCATTAGCCCGGATTCTTCAAGTTCCGTTTTACCCACTGAACTAAATAATCTTTACTAAACTTTCCTTTCCCACACTAACTTCTCTCGGAATGTATTTTGTCATTATTTATATCGAATACAATTGCAGCTATAGCAAATTTTAATTCTAATCGTAACTATTAAATTATGAGAAAAGTTTTGCATTAATACAGGTAGACTTAATGGTATTAATAGTGAGTGTATGTGTTCGTGTGTGCGCCCGCGCGTTAACACTCATACATTTGCAAGTTTGGTTCAATTAAAAATTTACAAAAAAAAAAAAAAAGTTTTGCTAATACATTGGATAAATTTGTTACCCAGAAAAAGCGTTCAACATTTCAAATGTTTTATCATAATTTTTTACTTTACTCTTTTTCTTGAAAATAATATTTTATCATTGTAATCATCGTTTAAATCTTCATAAATCAGCATTTTAATTTTTAAAATTCATCAAAATTAGTAAAATGACTTTTGATAATGGTCAGGTTAAATTTTGTTTTAATGTAATTAATTATAAAGTTTATAATATTAATGATTGCAGATTTTAATGCTGATTATGAAGGTAAAGTGTTTTTAAGATAGGAATCTGCTTACATTTAGCCAGCGAGACAGCTGCGTGCAGCGATTATTATGATTTGGTGCAATAATAAACTAACATGGTATAGCTTTTTCATAAGCAATCAATGAAAGCATTGTTGACTTTAATTTTGGCTGTGCCGGACTATTTGCTCACACTTGAGATGAATGGCAACTTAAATATTGTAGGCGCACATCCTGCTCCCCCCTTCACTTCACCTCACTATTGTTCATTATCAGTGTGATTCAGTCTACCATACTACGCCCTGTATTTACTTGTCAGTTATATTTATAGCTTTGGAAACAACTAACTGGGAACATTCACTGTGACAAGTCGAGATTTACTCTTCGCAAAGTGAAATCCGCCCACTGGACGTCAACCCCACGATGCCCCCGTCCTTGCCTTTATTTTTGGTCCATTGTGATGTCCAACTAACTCATACCGTTTTCTAAATTCCTTTATTGATGACATTACTGTTGATTGGATAAAATTTTCTTCACTCAACTAACAAAAATTGTAACATTTATTCTTTTAAGTCTGTATATTTTAAAACAAAGAATAAATGGGAACAAACTATCTAACAAGAAAATTTCGTTTGGAAGCTACAATAACGTCCTATTCTACCTAAAATCGGGCTGATTTCTCAGAACAGTTTTATAAAACGTTATGAAAATTCTTAACTTAAATAAGAGATTCAAATTTGAAATAAAGGAAGTTTGCTGTTAAAACTAAATATAAAAATAAAATAAATCCGACAAACACTAGTGTTCATTTTGTCATTTTAGATTTATTCACAAAACGTAACGCCTAAATATCTTTTATTCAAATTTTACTAAACCGACTTGAACGATGATTTTTTAATAGATAATCAGAAGATGTTGAAAAAAGTTTTACTAAATACGATTTTTCAAAGATAAAGTGACAAAATACTTTATTAAGCTCACATTTCATGTATCATAAAAAGTTTATCTATACCTTTTTATTTGAATTTCAAACAATGACTTATAACATTTTTTTAAAAAAAGGTTTCTTAAAATATATCCAGCCAATTGTGAGTGAGAAGTTAAGCCAATGTTGTCTTCAGTAGCTTCTAAACTGGATTTTTTAGAGATAGAGTGACAAAAACACTTTTCAAGGATTATATTTGAACACCATTTTATTAATACCGTTTTATTTAAATAATAATTTTTAGCACTTTTTTACAAAAAGGTTTTTTTCAATTAGTTCCTACATAGGAACCACATTTGGCAGACTTAAGCCTACATGTAATATTTTAACAAAATCGGTCAATGAGTTTAGTCTCTATCTATGTAAACACACACGCGCGCACACGCACGCACGCACGCACGCACACACACCACTCACACACACAAACACACATAAACACACACACTCACTCACACACACACACACACACACACACTCACTCACTCACACACACACACACACACACACACACACACACACACACACACACACACACACACACACGCACACATACACACACCACCCACCCACCCACCCACACACACACACACACACACACACACACACACACGCGCGTGAGCAGGCACGATACGTGACAGGCACACTCACGCACGCACGCACACACACTCAAACACACATAAACACACACACACACACACACGCGCACCACACACCACACACACACTCATTCACGCACGCGCACACATAGACACACCACACACTCTTTCTCTCTCTCTCTCACACACACACACACACACCACACACAAACACATCCCATTGAAAACATCTTTTTTTGACACATAAAACCTGAAAATGTAGAAATTCATAAAACCACTGGAATGTTTTTTCTCCAAACATCATAATATATTTATAATTCGTATTGTGGGTGAATAAAAGTGAGGAAATTACTGTCTACTTAGCTAAAAACCTAGAAGTGGTTTTTTTAATCTCCCAATTATGTGTTGTATTATAATTTAATCTATTACTACGAAACGATTTTATTAAAAATAAAAACTTTTTACTGACTTTCATAAGAGACATTATTTATCCTGGAGCCAGTGTTCTAACAGCTATAATAATTTAAACCGGAAGCAGGAAACAGGATCTGTTTGGTTCGATCTTGTTTGCTAATACGTAGCGATCGGTAAGCTTATGATTATAATTGGCTGCAATCAGATGATTGATACAGAAGTTGCCAGGATAGGTATGCAAGCAGCAGTAAGTTGTTATCAATGCAAATTGTACAACGTGTCAAAATAAAATATAACTTAGACTCGAGATAAACTACCGTATGCAACTCTCTCCCATATGCGTGCTGCACCTAACCACTTATCTAGGGTTACACTTACTATGTAAACAGATTGCCTTACTATTATGTACATAAATTATTACTTGATTATTAGGTTGCATTAAAATCATAAGAAAAATACGTAAACATTTTATAAATGTATGTTTGAATATTTTAATTTTTCCTTTAATAGTTGCATATTAAACCAAGTGACGTAACCAAGGTGATTTACGCTCTCCCAGCAAATAACCTACTTTGTACTTTTGATATGTGAATAATATAATTATATAATTTTACTGGCAGTCAGATATAGTAAATCCTCTTTTCGAAGAGATTTATACATACTTAGGTAAATCATACAGGCCTACACTCAACTTCGTTATAAGCGTCTTCGGTCATAGTTACATTTATTTGTAATACTACTTAAATGTAAAAAAACCTGTTTTAGCTACAGTAGTAAAGTACTACTCGGTCCAAAATATATTAAGTACAAAATTAACTGAAGTATCCGTCTGGTAAAAATTTTAAAGCCAGAAATAAGTATCACCAAAACTTTTAACGCTGATAAAGCACGACCCAGCTGGGTCTGCTGTTAATATTTCCTATATTGAAGGAAAACACAGACGTTCTCAGGACTGAGTTGCATACTGTATGTGTAGTCTATCCCAAAATAATGAGGTACGAAATATGTAACAAAATTGCAGCTAACCTGTATTCTTCTCCCTGTAATTTGTGAAATCTCTGATGATTACTTCATTTAGTAGTAGTTCATAAAGATGTCTGGTACATTAATTTTTAATACTGTGTTTTAAAATATGTACTGTATTATCTTTGTGTTGTGTACGCACAAATTCTGTATAAAAAATAATTAATTAATTTTTAACTCAAAATTATAGTAAAGTAATATGTGAATCTGATGTGAATCTGACGTTAATCATTTTTATTTAGTGATCCTTAATAATATTTAAAATTGATTTTTTTTATAATTCATTATAAATAATTATAATTATCAATGTATGATAATTATATCAAGCATCACTCGGACATAACGTTATTTTTCTTAATTCCTTCAATGACGTCACCAAGTTTCATTGTATGTTGTAGCGCAACATTGAAATATTACTACATTTTTTCAAGAAAACGTACTTTTCAACAAAATTAGGCCTAATATTCAAAATGGTTAGTTTACCATAAAATGATTATTATAATTTAAAATGTAATCATTAAAATGTATTTATTATAAACTATGTATTTCAGCGTAATGAGAAAACACCATAACTCAAATGATAATAACGTTTTTAGAAAAAAACTAACAAACAGTTAGCAAAATTCAACAATTTTCAAGCCAGTGCCTCTTCACTTAACCTATGAATTGAAGTACATTTTTATAGGACTGTTTATTACAGAAATGAATACAATGTAATTTTGCAAACTGATACTGAAATTTAATTACCTCTGTAGAAACTAAACTGTTTATACACATTTTCTAAAATGTTTGAAGCATTACAGTAGTGTTAGTTTAAAATTAATCAGTACAAGCATCACTGGTAATTTATTACATTATTGCTTTCTAAGAGAGTCTATCCCCGTTTTGCCATTTTTATTCGCATAAACATATACAGTGTTACATTTATTTAACTAGTTCTCGAAATCAATTTTTTTGCGAACTTTCTTTGTGCTTCGTATGCTGAAAAAAATGAAAACGATGACATTACAACGTTCGTAGGAACAGTGAGTAGTCCATATAAGATTAACTGCAGAATAGTCCCCACTCTAAAAAGGAAACAGAGGCCATAAGCCAGGCTCATCAACTGTTCTGACATATTCGCCCTATAAATCATACCTCGAAGAACCACATTTATCAATGAAACAGAAGCTGTCTATAATCTCTACTACCAAAACCAGAAAACGTAAGGCTGTCCATTCGGAAACATGCAAAAAGGAACTTACGTTCACTTAAGATTCGGATGAAAAGTTTAGTGCATCAATCATCTCTTCAGAAGAGTCAAATTTCGATCTTAATGGTGAAAAAACCTACCGAAGAATATGTCCTTTGTATTTTTTGCAGAGAAGCATTTTCTAAAGGCGTTCGGGAAGAATTGTGAATTGAATATGCAATGTATGAGGAGTGGAGTCACTCGTTGTATGCTGGATGGCAAAGCGACACTACACATGTGATTTTTGCAAGTGAATTTAGTGTAACTAAATTTTAAGGCGTTTCCGCATTACCTGCACTTTCTGAAGTTTCCAAAAAAAAGTATTATAAAGACGAAACGTTTTTTTTTATTTACAAGCATAGTGTTTGTATTAATTAGTATTATATTAATATGTGAAAAATTATAAATTATCGTTAAGTAATTTTGTAAAGCTAAAAAGAAATAAAAAATACTTTTATTCAAAAAAAACAAAAACAAAAAAAAAAACAAAATGAGTGTCCACATTTGCTCTCTCCATTCTCTATTTAATTATTATTATTAAAAAAATATACTAACAAAGTATATATATATATATATATATATATATATATATATATATATATATATATATATTTGAAACGCAATTTTACTTTATCACATTGTGTGTCACTATCAGCTGTCAACAATCAGTCACAACTATGTACGTATAGTTATCGTTTTCAGTCACGCATTTTACCTAATGTTTCTTTAAATGAAATACTAATGCAAATAAAACAACATGTCAACATTGCGACAGCCCTAAGTACATTAGGCTTAAACGCAGTAAAAAGAAATTGAATTAAACATAAGAAATCAGACGCAAGAGAGCGCTGACCGTGTTGGGTCACATGCAATGAAAGCCGAGCTGTTCTTAACGTGATAAGGAAGCAGCAGTAACACGAAAGCTGTTTTAAAAGGTTTATATTCACAGATGTTTTAATGATATGGATTTGTTTCGTTAAATTGGGTTAAGGAGTGATGTTAAAAGTAAGGTTTGGAAGAGACGTTTGAGTTTTGTTTTGTCCTATTAAGCTAATTTGGAAATTGGTGTTTACAATTTGGCTAAATGATTGACAATTTTCGAAAACATTTTCTGTGTGGAAGTTATTTGTAGTTGTGTGATATATTTTTAACCTGAAATAATGCTACAGGTAATTGTAATTAAATTTATTATTGGTTGGATAAACTTAATTATTTTATTATTTTTTCAACCATTCCACTTCACGCGTTTTAGAGTAGCTCAACAAAAACTAATTGTCCTAACAAAGGGAGGTCTCTATTTCACCTTGACCTTTTGGCTTTAGGTTTGTGTTTTTTACATAGTTTTGACCAAACGTATTGACCGATTGTTTTGAAATTTGGTACAAAGGTACTTCGCATAAAAACCAAAAAAACATACGAGAAAGATATTTTGGTATTCATTTTCGTTTCACGATGACAGCCTCTGATTTATAACGCAATTTTGACGAAACGTATTGACCAATTGTTTTGAAATTCAGTAAGAAAATACTTTGTATAAAGCTCTAACGATTTATGTGTAAGATTTTTCCCATTCACTTCCGTTTCAAGATAGCCTCCTCTTACTTAAACTAACGATTTTATGCAATTTTGGCCAAACGCAATGACTATTGTTTTGAAATTTTCTATTTCTATAAAAATATAACGATAGATTTTTTCCAACCACTTCCGTTTCAATATGGCAGCCGTTTAATTTAATGATACCGAGTTTTGGCAAAACTCAGACCGATTGTTTTGAAATTCGGTACGAAAGTACCATGTATAAAGCTCAAACGACGTACGTTTAAGATTTTTTCTAATTCGCTTAAGTTTTAAGATGGCGGCCTCTGGTTAAACGACGAAATGGCAGGTTGTTTCCTGTAATACTGGCTGAACGGCTTGCTTATCATAATTTTGACCGCTTCATGGAGAAACAGTATAAAATTTCCAGTAAAGTTGGTCCAGCAACATTCTTCCTGAATATTACGGTTACCGGTTAAATTAACAGAAATGTTTACGAGCGCGTCAGAGTGCTGTCGTAAAGCGGTAGCAAAGCAATTGATTAAGAATATCCTGTCAAGTCCACTCTTCTTTGAACTACTAGTAAAGCACTGTTAATCCAGGAGCGGATCCGTCTGATGCAAATTACTGTCCAAATATCGCTGTAAATCATTAACGCTATTATCATTTTACTTATTGTTCTTTAACTATACGAGGTGTGTTCTGAAAGTAACGAGAATTTTAATTTTTTGAACAAATTATTTATTTATTCTTCTACATTGATGTTGTCGCCTTCAAAATAGTCCCCATTGGAGATTATGCACTTGTTCCAGCTCTTCTTCCAATCCTCGAAACACTTCTCACACTCGATCTTTGAGATAGCCTTTACTTCTTTCAGCGATGCGCTTTTAATGTCATCTACGCTGTAAAACGACGGCCCTTTAACGTTCTCTTTATTTTTGGAAATATGAAAAAGTCACACGGAGCCATGTCTGGCGAATATGGAGGCTGGGGCATCGTTACAGTACTGTTTTTGGCCAAAAATTCACGAACAAGCAATGAAGTGGTGCATTATCGTGGTGCAAAAGCCATGAATTGTTTTTCTATAGATCCGGGAGTTTTTTTTTCAGACTGCTTCACGCAAACGGCGTTGAACTTGTAGGTAGTACTCCTTATTGACCGTTTCACCTGGTGGCAGGAATTCATGATGCACTATGCCATTAATATCGAAGAACACAGTGAGTATAACCTTCACCTTCTACCGCACTTGTCGAGCCTTTTTCGGTCTTGGCGAGCCAAAATACGTCCACTGGGATTATTGAGCCTTAGTTTCGACGTCATATCCGTAAACCCATGTTTCGTCACCAGTTATAATACGTTTCAGTAATTCTGCATAGTCGTTGACTTCGTTTAGTGACTCCTGAACAACTTCCATTCGCCGCTGTTTTTGTTCAAAATTCAACAATTTTGGAACGAATTTTGCTGCCACTCGTTTCATATACAAAACATTGGAAACAATGTCATGACATGATTCAATCGATAGGCCAATATCATCAGCGACCTCTCTAATTGTGATTCGGCGATTGTTCATAACCATTTCTTTCACTTTTTCCACGTTTTCTTCGGTTGTTGATGTGCTTGGGCGTCCAGGGCGTTGTCATCTTTAACGTCTTCACGGCCTTCTTGGAAACGCTTATACCACTCGTAAACTCATGCTTTACTCATAGCAGACACGCCATAGGCATTTGTTAACATTTAACACACTTTGTTACACTTTATTCCATTTTTTACGCAAATTTTGATACAAATTTCTTTGATCCATTTCTTTTGACAAACGAATATTGCCGATCTCATAAAAACACGTCTAACCTTAGTGGCTGTTACAGACAAATTCAACAATGAAAACAGCTGAAAGTTTTATCATACTTCAAAGGCATGTATAACAACATAATAAAAAAAATGTTTGACAATCGGACTCTCCAAGCCCGCGAAATTTAAAAATTCTCGTTACTTTCTGAACACACCTCTTATATCACGTTTTTATTTCTTCTCAATTCCTCGTTAGCACTTAATTTTAAATATTGGAAATACTGTATCAGCCTGATTTATAAGTATTTGTGTTTGATATCTGATTTGTTTTTAACGCCCATACTTTATGTCAGTTAGACTAATAATGACAAGGGATCAACAACGGAAAAGTTTATTGTAACTTCAGTCTAGAACATACGACCTTGAAGTGCGCGAGTTCGGAAATGCAGCTCACTAACCTTAGCTTTAACTCTCTGATACATCGGCCTTCTTTTGATTGATTACAAATTAAAGCAAACTAAAGAAATAAAACATCGCATTTCTGTAACTAATGTTGTAGGCTATTTAGCATAATGTATACGGTTTTCTATTTCTACACAAAATGTATATAGGAGAACTACTTTTTCAAGATATAAACAGAAATGACTACTTGATACTTTAATGAACAAAAATTAATCTTTACTTAAATAAATGGTTTCGGTCGTTTAGTCTGTAGCTGTGCCTCCGTTTAAAAAGAATGGAAGTTGAAGATGGTAAATCCATCAAACAATAAACTTATCTCTCCACTTTTACTGGCCCGTTTTTAGTCTTTTTTGGCGTTCTTTATTATGGTTATTTAAATAATAACAGCTTCTTCCGTTTTTCAGCTGTGTAAGCTATAGGCTACATATCGTTTGCTATATTTATCCATTCCATATTGGAACTTGGCAGGGCATAACGCTCCCGTGTTTCTAAATTCGTTAAAACACAACCGGTTTTTCGCTTGTATCAATCATAACAAATACGTGAGCTCGCACCTTAACTTCATAAAGACTTCAAGTAGAAGTTATAAACTTTAAAACTATTTATGGATGATAACAGTATGTGATTCTTTAAGATAACATTTCTCGCTTAACATATCACAAAGCAGATAAACATAAACAATATAAGCGAAGTAATTTTAAAGTAATTACTTATGCACGTGTTGCTTCTCCAAATCGGCCATATTTTCCTTGTTGTTGTTCTCCTACAATTAATAGCTTAAAATTATTCATCGGTTAATACTCATGCAACGTATTAAAAGTGAGGTTTTGTATAAATTTGCAAATTAACTTCTATGATAAATGACACAAAGTGGTTTCCAGTTTTATGCAACTAAATATTCTTAGAATATATATTCTAAGGTATTACGGTGGCATCTGTTTTTCATGTGTATTTTAATCTATATGAATATTTCAGGATTTGGCTAGCTGCCATTACTTTGTGTTATTTTACTTGTTGGTTTAATTAACGAGAAAGTTGACCCATTAATTAACAAACTAAATACATTAATGGCTAATGGCCGCCCCGCACCACTCCTTCACTTTGACGTTAAGCATTTTTAAAGCAAATTTTATTTATTCATAAAGTAACATAAAACAATATAGAATATTTTGAATAAACATATTTTTAAAATGTTGCTTAGTTCTTTAATAAAGGATGTGTACATTTTCACAACTTTTTATATTGGGATTGTATATTTAAAGAGCGTTTACAGGAACTGTTGCAGCAGAAAGACACATTATTCGTTGAACCTTTGTTGAAAAGGTTCAGAATTTCTTCTAGTTCAGAATGGGTACAGTCTATACCGAATACCAATGAAATATACATTTT
Source organism: Callitettix versicolor (assembly GCA_022606455.1). Classification (NCBI taxonomy): domain Eukaryota; kingdom Metazoa; phylum Arthropoda; class Insecta; order Hemiptera; family Cercopidae; genus Callitettix; species Callitettix versicolor. Next base: position 45,976,997 of record CM040191.1, read on the forward strand.
TCAAACAAAGTCATACATAACCTCTTATCTATATATATAAAAGGCAATGTCCTGACTGACTGACTGATCAACGTACAGCCCAAACTATAAAACTTAGAGACTTGAAATTTTGAGGATACCTTCGTTTTAATATGTAAGCGCGTACTAACAAAAGGATTTTGCAAAAAATTGATTTTAACTCCATTAAACTACTTACCCAGTCCAAATTTAATAAACAACGTACAGCCAATACTATTATAGCTAGAGACTTGAAATTTTCAAGGTACATTCTTACAAAAATGTCAAGGTGCACTAATAAAGGATTTTGCAAAAATATGATTTTGACGCCATTAAACTACTAAAGACGTACAGCCAATACTATTATAGCTAGAGACTTGAAAAGGGTACCTTCTTACAACATTGTCAAGACACTGAAAACGATTTTCCAGTATGCAACCCCTAAAGAGGTAAACATGAGGTACATTAATTTTTATTAGAAAAAATATGTTTTTCATCTGACCTTCTTAAAACGTAACATAGTCACTCTTAAGTATAAGTAATGAAATATATTTTTCACCTTTTCTCCAAAAAGAATCCCCTAAAGAGATTGAAAGAATGTACAAAATATAAAAAAGGGGTACAATTTTGTATTGAAAAAATATTTTTTTATCTTATATTCTAAAAATACGCTATGAAACACATATTTCAAAATTTTTCTGAATTCATCCCCTAAAAGAATAAAAATGAAAAAGAGTTATCATGGGAGAAAGAAAGAGTGCATTAGAGAAAAAAAATTTTTATCAAATATTCTTAAAAGTAAACAAAATATTTTGAAACACAAATTATGATAGACGCAATTCAGTATTTTCCCCCGAATTCATCCCCTAAAAGGACAAAAATATAGAATAAGTATAAATGTTTGTATTGGACAAAAATATTCTTGATCAGATTTTCTTAAATTCGAATGGAACACGTTTGAAGACAATAAAACAACATATTCAGGTTATAATATTTGTTCATATTCACTGTAAAATAATCACGAGTTTAGATGATCACGCTTTTATTAATATATTTTTTTATATTTCTAAATTATTACATTACTGAAACAGTTTAAGTTTCGTGGGCGAAGCCGCGACGGGTAATGCTAGTTACGTATATCACAAGTAGTCTAGAATAATACTGTATATCATTTCTACTAAAATATGTTTATTTCTAGGAAAAATGTTTCTTTAAAGATTTGCTTCAAAGGTTAAATTATTTCATAATAATACCAAATTTAAAAATAATTGAACAGATTAGATGTAATAAATAGTCATACATAAAGTAATGAAGGTAAATATTATTTACAACGAATTCAGTGTAAAAAGATTAAAAGTATTCTCGCGCAAAAAAAGAAAGTTTTTTGTCTTTATTGCAAAAACTTTGATATGTAAGCTATTTAAAGACGTAAACAATGAAATAAAACATATATATTTTTAAATAACTACTTCTAAACGAATTTTCTGAAACAATATCATGGAGGCCTTTGGAAATTTTCAACTGAACAGTGTGTACTAAATAAGAAATTTAAAAAAATGTGGTTCGAAAGTAACCTAAATACAATAATATTTAAAAAAATCCCAGCAAGCAGCTGTCTTTCTGGCGTGATGGAAGCAACTTTCTTTAAAGTATCAATATATATTACATTAAAAAAAACTGATTATAGCATTACAGTCAAAATCTGCATAATTGGCATTTTATATTCTTAAATTACATTCAAAAAGTAAAACTACTAATTTATGCAAATCATTGGTCACGATTTTGAAATCAGATTTTTGTAGAAAATGACAAGAAGGTATTTCTTTTGTCCTGGAACTACATACATATAATTCAAGGTTCCGGGTCTTGGTTTTACCATGATAACCACTCTCACTTTCGTTAACAGGTCCGCGACGGTAATAAAATAAAATTTATGTATTAAATTTTTTTGAAATATAAACACAATTTTACTTTTTTTTGTAATAAAATGTTTCAGTTTCCTTAAACAAAACAAACAAATACGAGCTTTTCTAAACGAAATATTTTTGACCACCATTTCACAACTATTAACAGTCCAACGCAAGTAGCTGAGCTCGCAATGAAGCCCAGCAATCAGTAGAACAAAAATCCTGCAAGGTTTCTTACAATTAAGCCCGCATACTAACTCAGCATTCCCAACAAATCAGTACCTCCCACTTGTGGTTCTCTTGGCTTCTAATTTCAATACACCTCTTTGCCCTAGGCAAAAGGAACTCTTCTTTAGCTTGGACTACATTATAGTACCAAGTTGAAGTCTTTGTTGTTGGCTATTGTACTATACGTCATTCGTATATTTTGTGGTTACAATATTTCAATTTTAATATTTTTTTGCACATGAAACGTTTTTAAGTGGATATTATAAAATGAGTAATTCGTTTTAATTATTTTTCAAAACAGTTTTTTAATAAAACAGGTAGGCTACTAAATTAAATTTCTTGATTAACAAATACGGTTTTGATTTTTAAAATTATTATTTAATGATCCTATATTCATGCCATGTTATATTCTTTAATTGGATTTTTGCTCTCATCATTGTACTGTAACGAAGTATATCTTTCTATATATTATTAGTGGCAAATATATAATTAAATAATAATAAAATAGTAATTGAATAAAGAATTTTTCTTTTAAATACAAGTTATTAATTATTAATATTATTTTCACATTGATTTTCTAGTAAACAATCTAGAGTTTAATGCTTAATAGAGACTAAATAAATAATTATATTTATAGTAATATAATAAGCATATAACTATACAGTTTAGCTTCAGAAATTTAAAAATCTGAAAGGATTTGTCAGTTAAGAAGGGAACTAGAAGCGGCAAACTTCAGTAAAAATTAACTGCAGGATTTCGTTACTTTAAGAGAAGAAAAATATAGATTTTTACAATCCGTTGTAAGTAGGATAGAACTCTAAAATTGTCTAAAAAGTCACAAAGACAGAAAAAACCAACCGTTGCAGTAACTCAACAACAAAAGACGTTTAAATTCAAAGCAATTTTTCGATCTCATTGGCTACGCTTTCCGTTATTGGTTAAGCAAATTTAGGTACCGAGTAGCGGAGTTTGTATAAAAACTGAGGAAGGGGCCGCAAAGGGAAGTTCTTATAGTTTTTCCTACTGATAACGTACGCCGTTTCACGACAAACCTTTCTTTATGTTATAATAAATTGTTTCAGTTTAAGCTAATTTTTTTTATTATTTCAGTATTAATTTCAGTTTACCTAATAATTGTTAGAGCAAAGTTTTTGTTTGTTACTGTCGTTTTTGTAGTAATTAATCAAATAGAACTAAGAGTTCTTTTAAAGTGTTTGTAAAATTTACGCAAACCGATGGTCGAATTCAGTGGTACAAAAGTTGCCAGTGTGAATTTCTGTAATTGTTTATTATAAATTAGTTGAATCAATAAGAAAACTTAATAAGTGAGGTGAGGTGTTAATCATAGTAAAGTGTAACAATTTATCTTCGTAGTGGACTCATCGTTTAACAATACTTGACTGTTGACTCTGGAACTACTGACATGTGGCCAACACCTCTACCATTCATCTAACTTCGCATCATTAAAAACTCTCAATAATAATCTTGATAATTAACACTGTAATATTTTTCTTATAAGTTAAGTTGATTGAACAATATCAATACCTTCTTAGTTCTCATTTGCAGTGTCAAGAACCACCCCTAGTTAAATTATTAATTATATTTGTTTTGTAATAATAATTAATTAAATCGACAATCAATTTTTAGTTAAAAGAATTGTTTAGGCTATATGATACTGAATACTTTATTAAAAATAGGCTGTCAAAATATTTCTATTCCCTTTTCAGTAAATATTAACAATTTGTGCATTAGTTAACTCTGTGTTATAAAACGTAATGCCCAACGAGGTGTTTATTGTAAAAATCGGCGCCCAAATTGGGAGCGTAGTTGACATTATAACATGAAACCATAGATAAATATTATGTCTGAGAAAGTTTGAGCAATATTTTTAAAACTTACATTTAATAAAGTGACAGAACCAGTTGTAAATGTAATAAAACACTTTCAACTAAGTTGCAATTTGGTGTTACGTTTACACAATTAATATATTCTAAATATCATAAACATAACAAAAGAATGCATGCAATATAAGAGTGGAAATTTGTGTACATAAAAATAAAATATCATTGCATATTATTGCCAAAGGGTATAATAGCCAATAACAATGGACAATAAAGTTGGTTTAAAGATAACTGAAAAAGATAACATTAGGCAAAAATTCCAATGTCAATCGTTCTTTGTTATTGCTTCGAAAGACATTGAGATAGAAATGTCAGCTATGTAGGATATGACATTCATGGATGACGGATTTTCTCTTACTGAGATGAAAGTAAGAGGTGATACTACAAACAAGGTACGACGTAGAAGTCGAACAAAACTGAAGTTCAGATTAATAAATCACATGGTGCAATGTGGCTTGAATGTAGTTTCTTTGTTAAACCTCTTTTTTCAATTCTCTGAGCATTTCGTCAGTGTTTATAACTTAAGCATTATAATAATATGGCCAACTGTAGAAACGTTTATCCAAACCATAATTTTTCTTATTAGCTATTTTGTATTTATTTATTCTTTTTTGTGCTTTAAGGTCCTCAATTTATACAAATTAGATTAAAAAGGACGGAAAAACGACTACGCGGAAAATTTAACGTTAGTAAATTCGAACGTGTCTACGCTACCTGCCCGCTTTCCTACATTTTAATAGAATTGTTTCTCAAAACCGGTTATATATTTTCATTCAATTTTGATTATATATGAAACATTAATACCTAAATCAGCATACACAGTTTTACAGATCTTTTCTAAGCTTTTCATTTTTTTAAGTATAAACTGATCTCAACCATGGTTCTATAAATTGGACTGAAACTTGAAAAAAATCTATCAAACCTCTTTTGAGAAATTACTTTTAGCAGAACTATTTTTTAAAACTTTTCTGTTAGAATAAAAACGGGGTGTTAATAAAACAAACAATTCATCGTTTTTAGGTCCTTAAGAACTATTTTTAGTATAATTAACTCGCTATCCTTCTTAAATTATACTAAACAGTTACAAAAATGTAATGTTTTGAAAACTTCTTTAAAAATATTGTTGATACTAAAAGGTTCCGTAATTACTTTCTCCAATTTGCTGTTAGCTGAAAGTATTAAAACTCAAATAAGACAGCCAATATTAAATACCATTTTCGCTAATTTTTTGGTAGCTGAGAGGATAGAAGGCTCGAATAAGTTTGCAAAACCTAAATATTAAGTTTACTAATTTGTTGGTAGCGGAAAGGATTTGAAGGCTCAAGTAAGATTGCAAAAGCTAAATATTAATTTCACAATTTTTTGGTACCTGAGAGTTAATCCTCTCATAAAGGATTAAAGGCTCAAATAAAATTGTAAAAGCTAAATATTAAGTTTACTAATTTTTGATAGCTGAGAGGATTGAATAATATTGCAAAAGCTAAATGTTAAGTTCATTAATTTGTTGGTTGCTAAGAGAATTTAAGTTCAAAAAAGATTTCAGAAGCTAAATATTAAGTTCCTTAATTGGTTGGTATCTGAGAGGATTAAAGGCTCAAACAATATTTCAAAAGGTTCACTATTAACTTCACTAATTGGTTGGTAGTTGAGAAAATTGAAGGCTCAAATAATTTTGCAGAAGCTAAATATGAAGTTTACTAATTTTTAAGTAGATGAGAGGATTGAAGGCTCAAATAATATTGCCAAAGGTAGGCCTAAATATTAAGTTCACTAATTTTTGGTAGCTGAGAGAATTGAAGGCTAAAATAAGATTGTAGAAGCTAAATACTAAGTTGACTAATTTGTTGGTAGCTGAGAGAATTGAAGGCTAAAATAAGATTGCAAAAGCTAAATACTAAGTTGACTAATTTGTTGGTAGCTGAGAGAATTGAAGGCTAAAATAAAATTTACAGAAGCTAAATACTAAGTTCACTAATTTGTCGGTAGCTGAAAGAATTGAAGGCTCAAATAAAATTACAAAAGCTAAATATTAAGTTCACTAATTTCTGGGTAGCTGAGAAAGATGAAGGCTGAAATAAGGAGCGAGTTACCGGCTCCTTCCAGGTCCTAACTGGATGTCTCTATGATGGTTCCGCCTACTCACAGGACGGAGGTATTCAAAGCATAAGATAAAAAACTTAATATAAGCGTGTAGGCGAGTAAACGAAGTTAAATATATACAAATTATACTTTTTTAAGTATAACAAATGGACAGAACATGGTCTCCTGTGAAGAGAAGCTGCGATTTTGACATTGGGTTTGGACTATGGCAACTGTATTAAGATATTCAGTGTAACATATGGTTATATATTTAATGAAGGCAACACTAAAACGAATTCGAGCTTGACACTAGTGTTAGATATTTAGCGGTTAGATTCATATCATATGATATACACTGGTTTATAAACAAAATTTGGTAACAAGTATTTTTATTTTTGGGTAAGAATATATATCCCGTTGTTCTTAAAAGTTTTATATAGTTATATAATATATAACTTTTTAATTTTGATTTTATTAATCTTTTATTATTTTTACTTCGGATTTCGGTAGGTAACGGATGATAACGAACATTTTCAAGCTATGAAAGTCGATTAGGTGTAGTTTTAATCAAATCGTACCATTATTGCGAACTCTAAAGAGGTAAAAATACTCAAAAATTCACACACACACACACACACACACACACACACACACACACACACACACACACACACACACATATATATATATATATATATATATATATATAAATTTGTAGCGATCCTTAAAAAATATTATATAGTTCAGGATCGGCGACCAATTCAATTACCAAATTTGAGTCTTACCATGATTCAATTCCAATAGATTTATTTTTAATGGTACGTTATTAAAATCGTTTACCATAATGACCGTTCTATAGCTCTTTTTATAATAGAAATTTACTAATAATATGAAATTTAATTGCTCATGAAGGAATTAGCTAGTTAATAATAACAAAAATTGTGTATAATTAATTATTTTATTTTATAAACTCACATTCCTGGATATCGTTACAATTTCAAGTTTCTCTTGACATTTCTTAAACTCTTAAAAAGGAAAAATCAAAAACAGAAAATACTGATCAACTCAGACCCCAAAAATAAGTAAATAAATTTATTTTTTAAAGTTTATATATATAATAGGCCTATATTATATATTATATATATATATATATATATATATATATATATATATATATATATATATATATATATATATATATATATATATATATATATATATATATTATATATATATATATATATATATATATATATATATATATATATATATATATATATATATATAGGCTATATATAATAGGCCTACTATGAACAGAATATAAAATAACTGTTATTTAAAATAATGATATCAAAACTGCAGTAACTTAAAATTCTGAAATAAAACACAACCGATCATTATCGTTCATTCCTTTTGGAAAAGTTCGCCCTTTATAACCCATTCGAAGAGATTACTAAAGAAAAAAATTTATATCTCTTCTTAAACTTAGAGATTCAGAACTTTAAAGTAAGTCTTCAAACATCTGTTTACGTATCGTTCTCTTAAAATATTGTTTTCAAATTTAACTTTATGGAATTACATATAAGGATAATACGATTACTAATAATTTCATGCAGAACAATACTGTTGTTGTACAACTCCTCCGAAGTGTTTTACACAAATACCGCGTGTGGATACGATGTTATTTTAAAAGGTAACAAAATTATAGTAACATCATTGTAATAATGTATATCTAACTTTTCCCATAGTTAACATTATTTTTTTCAGTAAAATATATAATATTTAAATATTATATGATTAATATATTTTCTAACATTAAATTTAAATTTTGTGATACCAACTGAGCTTTGCGTAAACTGTTACAATCTCTTTTAGCCATTAAAAGCAAGAATAAATTCTGTTAAGCAAAACAAGAAAGTGTATAGCATTGTAAGTTTGCTTACTACTGTTTATACAGGGTCTTAGCAAAACATCCACGGATTCGTTACTGAATTAGTTACACACTTCCGAAATGGTTTCTAATCGAAAATAAATTTTGCCATTTGTTGAGTGACAAATTTCAAAGACGAACTTTAAAATGGCTGAAATTTACACACCCTGTCTTACAAAAGTCAAACAAATCTGTTTAATTGGCTTTCCACGTAAAACATTGTGTGTTGGTGTCAGGAATGCCTAAATTAGCATACAACTCGCCAGTAAAGTAGCACTCGTCAGGAGATCATAGATAACGTGGGGAGTGCCAGACCGTGGCCACGCACTTTAAATACGGTTTTATTTCTGGTAAATAGACAGCGTCAAGCTCCTTTCTTCTGACATTGTTTTAACATTAAATCGTAACTATTGTATTTGTTGTTATAATTATTGTCGCCATTTTTAACAACTTTATATACAATATATTTTTATATATAAATGCAAATTCAATTCAAATCTTAGGAAAATATCTTATGATTATATTGCGTCTAAACTGTAAACGTAATTGTAGGGAAAAACTGAATTCGTTTTTTTATAATTTAAAAAATTGTACGTATGTAAAATGTTTGAAAGAAAAATTTGAAACAAAACTGCGCATACATTATATAAACTTTATCGCTTCAAATTATTAAAAAAAAGGAAAAAATTCTTCTGAAGTCATTAACAAAAACCTAATTTCTCGAAATCGCTTAATCATATCTTGCTGTAATTTTCGTCATTAGAAAAGTATTAAAACTCAGGGTGTTTTTCAATATAGGTTCTAAATATCTTGATGATCAAATATTAACCAAAAGGCATATAAACAGTAAATCCGGCTAGAGATATATGACATAATTTTAGCAAAATCGTATCAATCAATTTTTAGAAATTATACCAATTTTACAGTATTTCTGTTGGTATTTCTTAACCGGGTATTTTTAAATAAGAATTGAATATAAGAAAGTTTTATGTACTGTTTTTCACCATTTTTTAAGCGTGTTCTTCAGTATGTTCCAACTTGTTTACGTTTTTGTTAGTCATGTTTAAAAAAAATGTATATGTAAGTAAAAAATTAAGTTTTGTTTAATTTTTCAATTAAATATTAAATATTTAAATATTAGTTATTATATTTCCTACACAAACTAAAGTTTAATAATACAAATTGATTGTAATAGGTTGTACGTTCTCTTTTCGCCATTAAAAACAATAATAGACAAAGCTAAATAAAACAAGGATGTTTATAGCATTATAAATTTGCCTACTGACCCCTTATACGGGGTCTTAACACACAGATTTATTACTGAATATTACGTTAAAATATTTCTCTTTCACTCCCTACGTTCTGAACAACTTTCTCCAGAACCTGAAAAAACTGAATCCGTACAATTTTTTGTGTCGTTTTTTTAACAGCGTAGTTTAAAATTCAGATTAACCTTCTTACAAATTGAGGCCAGGTAATTTTTCACAACGCGAATAACACTTAGTACCGGGATATCTGTGTAGAAATAACATTATCTAATTAGAGCCATTGGACAATATATGTTACAATGCACAATTAATTTTGCAAACCCATTAACGCTGCGGCCCACTCAGATCACGAGCTTTGACTACGTATTATAATGATTTCAGCTTTAAATTACAGATGACCACCATTGTAGGAATATGTATTTAATAAATAATAAATTACAAATATATATAGAAAGATTAACGCTTTAATAATGTAAGTTTAATGCATTAATTATACGCAGTTATTTTAGATAAATTATTTATTACCTTTGCTGCCTATCCTCCTTATTGTTCCAATGATAATGGACTATTATATTTAATGTTACATTAAATGACAATATAATACACAATTCTATTCTTGTAGGTGAAATTGTAGTTATATTTATTATATTATAATTATAGTTTTATAATTAGTATTATATTAAAATTATAGTTTTTATAATGATGTATTAAAAACAAGCACGCAAGTCAATGTGCCTCTTGTCTCCTGAACTGTACAAAAGTCTCTTTCAGCAGTATATCCATAGATCCTTTATATTTGAAAATCTATCTTCTTTCACCAAATTCATTTCTTCTTCTTTTAGTCGCTCGTACAAAGTTACAGTGTAAAAACTTGTGCAGAACATAACCAACATGTGTAATTGTGTGTTAATTTATTCTTACACTGTTTTTATAATTTACGCATTAATACTAATCGGATTATCACAAATTTATAAATAAAGTGATGGAAAAAAAAATAAATTACATTTTTTGAATGGTAAATAAAATCTTTATAAACAATCAATAATCCAATGTTTACTGTTATTTTTCACTCTTTTAAAATCAATAAATTATTTCTTTTTTCTCATATTACATTTATCAGTAAGCATATATTTGATCTACCTGATATTGAACATTAATTTAAAAATTATTCTCTCTCACACACACACACGCACGCACACTTTGGTGCGATTTCGTTGAGTAAAATTAGGCATAAATATTATTTCAGTATTAATTCAGTCAAGTTTTTAACTAAAAAATTCAGTACGTTTATCCGTTTAAAAATGCCGTCATTTCAAAAATGTTTCTAACAGAATTAGCCTGCGTATTTTATTTAAAATTTGCGTTAAAATCTGTACAGTCTTTTTTTAAGCGAAGTTTTTAACGTTAGCTTTTTGGCGAACGGTGTGAATAAAAAAGTGTCCCGAACCTTTATAATGTAATGAAAATATGAGACGGAAAATGGCAAAGAATTTCGTCTCTCTATTTCCGTTTCTTTTTCTTCCTCCTTTTCGATAACAGTACACGCGTATTATATGAAAACGTTGTGTTGTTTTGGTTTCGGTATTTTTCCTTAGTTAAAGAACACGTGCAGTTTGTAAACGTTTATAATACATTCGAAGTTAATATAAACGTTTATAATAACTGTTGTTAATACTGCTAGTTTTTTAAAAACATAACCTGAAACTCATTGCAGCCTATCAGCTGTTCAATGAAATCAGCTGATCGTTACGAATTAAACAACTGATTTTTTGTTTTAACTACAGTAAATAATATCTAAGCTAGGTTTCACGTATTTATTTATCTAAGCAAAACAAGATATTTGTAAACATATCTTCAAACTAATTATATATACAGCAAAGGTATTAACAGATTAACAAAGATACAATTTATCAATTAATGTTTCGATTCTGTCGTTAATTCCCTGAGTTCCACACGTGTACTTTTTTTTGGAAGTAGACCCGACGGACTTATTCAATGTCTTTTTGGTTAAGGCAAATTCGTTTTTCTCACGTGGTTCTACTCAAGTCGCGAGCTGCTATACATTGCTTTTACAATGACACCATATTAAATTAAATTCTTCACATTCACCGAATGACCTATATAGTACTACTTATTTACTTCGTTAGATTGTTATTGGAAACTTACGCGTATATTGTATTTTACTAGACAACATAATAATTCCATATAATTAACAATAACTAAAATATTACGCAATTTTAATTCCAGGTAAGAATAACAAAGTAATAGTTTCGAAGCAGTTATTGATGGAATAATAACAGTGATTAAGATCACGGCTGGACATTGAATATTACGCGGAAATTGTTACACCATACGCAATAAATATTTGCGCGATTGTTTTTGTTATCAGTGCTGCGAAGTATTAGTGCTTTGAACCTCCCGATGACCTCTAAGATAAAACAAAGGTCATATTTAATTGAACGTGTCAGATTGCCGGGATTAAACCACGTTTATGGCTCTATTCAGTGTCAATGAAGCATGTATTAACCGCTAAGGTATATTTTGTCTTAACCTCTTCGTGACTATGGAAGTCAATTATTTTGGCAGCCATAATGTGCGCGTTACAAACAACCGGGTAAAAACCTTAACGGTGTCTGTAACCTCCGTACAATATCGCACGTACTGTGTCCATCTATAGTTTTACAGCATTCACAAATTTCAGAATAACAACTGAGTCACACTGCTGGCTCGTTGACGAGATGGTTGCGTGTTCATAAAAAAATAAATTTTTCATTTTCATTTTAAACTTGAATTTTTTTGTATTTAATTATAATCTTCAATTATTCTCATCTTAAACTTTCACATTACACAAAAATGAACCCTGACTGACGTCAGATTAGTGTCCGTATTACCATTGAAATTGGATATTTTAAAATGCTACTATATCTAACTTGTTTAATGATAGAATAGTGTGATCAGATTTAAAAATATATTGTCATCATTTTAACATTTAAAATTAAGTGTACTGTAAAAATATGTTATGAATATTTCAAGATTTAAAAAAGCTGCCATTTGGAATCTGTTCAACGTATTCTGCTGAAAATATTAATTATTTATTTGCACAAAGTCTTGATGAAATCAAAAGAAACTTATGAACAATAGAGTTCTAAAGATACAAAAACGTAAAACATTTTAATGACCGCCCCTAAAAAAATTCATAGGTTAAGGTCAGCGTTCCCTAGTTTGGGTAATATCATAATACGAGATTTTCCAATAGAAATTTACCGAAAATTTCTCAAAACGTGTAGCTTACATTGATACATAATCCACATTAGATTAAATTGAAATTTAAGACAGGCTCGCTAATCGATGTGGCTAAAGCACTGGTAAGTCTACTGCGTGTCTGAACTACACCTAAAAGGTTCTTAGTTTGCAGTCGCAGTTACTTCGTTGTTGCTTTTCCCATACCGTTAACACTAAGCTCGACATAAAATATAAACGTAAGCGAAAAAATAACATTTTTAGACTCATGTTTTTAAGTTATGTTCACTGAAGATTTGCAAGAGGTAATCTATAAACATATACGAGGTATATAGGCTACTGGGGAGTTTCTAAACTACTAGTCAGAATTTTTCGAATAACGTTATTTTAAAATGTGAATTTGGTATTATGTTATCTGGTTTTTGATCATTTTTTACATTAATCACAATGATTCATACTAGAAAAAAACTTCATTCGTTCTCAATATTTTGTCAGTATTTTAAAAACTAACACCGGGTGATTTTATGTCTGTTTATCATAATGTATTCATACTTTTACTAACTTAACGTGACGAATAAATTAATACATTTTATATCCAATTAAAAGTTAATAAAAATTTCAGTTTTTCAAATCTTAAGTACAGTTTAGATTTACTGACAAGTGAAATTACAAGATTAAGTCGTAGTAGTTGGGTTAAGTTTATACAGAACGTTGAAACTATCGTTCTAATTATTAGAGGATAATAACAAATCAGAAGAAACGGACCACAACCTTTGTATTTGCTTTATCTTTAACAAGTGCTTTGTTTTGACGAACAATTAACTTTCGAGAATCAATTCTTATTTGTAGGGAATATAATTAGTAAAATGCTTCGCTTTTGAATCGACTCAGTTCTACACTAACGTTTTCTCAAGAACGTATCTCCACACTTGTGCTCTGGTCCGCTTTAAAGGGTATAGGATTAAATTATCAAGCTCAACTGAATCTTTACAGTTCCAGTTCTATTCCCTTGTTGTAGTTTTAAACCCTTTAATTTGATCGCCATATCGTCTATATGTAGAACGATTTTTGTAAACAGCTTTAAATGTTTTAGTTTATTTTCAGCAAGTGATATAATTTAATAATATTATTTGTAATTAAATAAATCAAGTCAACACAACACCATTTTACAATACAAATTTAACGTGAAAGGACAATTAAATTTTTATGATAAAATTTCATCTCGGTCAGCGACAGATAGTTTAAACAATTGTAATTCTCCGAGATCCAATTCGACTTAATTGGTTTTGTCAGTATCCATTACGGCGAGACAAAGGTTAACCAAAGAGCGGGCACAGAAAGCCCGGCGGCCAAATTACTCCATCACTGTTTGTCAGAATCGACTTCCGCGACTATCCAATTAGTTGAACGGACCTCAAGCACTAAAATTTCATGGCTTTACAATAAGCTATTGATATTTATGAGAGGACTTTTAAAGCATCCCATGTGGGCTGTAATTACGGGCGAGGAAAGCTGGGTAAAAGTTATGACCGACTTAGTTTGGGCATAGTCGCGAGTATTGTAACTTATGCATAGACCGAGATAGAGTTATAAACGTCCGCAGTAACTAGTAATTGACCAACTTACTCGTAAATATTGAAAGAAAAACTGTATTGTTGTAGTGTGTGCTTCAAGCCGTTCAGGGAAAGGGCAAGGAAAATATTGCGTTCCAAGTTCAAATCTATAATTGTGACTCGTGTTTCTTAATGTGAAAAACTATATTTATGTAATGTGTGTTTTTAGTCATTCAGGGAAACAAGGTTCGGTAGTCCAGGTGGCTAAGGCACCGGTTATTCTGCCGCGTCTCCGAACTGCGCATAGCAAAGGCGTAAGTTCGTATGCAATCACTGCCGTAATGTTTATCCTTTCCATTAACGCCGATCCGTTCTTCAAGTCGCTTCAGTGCTTCGTAACGTCAAAAGTGCATTGTTGTAGTGAGTGCTTCAAGTTGTACAGAGAAATGATAAGAGAAATACCGCGTCGCAAATTCTTATCTTTGTTTAGAGAGAAACGTGCTTTGTGACGTTGAAAATTGTATTGCTGTAATATTTGTTTTATTTGTTTCCTACAACCTAAACAATATAACAGCATAAACAATATAATGGGATATAACAGCATTTGATTAGAACAATATTTTTTTTTGTGCTTCATGTAGTTCAGAGAAATAAGAAGACAACGTTGCAATGCAAGTTCTTAGTTGAGGTTGGAACACACACACACACAAGGGGAACTGTTTTTCACGTTAAAAATCAAGTTTCTCTTGATTTGTAACGTAAAAACTGTTTTCTGTGTGTGCTCCAGAACGTTCGGAGAAAGGTGAAGACTAATATTGCGCTCAAAGGTTTATTTTTGATTACAGGGGAACGTGCTTTGTGACGTGGAAAACTGTATTGTTGTAAAGTTTGATTTATTTGTTTCGTACAATGTAAGGGAGCTTACGTAGCATACGATCATATGAGAATACAAACTATAAGCTTGCAAACGTTGTTTAAATAATAAAATATGAAGGATAATTACTTGGACACATTTCGGTAATAGTACGCTATGAAATTACGGGTTGTAGTGTATTGAAAATAATAATAATAATAATAATAATAAAATAATAATAATAATAATAATAATAATAATAATAATAATAACAAATATATTATAAAAATATTATACTACTTTTGATTGCATAGTATTAACTATATTTTAATGTACCTCGCGAAAATATTATTTTTCAATAAGGAAATAAATGTAGTAAAAATAGGATTATGCCTAGTAAAACTATTAGTATTTTAAGAACACATGTCATTTGAAATAAATTACAAATAACCTATGTAACACAACGTAAATTAAAAAAATAAACTACATTTTTAATCAGGAAGGATTTTGAAAGTAATACAGATTATGTTAATATTATTAAAACATTTTCTTCTTTCAATAAAATAAATGTTTTACAAAAGAATACAAAGAGCTGGCTTCAATTTGTTTTCCAGATAACGGAGACCACAGAACCGAGGAATGTTTTCGGTTACTTCCAACAAGCCGTAAATCTTTAAGTATGTAATAAATTACTGTAATGTTACTTCTTGCTGCTTTTGACATTAACAAAATATTACGTGGCCTTACATGGAATATACGTTTCTTACATCGAAGATTTTTTTCGATAAATTATTTATATTTTAGTTTCTCACTGAAATAGTGTAAATTCATTAATGTTTAGTATTGAATCCTATTTTCTTTTCATTTTTTTAAACTTTATAATTATAATTTACTGAATTAATATTTTTATATTCGACATATTATTAAATTCAGGCAGTTCGGGTTTCATTACATCAAATAAATCATTTAAATAGTAAGAATATGTTTTAATACAATTCTTAGGTAGTAAGAAGAGTAAATCATGTCTTTTCTAGAGTAATTATATTCTTTACACTATATTGTAACCTATGTTTCTTAAATGAAATTAAATCCTTTTGTAAGCAGACTATTTTTTAACTCTTCTGTTAGGTCATAATAAGTAAAACGAATTTTTTGTTAACTTTTCCTTCAGGAGTAAAACATAACCACTTATATTTACATAACCTTCTCACTGCTTTAACATCAAACAAAATACAACTTTCATACAAACCCCGCGTTAAAGTCTCTGCGCACGACAATATATAATTTTAGTGTGCATGCTAAAACTTTATATGTTCACCGCAGCTGGGACACTGGATTCGGAATGACGTTATCACTTAGCTGAGGAATTCCTTCTTTGCGCGGACTTGACAATAAACTTTGTACCTTCGGAGCGTAAGGTGTCGTGTCCGTACAATAACCGTACGTCCAGGCTCGGGAGAAATCTAGCTTTACAAATGGAAGCCATTGTGTGAGAAACCCCGAGAGTTGTATAATCGCGAGGGCATTACAGTCTCCTTACCAGTACAATAACCGATATAACATAAATTGTATGCATAAGTATTTATGAGTTTAAGCGTGTTTATTATTGTGACCAGTGATGCGTAAAAAGCCATTGGTTACCGCAGCCAGAAACCGGGGAAAGTGCGGATCAGCGGATGACCTGCGCCGTGCTTTACGTATGCCACTCGGACTGTGGAGCTGTCTTACGTGCTACAGCGAACAGCCATATAAAGACCACATTGCAGTTACTGGACGCACAAACATGGGTTTAAACAATTATCCGCAATGACAAGACATGCTACTAGAATCCCTAAACACTGACGTCTTGAAAAATGCCCTTCCTAGCAACGGAACGTTCAAGCACGTCTATGCTCCTTAACGATGGCATTCCGTCTCGAAACTGAATCCACTGATTGCTCTAAGGTGGATCGATAGATTAACTAACATTTAATTAATGTAAAGCGATATTAGTCGGGTTTGTGAGAATATTTAAAGAAAATAATAAAACTCATTATATTAATTATATTTATATTATATTATATTATATTATATTTTATTGTATTATATTATATTCCATTATATTATATTGTATTATATTATATTATAAAATATTGTGTAATAATTGCAAAGTGTTTCTCGCATTTAATTGAACTACTTTATTTTAAAGATGTTTAAATTATACACTTAAACCTTTAATTAAAATACATGTAATGTTTTTTTTAAAAGTCGAAATAGTTTTCAAAATTAGTTTATCAGGTTATGTTCGAACTGGTTATGTCTGTTTATCAGGTTATCTCTGGTCATTACTTCAAATTATAAGTAAAACAAATTTAGAGTTTGTGCGTAAACGGAAAACAAATCAAACAGATGAATTTATATAATATTGTATCATGTGAACAGATTTTGAAAAATTAGATCGTATATAGTTATGCGTTGGTAGCATTCAGAAATTATTTTTCATGGAGATTGTGTTCTTTAATTTTGCGATATGTTTAGGTACTTAGTTATTACATTTACGTAAGTTTGAAGCAATCATTACGAACATTTTTAAGAAAATACGATTTTCGATCATTTTTTATATGTTTTTACCAAATTGGTTTGAAAATAAATATTAAAAAAAATTAAATATTCTCGACGCTTGGGCGAACTATGCTAACATGTAAAATTTCATTGAAATTGGGTATATTCGTTTAGACTCGGGTACCGCGACGGACGTCTAAATCCTCTCAATATGTGCAGCTAGCCTGCACCCTCTGCGGTAGCACAAAAGTAGAAAAGAATAATTATAATAAAGCTTCGAGTAATGCATCAATAATCTAAGGAGCCAACAGTTTTTAAAATAGGTTTTGCTTTATCATCAAACTTTAATTTTTAATTTCATAAAATTTGCCCGTTTTTAATAATTCAATAGCTCATTGCTCGCTTAATTTTTGAAGAAAAGATTAAGTTTGTGTTACAATAAAAATCACATTGATTACTAAAGTGAAAAATGATAAAAAAATTAATGCAAGAACTAAAAATTTAATCTCCAAAAAAATTTATTATTCAAGTATCTCTATTTCACATTACAAAATTTCTTCCACTTTTAAAAAAGAGAAAAACATTGCATTGCTAAACGTTTTTTTGAGTTAACAAATCGAATCGTAAAACAGAATTTCGTAAGTGCTTTGTCGCCACCAGATAAAGTATGTTTTTGAATATTTAATGTTCCACACTCACGTGTTGAGCTCAAATTGTATAAGTACCGTGATTTATACACAAAATTCTTGCAAGTAGCTTGTAAAGTTTAATTTAATGTTAAACTCGGTTTCATAAATTAAGAAGGCTGTGACGTAACACGCTGCCGACTGAATAATAACATAAATATATCTCATGTTTCGCTGGCCTCGTCTAGGCCGAAGAGATATTGCCTATACGGATGGAGATGAACCACAACCGAGCCATGAGAGGTCCGACTGCATACCTGCCCAAATCTATTGTTTCAGAGAAGCTAACATAGAGTGCAGGCTTTTTTTGGTAAATTAAAGATTAAGAATATCCTTGCCATGTTCGTGAAGTTATTAAGATGGCATGTGACCTTTGCATTATACAATACTCTTTGGCAATGGCGAATACTCGGGTCGCTGCGACATAAATCAGAGGCTTTGTAGGCTTTAATGGCCAGCTTTTGATTGCACGCCCACTGTCCGCTTCAATCTACCATTCACTCCTAAATTCGACAGTCAGACAACCACGTTAAAAGGTAACGAAGTATATTTTCTGTTTGTGAATGGGTCTTTATTCTTTAAATGTAAAGTAATATTATTTTACTAAAACATAAATTAATAACTGTAAATATTGGATACACTAATATATAAGTATGGTTAAGCAAAGTATTGTAAAAAAATATTATTTTGTTTTCTTTAACCGTCTCACCAGTATTGTCTATTATTATTCTCTATTTGGAGTTTTTGTCTTTACGCATGCTTCCTTTAAAAATTGTTTTTCTTCTTTGACGGTTTCCATGTTTGGGTATCTTTGTAAAACATTTTTTCAATTGTACATAGCCTATTTATTATTCTACGCAGCGCTGTATTCGGGAATGTTTGAATAACATTTAAGTTCGTGTTTTCAGTTGAGCCCCGAAGCTGTTTATTGCTAACCTTACGTCTACACAGATTTTAAACTTTTCCGGTAAATCAGCTGTTTGTTGTAAACTGACTATTCAGAAATCCTTCAAACGAGCCGAATTATTTATATTCATATATCGAATTTTTAATTTTTTTCACGTTCAACTTTTAGTCAACTTTATGAATGTAGCATGCAGAAAAATCACTAAATATGTATCGGAATTTTGAGTAAATTACTTGCTCAATTTTTCCTGGAATAGTAGGTCTTAAATATATATATATATATATATAATATATATATATATATATATATATATATATATATATATATATATAAATAAATAAATAATATATATATATATATATATATATATATATATATATATATATATATATATATATATATATATATATATATATATATATATATATATATATAGAGAGAGAGAGAGAGAGAGAGAGAGAGAGAGAGAGAGGGCTCTATGGTCGAAGTGACTAAAGCATTAGTCAGTCTACTGCGTCACTCAACTGCGCACCTAAAGTTTCTTAGTTCGAGCCGCAGTTGCTCCCATTGCTTTTCTCTTACCGTTAATACTGATCCCTCGTCTACATCCTTATTATTCATTAGTGTAACTGCTGGCATAAAGTATGAACGTTTCAGAAAAATATGATTTTAGAATCTGGCCATACTACTTTGCAAAATTAGTATAAGTAGTTTATATTTTAGCTTCTGTACCAGATTTAGACAAACGCCTCGACTACATCCAGAAATATCCTGTTTTCTAATTCATCTTCTATTTACTGGTATGTTTATGAAATTGTTATTTGGTCTAGTGATTTCCTCTAAGTAAACTAATATCAGAGTAATAAATGCATTTGGGTCTCTTAAAGGCTTGAGGTTTTTTTAAGAATAGTTTTCCAACTAATTTTATTAGCACAGAAAGCATGGATATTAGTATATAAATTGTTTCTTAATGGTTTTACTGATTTCAATATGACTATGACCTCCTGCTTGGTTTTTGTGTGCTTGTTTTGTTACGCGGTGTTGGCCGAACGCATTCACCAATTGTTTTCATATTTGGTACGATAGAGGATAGGGCCTATCTTTAAAAAGCCCAAATGACGTACGTATAACATTTTTTGCTACTAAGTTCTGTTACAAGGTTTAACAATGCCTTTAATTTAACGATGTCGTGTGAACGCAATTTTAATCAAACACACTGACCGATTCTTTTTAAATTTGGTACTAAGGTATCTTGTATAAATCCTGAGAGATATAAGTCTTTTTCCAGCTCACATTTAATGGCGACCTCTGATTTACAATAATGAGTGTACGCAGCTTTAGCCAAAAGCATTAAATGATTGTTTTGAAATTTGGAAAGAAGATATCTTGTACAAAGTCAAATGTATTTACTTCCGTTTCAAGGTAGCGGTTTCTGTTTTAACGATGACGCACGAAATTTTAAACAAAAGCATTGGTAAATTGTTTTGAAATTTGATACAAAGGTATCTTGTATAAAGCTCGAAAGACGCATGTGTAAATTTTTTCTCACTCACTTCCGTTTCAAGATGGCGAACTCTTATTCAACGTTGAATGTGTAGTTGCTGGTTATTTCCTGTAATAATGGACGATTTGAAAAACAATTAATTTTGAGTGCTTCATTGAAAAAAAGCGTAAAATACCCAATAAAATTGGTTCAATAATATTTTTCGTAAATATTACGATTATCGGCGGAAAATGTTAAGAGCGTTCCTTACATTAATTAAGAATACACTTCAAAGACCACTGTTTTTCGAACTACTAGTATTATATTGTGTATAAAGTGATAATTGATATTTACGACTTATTAAAATTACTCTATTTTAAGTCGTGATCAAATGCGATAGTTTTAAAAATATTTATATTGCCATTAAGTGTATGCTAAAGGTTATAATCTGTATCGCATTACCTTATTTTTCCATGCACATTGTTCTAATATGTTATTATCAGTCGTAATAATGATTCATTATGCTGTAAATTATAATGATGTTTCTACATTACAGCAAATATTAGATTACTGTAACTATTTTTCAACTCATGTTTTGTTATTTTGCATCGTTATTATGACCATATTTATTTACATAATTCATAATTTATTAAACTCTTGAAATGACGTAGTTAGTTGCAAAAAAACGTTGTACTTAACAAACTAAACTACTTAGAACGGTTTGTTACTTGTCTCACTATACTAAGTGCAGTGGGATAAGTGTAACACGGACACGAACAAAATAGATCTTATCTTTTTCACGTAATCTACTTATCCATCAGATTTTGAGATACCCGATTCCAAATAAGTGGTATTTACTTGAATGATTATCTGTAGTTGCGAGTATTTTTATTGAAAATTCCGTTAAATTAAAAATAAACTGATTTCATTAAAATCGGCTTTACTATTTTTATAATTATTTCAAAATATACCGATCTTTATTTCCTCAAATAAATAGTTTTGAAAGTAATCGAGAAAAACTTGTAAAGCACCATAAATTCTCAACATCATTTATAGATTTTGATCAAATTTTCGTCACATTTAAATTTCACAACTCTTATCAGTAAAGCAAATTTTGAAAAATAAATGTAATTTTTGGTGTAAATAAACAAAATGTTTGACTGTTTTCGGAGTTTTAGGTTGAAAATGGAGTTGAATGTTTTTAATGAAGTAACATTTTTATACATTTTAATTTAGTTTATAACATCCAAACATCGATTGTGGGTCATTTAACAATCTTTAAAATTTTGAGAATGTTTGTGAAGTTTTAATGCACTATTTGTTTCAAACATTGTTCGCATTAAAATGTTTTTAATAATATTTTAACGAAAAATTATATAATTTGGTAGCGTAAGCAAAGTAGAAAGTTACTAATTTAAACAAAAGCGATAATACCTGTCATAGCCTAAAACTACACATATAACAGTTAAAATTAAAACATTAAAAAAATTAGGAACAACTTTATAGCTCATATTCAATTAAAAAAATAACTTTTTAAAAAGTTTATTTACTACATTAATTTCAAGCAATTTTGTTAATAAAATAATTTAATACCTGATTGGTTGAGCAATTGAAAAGTGCTCAATGTTTCGCTAATTGTTTTATAAATACTTCATAAGACCCCTGGTAATATTTGTTGGGCCGTTCATGCAATATTTATATTGTCGGTTAAACAATGATTTCAACATAATAACTATGCAACTTTAAGTAAGTTTTTCATAACGTTTTGAAGTATTTTTTCCACTTCAATTGACTACAAGATATTGGAAATAACAAAACACTATTAGCGTTTTTCTTAGCCTATTAAATGAGTTATTATATTATAGAATGAAAAGAAGGCAAATAGATTTTTAATGAGTATTTCATTGGAAAGAAAATAGATTTTTAATGAGCTCTTAATAATTATTACAGTAAAAATTGTGTAATTAAACCATAGTTATAGTTTTCTAATAAAGGATTTTTTTATGATTCCTTCCGAAATATAGGCTATTTAAATATTCGAATTCAAAATCCATCTCAATGTAATAAATTATTTAAATATAACATTGTTACAAATTGTGTAATGCTTTAAATCATTTTACTATTCGAAAATAATTATTGTTTTAAAACGTTTTGAACAACTAGTAAAAAGAATTAAAAAGACTTCAACAAGTGGTTAAGAAAGTAGTGCATTCATTCTGTTTGGCTTCTTTTTGTTATTATCATTTATTAAAAATAATTTCACGAAGGCATGAATTTATACAATTATAAAAAAACTTGTAATATTTTTTTCAGTATTTTAATACGATTTGAAGCCCGAACTGATTATGTATAAAAACGCAATCCGTAAAGTATAAAGTATAAATATTCTGTAAAACATTTAAAGTGTATATTTTACTTTATACTTATAAGCCTAATGAACAGAAAGTACAAGTATCGTAAAAAAATTAAATTCTTTCCTTCGACGTAATTTTAAACTTAAATAGCAAACATAATTCACAAAGTTCCTTGGATTTAAACTTTTTCACCAGATTGGACGTAAGCTATTACCTTACTAACAGATTATAACCTTGGCTCGATAATTTATTGAAATCCATTTAATCCAGTGCTACAAAATGGGCCTGGTAAAGATAGTTGTAATCAACGCCAGGAAAGGAAGCGATGGTATTTTGTGTTGACCGTTGGGACAAATCGGCCATAAATTTCAATCCAACATGCCGCAGTCTGACACGATAGCGTCATTACAGTGCTGGTCTACGGGAGGCAGGAGGCCTGCTTGATATTCGGATTTACCATAAAGACAGAGTGTGAGAAAGGATGCGAGTAATCAAAACAAAATAATCCATCCTTTTTGAAACGGCCATTTTGTTCTTTATTAACCAATGGTTAGGCTATTCATTCATTTTAAATTTATTAATTCTAAAATGTGGAAACAAGAATGCACAAGCTAATAAAAAATATCTATGAAGTTTATTACGATAATTAGGGGTTCTTCTGCATGCGGTTTTTACAACAACCCCCTGTCTCCGGCCGCTTTGTGTCTTTGTACAATTTATAATCGTTTTTCAAACTAATAACATGTAATTAAAAACTAATTACTATTGGAAACACATTTATTTATTACAATAATAACTTCAGTTTTTCGTATTTTCAAAAACATAAATATTTCAATATTAATAATACAATTTAAAATTATATTTTATAATACTATTTTTATTACTAAAAATAAACAGTGGCTTTAACATAACCTCAGTTGAAACAGTACAATCGAAAGAACAGTTCTGATGCAAAATCAGCTGTTTAGATAAAATTACCTCCATCTCCCTCATCATCACAGCGTAACAATGTCTGTTGCGTATTAGATCTTGTATTTTTCTTTTTGGCAGTTAGAATTAAAAGCTGCGGTTATTAAAAATATTGCACAACAGAATGACTTCAAAAAAAGCAGAGGTGAGACAGTGAGTAATCAAAAACAATAATCATGCTATGATGTAGGCCTACAAGTTATGGCCAGGACTCAGCGTAGACATGTAATTAGTGAAATTTTATTTGCAAGTTGGTATGCCTGCTAGTGCTAGGCCAATATGGTTAGTGACAACTGCGTTTCGTAGGCCTGTGTACAGTTATCTGTTTGCAGTATTGTTAGTCTAGGATGATTACGTACATCAGTGTGTACGTAGAGACCACTTGTGTTTTAAAATTTTACTCATAGATTCAAGTTGCTCAGTTATTCACCAACCCAGATAATGTAGGGAATGCTCAATCTACCATGCCATAATCCTAACATGTATCTATTTTTTAACTCGTTTGACGTTTTCCTTGCAAATGCTTATTAAAATTAAGTTTTGAGCCTTCACAAAAACGATATTACAAAAATCTTTTTGACATAATTTAGCTTTAAAAAGTTTTTTGATCTTAAATATCATAGTTATAAGAATATTGTACACAATCATTTTTCATTTAAATTTGATTGGTATATTATAATTTTCCTCATTATTGTGACACAACCACTGGACTACTTGTTTAGGATTTGAGCGTCTAGTGGTCTTTAACTCACGTTGTATAGGCCAGCGCGGTTTCGAAACTTTAACGTTCATCTTCAGGCCGTAGTTCAAATAGTCAAACAC
Source organism: Callitettix versicolor (assembly GCA_022606455.1). Taxonomy (NCBI): domain Eukaryota; kingdom Metazoa; phylum Arthropoda; class Insecta; order Hemiptera; family Cercopidae; genus Callitettix; species Callitettix versicolor. The sequence continues at coordinate 46,001,715 of CM040191.1, forward strand.
CTTTTGGCGAGGTCGTCACAAGGTAAACAAAACATTTAAACACACTTTACAACACTAACACAATTACACGATTTTTAAGAAGCAAAACGATAAGATTTAGTTTGGCCAAACTTTTGTGGAGGCAGCCCGGACTGTAACGACATACGAGTCGCACGGTAGTGTTTGACCAAACTAAATTTTGTCGTTTTTCATTTTAAAAATCGTGTAATTGTATTAGTGTTGTGAAGTGTGTTTAAATGTTTCTTTTACTTTGTGAAGACCATTTGTAAAGAGATTTGACCATTTGAGAGAGAGAAGACCATGGTCTAAAGAGATTTGACCATTTTTACTACGGCCTGAAGATGAACTGTAAAGTTTCGAAACCACTGTAGCCTCTATACAAGGTGAGTTGAAGACCACTAGACGGAAGAAAATAGTTCATAATCCTAATTATGTAATTTACTGATATTCAAGCAGTACATTTAACCTCTTCACCTTATGAAAATAAACACAAAATATTAACATGGATGTCTGTGTATGCCTAACATTTGTGTACGTGCAATGAAAGCGCTAAATTTGTTATTACATTCCGACGTAAACACGCTGATACACTAGATGTAGCTTACCAAAATTATACAGCAGAATCTATGTAGCTTTGTTTTTACACTGTATTGTACAGATAACGGAGTACAACTTCATGTACTTGAACCAATATTAACATTTCAGTAGGAAGTCGAAATGGCACCATCTTTCCTTTTTAAAAGAGGAAGTACTATGGTGGAATTTGAAGCTTATTGTTTTAGAAATCTATTCAAACTGGAGCATTTTGATTTCGTTTTGGACAACAGGACAATGCACAGTGATTCATCAAGACGAAGGTAGTTGAGGACGTAAGCTTTGGTCAAAAGATACACAATCCCAACTCAAAGTAAATGTGCTTCTTTCAATTAATTTATACTTATTATGAACAATACATTATGTTTAAGATGCTTTAAGATTTAGAGGCTGAGTTACTTGATCGATGACACTCGACATATGCTCCGTTTTACAAGAAAATACTGTATTTTGGCTCTTCCGTGATCTTCACCTTCTATTTTCTTCCATCGGCTAATTGAACTTGAAACTGCAGTACAGATGACAATGACCATCTTACGTTCTGTAAGTGTTGTCCTAACCTATAACAAAAACACAACTGATTTTCATTTCCTAAATATTTCGTTGAATTAAAACCTTGTGTCCTTATTAACGAAACGTGTCAATTAGTGAAAGAATGGCACGAGTTATTGAAATTTGGAAATTTATTTTTTGTAAAGAAATAGTTTAAAATTGCTCAAATTGTAAAACGTAGGCTATTAGCACAAGTTTTTTTTTGCTGTTCAAGTTATTTATTCGTTATTTTTTAAATATTTTAGAGTAGCATTAAATTGTAACATTATCTTATTTCTGTCAAAAATATGTATTATCACATAAGAATACTTAAAAAATAATAAAGATGAAATCTGTGGCCATTTCTGTTAAATTAATGCATAAAAGTGTGAAAATAATTGTCATGTTTTGTTAATATTAAATTACTTTTCCAAAGTAAATTTAGGTGGTTTTTGAACTCTTGCATTATATATAGTATGTATATATATATATCTTCACACATATATAGTATGTTTGGTTTTAGTTGTTAATTGATCATCAAACGTTATCCTTTTTATCTTAATGATGTATCGTTGCTGCCAATTTTACCTTTGATAATTTATTTGTGAAAGTAAGCTTTTGATTACATTTTTATATAACATAAATGTCAATTTTATGATATTTAAAAAAACATTGTCATTTTCCAAAACGACATCTTACTTACTATAAACGTTCTTATTATAAATAATATACGTATTAGGAACTATGGACACTGTAGTACAACTGGATAAATTGTATGTTAATACAACTGGACAAATATTTTAAAATGTTAATTTAGCTGTGACATTCTAAAAGGTTAGATTTATAAGATAAAAACACGTTTTTAAGAGAATCTGCATGAAAAGGAATTAAAGTTCTTGATTGGTAATAAAGGAAAAGTTACAACACCCTGTATAATATTAATTATACTAATGTATTACAGCAGGGTCTACTAATATTAATATATAGTACTAACAAATAATAATGTTTAAGCTTTGTTCAAAATATGTCTAACTTTTAAAATTATATTAAGTAATAAACATTTAATGTAAAAATGTAATAATAATTTGAAGATTTATTTTGCAGTTAAATTTTATAATTTAAACTCGTTTCACTTTTTTTAGAATTATAAACTAAATCTAAAAATATAACAAATAATTTAAGGTTTTGTTAAAAAGGATTACAGTAGATGAAATCTACTGTAACATTTTGATTTACGTATACATTGCAGCCTACAAATTGTTTAGACCCATTTGGGGTAAAACGCTTATGCGAGTAGTAGTGACAATATTTATCTTACAGAACATGTATAGAACAAAAGTTATTGAGAAAAAAATTTGAAGAATTTTTTATAATGTTATGCTTGACCAAATTATTGTAAATGCATACAGTGTTTATATATTTTTGTAACTGTAATTATTATGTTTTTGAAAATGTATTAAAAAAACTAATGCCATTTAGTTTTCATGTTTTTGTCGAAAGCATTCTAGTGATTCTCCATTACAATTAGCCTACGCTCCAGGCAATTAAACCATAAACTGATTAAAAACGTATAGAATCCGTTGTAAGTTATCCGCCTGAAAAGAAAACATGTTGACCAAAAATTGTCTTTGTTCCGTGGTTCGTCTGGCCCGAGAATCCGAAGGCGGGTCAAAGTGAAGAAGAAAAAAAACATAAAGGTAGTGGAGTGTTTTAGTGGATCTACAACGAAATAGACGGCGGAGAAAAAAAAGACGAAGCGGCTAGGTCTGAGGATAGCCGCGGGGTGCTGGAGGTCCGTTGTGCTTGGTATGGCCTCGGCAGAGAGCGAGAGAGTGCGAGAGTGCGAGAGAGAAAGAACGTTCGGCCGCCATTACAGAGAGGTACGCAGCGCAAGGTAAGCTTGCGTTCTTAGCCTTAGCAACACCACATCCAGTAGAGTTGTAGAAAGCACGAAGACTGGACTGTAGTGCTCCAAGTTTGTGTTTAACACTTTCTCCACAGCCTGGAGGGAGGACAAACGTGTTTCAGGGCAGGTTTTAGGCCTACAGGTGAATCCATTGTTGTCGCCCCCTTTTGTTGTGACCAGTGACGTATTTTATTTACATTTCACGGGGTGCTAAAAATAATCACTATAAATAACTGCAGTATTTTGTCTTTAAACTGTTTAGCGAAAATTTATTGTGAGTTTACTTTTGAAAACAGTGCTTTTTATAAATCGTCTTGTACATAAATAACTAACAAACTAAATCGAGGAGTGTTTTTCCGTCGTAAATAAGTTTATAGGAAATTTTGGTGAGTAAATAATTTATTTTTTAAAAGTTTTGTGTGATTTAACTTCAGTAGTTTAATGAAACACTTGGTAAATAACATTTCCAATCAGTTACAGAAACAATCAACACGCCTATGGGCACAAATTTTGTCCAAGTCTTTACTGCCGTATCCTAACCTATACAATCGGTAACAAATGTTTTGTATTAGTGTTATTTTAAGAATGTTTATCATGCAAAACTTAATTACAAACGTTATTTCGTTAGCGTTTTTTTAAAAAAAACATTTTGTTATATTTTATTTGCTCTATTTGTTTTATTAGATAATATATATTTCAAATTTACTAATTCCAGCTTTATCTTAAATACTATTCTAAAACATAATTAATAATCCTAGATATCGAACTACGAATGTATTATCGATTCCGAACAGAGCTAAACCAATATCCGATATCGATCTGTCGAAGCGAGGCGCGCACTTGTCACTGAGCGAACACAGAAGAACAAAGCTATTTATACAAGTGAAGAGTGAAGACTACAAAAACTGCAGCTAGCAGTTAGCACCAAGATAACAGTAGTGCGGTCCTGTAAAACCTGTTGAAACCGCTTCCCCAGAACCCGATTAACCAGTCCTGAGTAGTGACTACCCCAGACAAATTATAATAAACACCTTAAACATGAAGGGAAAACAGGTTGAAGGTAATGACGGAGTGCCACTTCCACCTCCCACAAAATCTAGTTTTTGTCTATGTTTACAAATCGTATCCGGTTCCCCTCCACCGGTTTACTCCTACAATAGGGTAAGTTATGAATGAAGTTCCACAATAATATGAAGTGCCGAACCGGTCCGTGCTGTGTCCTTGCATTCGATGTTCATGCGTTTCGCATGCAGGGGCGGCTGTTCAACCCCGAGTTGAAGGAGAAAGTAGTATGCTTGTTAAACTTAAAAATAACTCAGTGTTTACTATTCAATTCTATTCAAGGAATTTAGTGACCCTATCCGAGTTAGGTTAGGAAAGCTACCTGTTGCGAACAAAGCATGCTTCTACCTCAGCGCGCTGGTTCTTACTGCAGTCTGTAGTTTACACTTTGCACACAACAAAATTTTGTTAAAACAATTTAAGGTTGGATTAAAAAATAATCTAAATAACGTGACAAAATTTTAATTAATGATGAATGTTTTTATGTAGGCCTACTGTTCGTTAGGAGCATTGCGTAATATATAATTTAATTAACTTTAATTTTTGTAATAATACTTATTTTGTTACACCTAAACAAACTGTAAAAAAAGTGTGCAAGCGGAATTTTATATTTATTATATTTTATTGTTTATCCATACATATATAATTAGATATAGAGTGCAAATCAGGTTTTAAAAATAAATTAATAAAATTTTAATGCAATTACTTCACTGAACATAAGACATTTTATTCAGATAAAAGGAAAACCTTTATCATAAAAATAATCAGACCTGCAAGCTTGCTTTTTCATTTCGACCAAAAAGTATTTTTGCACAAATATTGAAAAAAATAAGTCATAGAAACTAGGACTGTTTAGTATTAAACATTAAAGTTGTAAACTTAAATCAGCAGTTGTGTTTCATAATGCTGGCCTACTGTTAATCATATAAATAGCTTTTGAAACTTTCTACAAAAGTGAAAACCACAACTTAGCCCATCAATTAATATTAGTAATCAGGAAATCCCAAATACTGTAGAAATAATTATTGTTTTTGGTAGATTTATATCAGTTTGTAATGAGAGAGTTTTGTTAATGAATTTGTATCGTGAAATTACAGTCATGTAAAACAACATTATTCCCGTCTTTATGTTTTCATTGTACAAAATGAAAATTGAGTTTTTGATGATTATAGTTTTTTTTTGGATGTCTGTCCATCTGCCTGAACACATAGTTGAAGTAATTGACCTTTTTTTATTAAATTGGCAAGTAGATGAACTTTTCCTTAAACCAGAATATTGTTTTTTGCACTTTCAAAAGTTCTAAAATTTGCACATAGGCTAGCTCGTTTAGAAAAATAAATAAATAATGCACCTTTCAAGAGCTCAGTAAAAAAATTCTGGGAGCTTTCTCTCCTATTTTAACAAATTCTGTGTAGCTCAGTGAGTACAAAATTAATTACAATTATAATAATTGTTGTCAACCTAAATATTATAATGTTTTATATTATGAAAAAAAAAATAAACCAAAGGTATTTCTAATTTTGTGTGTATCATAATGTTTTAAAAATAAAGCAAGAAACAATCTTAACCAACAATATAATCAAGTTTCAAAGACAATTTTAAAATGTCAAAGATTGAATTCAAAGTTTATTTTCAATTGTTAAATTTTTTTAGCTAAATTAAATTAGTTTGTAATTCTAACAATTTTATGCGCGAGTAAAATATTTTTGTTATTAAAAATCTGTTAAGTCCTGTACGTTTACGAATGGCCTAAATATAAAATTCAAAATTACGTACTTTGTGTTCGTGAACAGTTGTAATTATTTCTAAATAGCCTACAGCAACAACTGTTACCTTTATATATGTAGTCCTTGTAATCAATATTTATTGCTAATATTTTACTAGCCATTTAATATGTTTATAACCGAACACGAATAATATTATTCTTTAATTACGTTACCTACAACAGCCCTACTTATTTATTCTTCGAATCTACTAGTTTTTTATATTGTTAAATAATTCTAGACTGTTTTTCATTAAAATCGTATTTTTAATTCTTATTCCTAATACTGAGGAGCTGTACCTAAACATTTAATTCGCATTTAGACACCAGCTAGGCTAGTCTGTATTCATCCTTCATTTCTGAATGATTGCGCAAATAATTAAATGTACTTCGGACCTAACCGAAGCGACCAATATTCAAAAACCTTCTTAAAACTATTAACTATTTTCCTAATGTCCTTCTTATCTTGTTTCATTCACATTCTGTTTTAGTTTTTGTTTCCTTTTTGCAGCGTAAACAACTGGTATTAAAGTTGTTTAGATAAAGTATTGTTTAAATTATAACTTATTGTTTATTATGAAAACAATTGTGTTTTCGTCAGAATTATTATTCTTATAAAATATTGTTCAGTTAAAAAAAAACTGCGTAACTATTTTGTCCCGGGTACATTTTTATAAATTATAAATAATAATCTGTTTTGTTTTGATACTGTAAAACAAAGCTTTTATTTAAATTCAAACACTTTTATATTTTTGTCTTTTTATTTAATCTGATTAAAACATTTAAACTTTGTTGTTATTTATTCAAATTCATTCATGTTTCTGAACTCACATTTTAGAGACATCAGTTTTTAATTTAAAAATTTAAGTCGGAAGGAACGCATAGCAGATAAAATTTTGCAGTTAAGTGTAGGGAATAATGGCGGAAACAAAACTTAAAGAAAAAAGTACAATCTGTTATGGTAGTGGTAAAGTTTTAAATATGGTCATAATTTGAAAGTAAGTGACAAAAGTATTTCTAAACTATGACTAACCGGAATCATAACGACTGGTATCTGTGGCAGTAAGGTCTCAAGTTCTAATGATGTTGCTTTTAAAACATTTTACCAGTTGTGGCTGCAAACCCTTTAAACTGTTTAATAATGTTAATAAATACATTTGCGTGTTACGTTTATGAAAATACAGATATGACAAAACTGAATTTTTCGTGTTTAGGATTATATCTTCCAAATACAAAAACGAATCATGTATTGGTCTACATGCATCGCTCACTCTCCATATAAACGAGAAGGAGTGAGATTCAAAATATAATTTACTCTGTCAGAAAAAGTAAAAAATATGCGATCAGTTGCATATTTATTTTCTTGTTTAATTGTACAATTACCTAATATTTTTATTATTTGCCCTAATTTCAGTTTAGATTGCTCACAATTCCATACAAATTTTAGCATAGTCGATAAAAAGAGAGAGTTGGAATGAAAATTAAACAAATGTTCTTTTTAAATAGTGTATTTGACAGGTGGTCTAAGTGGCTAAAGCACCGGTTAGTTTGCTGGATCTCTGAATTGCGAACCTCAAAATTTAATAATTTTAATATTATATTAAATAAAGTTCGAGCCGCAGTTACTCCAGTTGCTTTATCCGTACCGTTAACACACTGACCCTCATTAGTATAACTGGTATAAAGTATGGACACCATAAAAAATAGTACTTTTTCGATAAATAAGCATTTTAACGTGTATTTCCTAACGGGTTTAGTCGAAGCTTCTTTGTGTGCATTTCGAAAACAATGTTTTAAAAACGATTTAGTTTATATCGAGGAAGCGAAATTTTTATTTCTTTGCAGTATCGCCTATTTTCTGCAATTAGGGTAAACAAAGGAGTCCGCTACAGGCCAAAGCACCTGCATAAAATACAACTGCAATTAATGAATATTCACTGCAATATGGCAAAGAAGCCGGGTAACATGCCTGCATGCTGCATGACTTGTATACAGTAGGTCTAGGCAGCAGTCCGTGGACATGACAGTGAATTATAACCATGTTTCGAAAACGGAATAGCGGCTCTTCAAAGAAGTCCACACTAGACAATGTGCATTTACTGTGTTCCTTGATTTAGGTTGGTGCACAAATTTAACATGTGTTGATAATTTTATCAAATATTTTATATTATTTACAAGATTCATTGTAAAATAAAACATGCCTACCAATGTTGGAAATCCCGTTACTTAAATGAACTTTAGAAAATATAGGACTGGCTGTAGACCAAATCAGGCGTACTTTGGAATTAAAAATACACAATTCATTGAAGATGTTATACGACTGTAAGATGATTAAAACTACGTTTATAAATTTTATTAAACTTGCAGAATGCCGTTTTGAATTTGGAATATTTTTTTCTTTTGTGTCAAAGTTGGTTTGATCACTGTCGAGTATTGTTTCTAAATATACAAATGTCCGAATAAATAATAATAACACAAATCTTCCGTCATTAAGTGACAATTTTAAAAACAAAAACTCAATTAGTTATAATAGCCTACGTATTACAATGCTTTTGTAAGCAGATTAAACGTCGGCATAGTATATTAAAATTTGTTCATCAGATATTGGTCATATAAGAAAAGTCATAAATGTAATTATTTTACCAAATATGAATTAAAAGAGAATTGAAGATTTAGAATAAATAGAAAAAACGAACTCTACTCCGATTAGGGTTTATTTCAAATTCTTTCGTATTTACTCTAGATTTTATTTAAAATTTTAAATTTCTACACTGTCTCAAGCTATAAATAGTCTTTTATCAACAATTTAAACAAAATCTAGTCAACACATTTCGAGAAAATTAGTCGTTTTTTTAGATTAGTTCTCAATTGGTACTTTCTTTAGTACCCATTGTTACATTTTAAAAAATATGGAATCAAACCTTTTTTGACAGTCCTATTTTCAGTATTCCATAGCTAAAAGAAGGTTTTAAATATTTTTTTAACTTAGGAATAAACTTATTTTTCAATTTTTATAAAATCGGCCAATTAGTACTTACTGGCGATTTTATACAGGGATTTAAGAGATTTAGAATTTTATGAATCGATTAATTCTAATAGTCGACTTGTACCCTACTCGATTACTATACTTTCTTAATAGGATTTGTTATAGTAAAAAGAACCTGTTCTTTGTATTACACAAAACTGGGTTAACCACACCCCTTCATAATCATTTAAAGTAAATCGTATAATCCCCAAACAATTTTATATAACCACTCTTTAACGAAATGTTCACGAAAATGAACAAAACAATCACAGATACAACACATAAAAGTGTACTTATATAGAGGCACTCGTTTATCGCATAATAAAGAAAGACCGATTAACTTACAGTTCAGGTGTTAACCTCTGCCTCTTTGGCCATCGTTGTGAACACGACCGATGTAATAAATCGGCTGGTACGCGTAGGTTTATAAAATTAGAAAGTTCAAGGAATAATCCAGCAAGTGATTCGTTATGTAGAATACCGTTTAATGGACGACCGGGAACATTTGCTATCAGTACCCGTGTATTAACCTCTCTGTAACCATTCTTGCAATCAATGATGTATCAATAATTATTTTGTGAAATCTTTTTAAAAACAGATGTTGAAGTCAGTTAGACTGTATTGGGAAATACGTTTTGCACTTAGCCTTCTATAAGCGGGCACGTTATTTTAGCGTTACGCAAGTTATTTCAGAAAGTGATTTTAATGCTGAGTATGCACGTAGCCTATATTTTTTATTTACTTTGTTTTATATTATTCCAACTTATAATAGAGGTTGGTCACAATTTTTATTATCTCGCATAAGAAGTATAAATAAATATGGTGATCATTACAAAATGATCATCTTTACCCATGTATTAACCTCTCTGTAACCATTCTTGCAATCAATGATATATCAGTAATTATTTTGTGAAATCTTTTTTAAAAACAGATGTTAAAGACAGTTAGGCTGTATTAGGAAATGCGTTTTGAACTTAGTCTTTTATAAGCTGAGACGTTATTTTACGTTGCGTAAGTTATTGCAAAAAGTGATTTTAATGCTGAGTATGTACGTAGCCTATATTTTTAGTTAATTTGTTTTTTATTATTCTAACTTACAATAGGGTTGGTTACACTTTTTGTTGCCTCACATAAGTATAAATCAGTTTGGTGATGATTAGAAAAATCTATTTAATTTGATCTATACAGTTTACTAGAATATAGAAGAATAGATTTTACTTGGATGTTCGTTAATGTGGCTGAGCACATTGATGTAGACTAAACTGTTTGACCGATTTTTATGAAGTCTTTGTTTTTATGAAGGTAATTTGCAAATATCTCGGAAATATTTTACATTAAAAACAATTTTTTGATCTGCACTTTTTTCGAAAAACCTTTTAAAATTGAAGAAGCCAATAAGCACTCAAATAAAACTAATGGATAGCTGTACAAAGAAAAGTAGATTAAGGCTCCAAAAAAATCATAATATTTTAAAATGCGTTCATTATATTTTGCTCAAACGTTTGTTACACATGAAGTTACGTATCTCAAGTCAATTTAGCAAATTTGAAATAAAACGAATTTTTGGGTTGAGAGTAGATGGAAAACCCAAAATGTTCGGTTCAAAAGTTATCCAACATCTACATCGCAATGCCTTATTTTTCAAAATCGCTTTCTCAGATTTTGCTGTTAGAAAATTTACAACTAAAGTAGTTTAAGGAATTACAAATTTAATTCTGGAAATGTAATTTTCAACTTTATATTACATAGAAAACAAAAAAATCAGCCATTAAGTTATTTTTCGTCAAGTTTTTTCCCATTTATTCTAAACTCTTAATTAATTTTATTAAGAATTAATTACCCTCATCTAATTTTCCTCTGGCAAGCTGATGTTTTTTTAAAATAGGTATTTTATAATTTTTCTAGGCTATACCACTTTTTACCGGTTAGATTAACAACACAAAGTCTTAAAAAGAAGTAGATAAACAATATTGTAAATAATTACTGCGATTAAAAGTGAACAACCGTACAAGTGTCATTAAAAGCTATAAGCTATAACAGCGGTGCAAACATTTCAGCAATTGGCCTTAATGAACATAATAAAGTTCACCAACAAGAAGCGACTTCCTCCGAGCGTCACACTGCAGTAATCGTATCATTGACCAAGTGTGCCGGGTACTGAGCAGCCTGGTATAGTAAGTTACATTTTTCCTTGCCTGACTTACGCCGTCTGTAAGAAAAGGAAACAGTACTTCCTGAAGGGAGGACCTCTTGGCCGGTTCCCACGCGTACAATTAAGTGATATCATTCCTTCCATCTATCCTTAATTGCAATAGAACACGAGTAACACGGTTGCGCTGTCCTTCCTCAAACGTAAACTGGACAATTGTGCCATTGTCATTGTTTGTTGTGTGCCCAATGAACACGTGCATACCAGAATGGAATTCGTGTATTATTTTTAAAGTAAATCACAAAGTATATTTAAAGTCAAACACTAAATATTTTTTGCAATATTTTTAGTCCAAATACGTAAATTAAATATAGTTCTTATGATTTTTGTTATGCAATTGCTGAATTCCAAACTTAAAATTAGAAGAGTTACCCAATATGATGAAATGGTCGTAACAGGAAAATTAACCTCTGTTTTTGAAAGTGGTGAATGTTCTCACTTTTTAACGGATACAGTTTCAATTTATGGTGCACGGTAACCATGAAATTAAAATTTTATCGAAATAATCGATTTTTAAAGATAAAAACAAGGAACAGCGTTGTAGTACATTAGCAAGTCTATGAGTATGGTTTCTATGATTTATTAGCAGGATGATGGATAGTTGTATTACATAAAACTAAAGATATTTATGTTATATAAGGTATTTGTAGCCTAAGAGACTAAATGAACAAAATATAATCATAGATACAACACATAAAAGTGTACTTATATAAAGGAACTTGTTTATCGCATAATAAAGAAAGACCGATTAACTTACAGTTCAGGTGAATTTAGGAGACTAAATTCGGGACTGACCCTCTAAACTCTAAAACCGTTTATTGGTTTTACAGATATAAATCCTGAAATATTTTGGTTAGGTTTTTTGTGAGTTCAACTTCATATTTTTTTGTCAGCTAGAACAACGAAGTCGAGTGATTGACGTATCAGACGGAAAATCCAAAGGTAACAACTAGATTCGAACATGCGTACAGGTCCAAGTTGTAGCGAACTGTCCGCTATCATACCGACTGAGCTACTAGCGGTTCAGATACTTTTCAAAAAAAAAAAAAAATATATATATATTTATTCTTGTCTAATTTGCTAAATGTCATATTAGGAGATGTAAAATGGACCAATTTCCAAGTAAAAATCTGTTTTTTTATTGAAAGCGAATAAAAAGTCAATAAAATTCTAACATTTAATTGACTGTTTCACGAACGGTTTGTTTTATAATTTATCCTGCGGGAAAAACACCGAAAAATCACGCACTTTAAAAGTTTGTTTTTCAAAAAAACAATATTTCTAAAATATTTATAGTTTTACTTTTGTTTTGATTTCCTCAGTTTAAATGTTTAAGGGGTTTGTATCTCGTGGCATTACGATCAAAGGAACTTTTGATTAGTTCAGAGTTATGTGATATAATTAATTAATGTCATTAACATTCTAAATGACCAGGCAGTTGCAGTTGAACATACACAGTGTTCTTATATAAACGTTGCTGTACCTAGTTTCCCAGTATGTTTAATTATTGAATGTTAATGCCAAATACTGCAAGGTCTGTTGCCGATTAATCTAGCAGCGTAAAGGTCAGCTAATTATTTAATACAGGCTAATAATTACACAATTTACTCAGCCGACTTGGGTTTGTCCGCAGACCACAGCCAAATCGATCGCATGTTACAAACTTGGCTGTCATTGTTTTCTGTATTAATTAGCGTCGCCTTTAAACAAACCAACATGAAGTACGTCTGTTAACGTGTGATACGACAGGCACTGTAAGTTACGCAATCAATCCTACGTGACCGATTGCATATTGAGTTCAAAGTAAGACAAAAATTACAAAAAATGGAAAATATAATGCTAGCAATCTTACCTTTGATGTAGAAACATATATTTATAATATAAATATATTTATATAAAGTATTTTAACTTAACTATGTTCAGTATAATTATCTGCTTTCTATAGTTTCGTCAAATCTACTTTCGTTGACGAAGCTAAGGAAGGCAGATCATTATACTGAACATAGTGATAATAATCCTAGCAGAAAAGAAGAAGAATATAAAAAGAATTTATTTTAACTTAATATGATTTTCTTCCACTGTAACAATAATGTATTAAAAGCTTTGTTGTAATGTTTTCCGATTTTGAAATTTTGTAAAAAAATAATGCAAAAAAATCATTAAACAAACTTTTTCGTATTTAATTATTTACTCCACAATAAGATTTAGCAGCTGCCGATAGAAAACCAAAAATTCAACCTGATTTCTCATATTTTTTCCAGGTTTTGCTCATATTTTGATCTTTTATGAAAAGTTAAGGCTCAAATCAGGGTACTAAATTTTAAATGAACAAATAATCGATTCGAGAATAAATATTAAGTAAAACAACATAACCTTCAGGAAATATGGTTTATTTTCTCGATTTACTATCGATCCGTAAATTTCATTTTTGTAAAAGTCGTTACTCCGCTCAAGAATCTTGTAAGATCGAATCCGTTTAACCAATTTTGAAAAGCTAGGCCACTATTGTCAGTCTTTCAAAATTTCCCTGACGTATTTCTGGGGGAACCAGTGACCCGTACGTTTTGTGTGAGTACTTTTGGACTACATTCGAGCAAAGGTTTATTAAAATCGTTATAGCCTATTTCGAAAAACTCCGACGTTTTTACAGTTTTCGACCAAAAAGAATTAAAAAACAACTGTTTTGCAAATGGTTTCGAAATGTGGAAAACCTAAACGTGCAAGCCTGAACGTGTTCAAATATGGTGAATTAGCGCTTGGTCTTGAGCAGTGGGCGGGCGCTTACAAACACACGCAAATAAAAACAGCTTTTTTGGAATCAGGAGACTTCAAAACGTTTAGGTACCTTAAGTTCCATTTTTCACGTTCACCAAACTTTCGTTAGGCCTATACTCTGCATATTGAAAAGTAAAAATCCAGTTTTTGACTCAAGTAAAATGTTTGGTTACATGTCTCTCATTGTTAAAATAGGGGTAAACACACTAAAAAAATAGTTGTTCTTGTTTCAAATCCGATATGTTTTAATAATTGGTCCTCATAGTGTTAAACCACACAATTGAACAAATTAAATATTCCCGTCACTTTAGATTTTACTAGTTATTTAGTAATAACATTACATTACACGTCTTGCTTCATTTACGAAATAATCACTAATGTCGACAATTTGTTAGTTTTGCTTAGTTTGAGAATTTCACAATATCAGTTTCCTTCTTTCAGTGAATGATATATAACATAATATAGTGAATTGGCGTTTCGCCAAATGTAGCCTATATAGGCCTACACTAGTGTACATTGGACTGGAGGCATGTAGTGTTCACTCATATTCAGCAAGCCTAGGCTTATGGCAGGAAGGTAAAACTGACATTAATTAATCACTCTTTACTTTTTAAGTCTTGGCATAATGAACCAGTCTGTGAAGTTAAAAAAAATTCCGTAAACTAAATTAATTCTGACTTTCTCAGTAACGATACAATGTTGATAATAAACAAATTCTTTTGTTTATTGTACCGTATTTAATCAGCTCAGCAATAAAAAAGTAATGTGAATCCGTAGTGGTTCTCCTTTTTGTTGCAAAATGTATTGTGAGACGTAACTAAAACAAACATTTTTTATTATATATTTTAATTGTAACTGACTCATTGACATCGTGCACAATAGAGAATCTGAACCTCTCTTTGTCAGTCCTCCATAATTTGTATTTCTGTACCTTCTCAGATCAAACGTCCTGCAATACTCCTCCTTCAGCCTTTTTTTTGTGAAAGAGGTTAAATTTATCATTCTTCTTGTTTCCACCTTTCAATGATAGCATTGATTGTAGCCGCCTCGATGGCCTGGTTGATAGCGTATTGGGCTTTCACCCCGAGGGCCCGGGTTCGATTCCAGGCCAGTGCTTGACATTTTCATACGCTATAAATCATCCCATCGTCTGCACTAGCCTATGTGTGCACAATAGTCGGACGTCAAAAAAAAAAAAAAAATTTTATATTGGTTATTGTTATTTTACATTTAATATAAAAACAATAATATAGTACAATATACAGTATTATAGTATAAAATTACAATATAATATATTAATATATTATCGGTTATTTTACATTTCAAACACGAGCCCTTTCAGTTTCCTAATGCATACTTTAAAAATGTAGGTTTCTTTATAAATTTCTGACATTTCCTTGTTATTTTAAAAGGACTTAGGGCCTAAGTTTCGCTACTGATCTCACGAATATTGTAGTCCTGTATCCAATTCGGTTTCTCTGTTCATTGTGTCAATAACAGGTCTCGATGGTCGATGTGGCTGAGTTACCGGTCAGTCTGCTATAGCTTACTAAAGACCTTGTGTTCGAGACTTGCAGTTACTGACGTAAGCTTTACTCTTTCCGTTAACGTCGATCTTTCGTCTTCATGAGCTTATCTGGCGTAAAGTATGTGAAAACACTATATTAATGAATCTATTTCTCTTGTCATACATTCAGTGACATCATTTGACTAAAACTGGTCGAATATTATTTTCGCAGTTTTGATCTTACAATCTTATCACGCGCATATGATAGGAAATACAGTAATTCCCTATAAATCAGTTTATATCCACTTAATTTATCAAAAAAGCAACAACATTAAAATAATTTTACACTAATAATATTAGGTGGGCGTATAAATATTAAAACCGATAAAAATTTGAATATTTTATCTGATGTTTTTAAGTAAACAGATATTGCTCAGTAATTTTGTTTTCCAAGAATTCCTGAAGACTTCACAGTTAGTCATCCCAAACAATATTAACACGATGTGTTAGTCAGCAGCGACTCAAAGACTTATGTTGACTTTTAGCAACCAAATTAATGGTTTGCTACTTCTCAGAATATAATGAATCATTAAGGTTTGCCTTAAAGAAACTGTAAAATATTTTAGAATAAACCGAAGTGGACATTTATTTTCAGTTTGATTTTTTCATATCGAATAGAATTTAATAGCATTTGTTTTATTAGTTACACTAGAACATCGATTGTCCGAAATAATCGAAACCGGAAATAGTCCGGATAGTTGACTTAGACTTAATACTGTACTATTTGTATGCGCTTACATTATATTACAATAAATGGTACAATAATTCATTAGCCTTATTATATTCGTAACAAATTAGGAAAGAGAAAATAAAAAAAAACTTTTAACAATTAATTTTCCATAATACTGAATCATTTTAAAATAAATGTGTTACAATAAAAGAAACACACATTAATTTCAAAGTTCTTGTATATAAAAAAGAACTGATCAGTTCACATTTTGTACGCTTTTGCATTATAAATAATTCTTAATTCATCACGAATAGCGCTCACACACACACACACACGCACACAAAGTGCCACATTTTTATGAACTAGATATTACGGATATTTGACATTCGGATAATCGGAGTTCTACCTAAATTTGAAACGTGGTGACGTTGTTATTAATGTCAAAATAACAAGCTAAATTACACTTCGCGTTTGGGATAATCGCTACCTTACAGTATTTTAAGACGCGCGTATGTACGTGTGCGTGTGTGTGCGTGTGCGTGTGTGTGTGTGTGTGTGTGTGTGTGTGTGTGTGTGTGTGTGTGTGTGTGTGTGTGTGTGTGGTTTTAGAAGAAATTTTATTACTATCTATAGCAAAATAACAAAATAAGATTAATTTACTCGTATGTTTGTTTTTCGGATAATTGGTGTTTTATCTTTGAAACGTGTAAGACTTTAAGAATATTTATGTTAAAATAATATGTTCCATTTGTGCTTGAAGTTCGGTCAATGTTGTAACGTGGTAGGTTCCTAAATGTAAACTCTACGTTAGTGATATATACTTTGTATTATTTTTCATTAAGGACCTACTTTTAACAATAAAAATTAAGTTTTTTCGCCATTATCTTCTACGTCATATTAGTTTTTTATTTTAATAATTATTTTTTCAAGACATGAATCACACAAAGATTGTCAGTTCCATTTCACTTAATGGCAGGTTTTGAACGTACATCGTACCTTTTCTACAAATAATTCAGACTCACCAAATATTTGGGATCGTACGCCTGGTAACAATATATTATTTATGACGATAAAAGAGCTAGGACATTGAAAAAGAGATAGAACGTTCAAAGAGCTTGGATGACTCACGGTAAAATAATGTAAATAAATTAAATCAATGCCCTCTGGTAATATTTTTCTTTGGTAAAAATGGGCATGTGTAACTTGTTAAAACACATGTTAACGTCTTGTCCATCATTTATTAAGAACCAGATGCCTTTCAACTCTTAGGAGTTTCCACTTACTTGTTAGTTTTGATCAAATAACACCTTATTAATAATTCTTGTTGCTTTAAAAGGAAGTTAACCATCGCCGGCTCGTCTGAGTTACGTAGAAGACATTCCCAAGGCACTGCATTGCTTGCAGTGTCAGTCATAGACAGGAACATTGTAATTGCTTTTTCTCAAGGCGTATTGCCTTCTGCTGTGTTTCAACGTGTGTAATGGATTACGGTATTGTGCATGTTGTGTATTAAATGATGAATTGATAGGCAAACGTTTCCCGTACCTCATTAACTACGGTTCAGCTAAAAGATTTTTATTTAGTTGTCAAACTCTGGAAATTTATATTTATTTGTGCTTTAACGACATCTTCATATTTCAACTTAATATTTGTGCATTAATCGTGTAAAACTCTTTTGAAGTTTATGACTTAAACCCGAGATAAAATTACATAATCGAGATTTTTTAAAAGTAGGTGATCGCAAACATTATTGTAAGCTAAAAACAATAAATTTCAGTATTTAAAAAATTATTTTAACAAGTGTTTTATGCGTATTTTACTGTGTAACATTTTGAAAACTCTTATAATGTTTTTTGTCAAATAACTTTGAGTAAACAAATGATTCCTTCAAACTTGTTAATTAAGTAAATCAAATAGAATCAAAAAAAAATATCAAAATTTAATTTTTTGTTAATTTATTGTTTTTTAGTTTATTTATTAATTTTAAAATAAAAACTTCCAGAAAAAATATTTAATATATCATTTATTTTTGTATATAAATTATCCCCATGATACTTTTAATACTTGCTTTTACCCATATAATTCTAGGATTTTTGTTTTCAGGCTTTCAAAACGAAGCACTTCAATGAGCAGCTTTTACATATAACATAAAAGCAGATCTTCAAATGCAATGTGAAAGAATTGGATACATAAATGGTTCACGTTTAATCAGAGCGGTCTTCAAGCTTAAATACATTCTGTCGCAGTTATGAAATTAAACCAAAGAGGAATGGACCAATCACCTCATACCGAAGACTCCGACCAATTGGATAACCCGAGCGGGTCGCCTCTACCTCCCGCAGCATCTCCCGCGGCCGTGTCTCCGAAAAGGGAGCCGTCCAGTTCTCCAGTGATGCTCGCGACTATGACGCCTGTGAGTGTTATCGAGTACGAAGAACAGGAAGCTGCCTCGGCGTCGCAGAAGACCGTTATCTACCTTCCTCCTGGGCAGAATCCACAAGATGTTCTTTACGATCATACGACATCTCAAACTATTGAGACAGCAAACGGTCCAGTCTCTGTCGTGGTACAGCAACCGGGTACTCAGCTCCTCAATCAGACGGCGACGTATCAAGGACCACCTGGTACTACGGTGTTGGTTCTTTCTGAACTCGTAGAAGATATGTCTCCTCTCTTGGGATTAAGGTAGGATTTACAATTTCATTTTATATTTAAAAGAATAAGTCAGTTTATCTCTTGAATTTCGACTTTCAATTTTTATTGTAAATACTAAATTGTGTTTATTTTCTGCGTGTACAAGCGGAAACGTTGGTCCAATTTTAATGTCACAAATGATTAATGTCAACTATAAAAGAGACACTGGAGCTACAACCAAAAATTGTTGAAGCTCCAACTTGACTACATCTAACAATAATTTACAATGAACGAATACGTTTCGTTTACATTTTGAACAGTTCTAAATACTCTACATATTAACTCTTTTGATTCAAAATGTTTTCTTTATTTTTATTAAAATTTAATAAAGTATCTCCTGAAATCTAACCAATAAACGTTGTGTACAGTTGCTTTGGTTTATATTTATGTGTTTATTTTCCTACAACAATATTTTTTAACAGCCCCAACAGTACATTCTTAACATATCAGCATCGATTAACGTTCTACATTCAACTCCGCTGTCAGTATCGATGATGTACATTCGCTTGTTCTCTATAAAGGTCATGGACACTCACGACTCCACTCGTATCAGATCAACACATCTTATTTTCTTCCGGTTTATGCCCTATAAATTTTATCGTTTGATTTTATTTTGTAAGTTTTATTTAGATAATTTTCTTCAACTTTTCCTACGATTGGTTGAATATCAAACTTTGCTATGAAACAACTGGTAACTCAGTTCGTATTGCCATTTTATCGTTCAGCGTAATAAAAGAAATTTACAGTACTCTGAAATTGAGGTTAGGGTTTTATGTAGTTCATAAATGTAATTACATCTTCTGTTATTATTTTATTACTATATTAAGTTTATAGGCTTTGAGAGAAAGTAATGGTAAGGGACAAAACATTCAATACAGAGATCAAAGTTAGGATACGTTTCATTTAAACCGAGATTACTAAGTGGTTCCAAAATGTGGAGATTATGTGTCTGTTTACCCGTATCTGTATTAAATTCATCCGCAAATTAAAAAAATGGTAAGTTTTTATTTAACGTCGGTAAACGAACGTGATTTTCCAAAAAATAAGAATGCTGTAACAGTGACTTGGTATTTGTATAAAATTATCTCCGTGTAATAATGTAAATCATTTTGAACAATAAAAGCGATCATATGTAAACTGTATTTGCAAAAATAATAAAAATAAATTAAATAGTTTTTCACACACTGCATGACAGCCACTATTAATTTTATTACTTGCTTGCGTATCCGTTTGTTGAATGATCATAAATTATTTGTCGACATTTTTAATTATTTAAAAAAATTGCATTTGCATAGGATTACGTTAAATCGCTTTCCATCTTTTCAATTGAAAATATCCATATTACTTCCTTGGTACCTGGTGAAAAACCTTTTTGAATACAGTTGTAACAAAAATGTTTGTAAAAGATTATTAATTTTACTACTTACAAGAATAAAAATGTCTTTGTGTTCGTCTGTTGTCTGTTTACCATCTGTTCTATATGTTCTAAGAAACGTATCTCGCATAAGAAATTCATAGAAGTAATTTAACGATTTAACCATCAGATTGCTACGAAAACTAAATACAGCATTTGTAATGTATAGTAAAATTGGCCACAACATATTTGCAATGTATAGTATAATTGGTCACAATGTATTTGCAATGTATAGTATAATTGGCCACAATGTATTTGCAATATATAGTACAATTGGCCACAATGTATGTGCAATCTATAGTATAATTGGTCACAATGTATTTGCAATCTATAGTATAATTGGCCACAATGTATGTGCAATGTATAGTATATTTTTGGACAATATATTTGCAATCTGTAGTATAATTGGCCACAATGTATATTTGCAATGTATAGTATAATAGGTCACAATGTATTTGCAATGTATAGTATAATTGGCAACAATATTTGCAATGTATAGTATAATTGGCCACAGTGTATTTGTAATGTATATAATACTTCCTCAAGGAAGTTTAGATTTTAGTCTTAGTTGATCAAATAGATTGGGCATAGAGAACTTAAAACTAAAAACTGTCACTGTTGTGAACGGGCTTATCTAATGTTTTAGTTTTGTTAGCTTATCTTTAAATTTATATTTTAGTTACAATTATGATTACACAAACGTTTTAGCTAATTTTGTGTCATATATATATATATATATATATATATATATATATATATATATATATATATATATCACTCATTTCAAAAAAGTAATTATTCATTGGATTACTGCGAATTCGTTCGTCTTCAGATACAAGGACTTAATTGCAGTATATTCTATTTTAACAGTCACCTTCACTTAGGTCTATTAAAGCCTTTCTCCCGTACGTCTTTTCTGTGTTTCCTTCTTTTCTTCCCAAACGGCATTCATTAATTCAGCACTTCATTAATCGACAAATATTTAGAGGTTACGACGTTTGATAGTCTCTGTTACCGCGACCAAACTTTCTGTTATGTAACCAAACCGCCTAGATAGGTAGGTCCTGCTAGTTCCGTAGACTGGTTCTATCAATGAGTTTGTACTGGCCACTCGCTATCCCATTCAGCTGGAGGTCCCCAGGACCCTGAGACCTTACTTGTCTTGCATATACTAGGACGTTCAGTAGCGTACATGTGGGTAGGATTCGCCAAATCTTGCAGTTGTATATTACCAACAGGATCGAAGAAAAATTTCTTACCTGTTAAAAATTAATTAAAACAATTTTTTTTGTTAAAATAAATATACAGTATTTAGATTCAGAAAAACGTAGCCTAATTGTTTAATATTTTCCAGATAAAAATCAAAACATAGTAACTCAAATAGTAGAAGAATGTATAAAAAAAATGTTTTGTTTTATAAGTATAGATTAATTCGTGGTTATTTAATAACAAAAAAAACATGGAGGTAAAACATAAAGCCAAGCGTGCATGGAGGTAAAACATAAAGCAGTTTTCAAATAATACGATTTATTTTAAAAGCTTTCGTCTTGGTATTAAGTCCATTTGACCACGTACCTGGAATACAAATCGGACAAAGTATAAATACGTTTTACTGAAGCAATTATTAATCCATTATTATTACAATCTTTATAAGATAACAAAAACTCATCACAAAAACACAAACGTGACATTCTCTATTCAAAGTAACTTCTCTATTTTACGGTCAGTGCGTTTTATAAGTCCATTTGAAGTACGGTCAGAACGTATCGCAAGAGACGGAGCTGAAATCCGCGTTGTTTTCTACGTGGAAAAGATGTCAGATAATTTTCTGTTGGAAACGCCAGACTTGGGATTAGTTCCATCGTTCCTTGTTCGGACAAGCATCGGTTCGTTTAATCCGACAGCGATCGCAATTCTCAGACGCCATTTTGTTAGTTCCACCTCGTTCCATCTAACGGCTTGTAATTTTTATGTTTTTATTTATTTCGAACTTTTTGTATCAGTTTTGTATAACCTAACCTAACACACCTGTATGCGATTTTGTACTTACGAAGCTCAGTTGGTACTGCAACGTACATTTCGCTAACGCACCTATCGAGCTCAAGGTCACAGGTACTAGTTCAGTTTTTGCACTTTTTTCGTGCTTTACGTCAACCTTCAGTCTAAATCGTACAACAAGGTTTGGATAAGAACAAATATAATCGTGGCGTACATTATGTTTCGCTGACGTGATGGAAGCAAATTTCCAAAAATAACGATAATTTGTTAACGTTGCACTTTTTTGAAAAAAAAACAGCCTTGAAGCTTTTTAGCATTTAAAAAGCATCCATTTTGAAACTATTGAATGAATTTTTACCAAGTTGAATTTTTCGAAGTTTATAACAAAATTAATTTTTGTGCCAAGTTTGAAATTCCAACACATTTACATATTTATTACTTATATTTAAATAAATTTATCTACCGCTCGAAAATACTGAGTGCCTATAGTCAGGATCGGCACTAGTTTCAAGGTCCTTAACATAATGGCGGCTACCAATAGCTAATTTACAAATTTAAATTCTTTAATTGATCTACAAATTTAAAGAAAAGGATTAAAACTCGTTTTTATTTTTCAATATTTTTTTTACCTTTAGTTGTGTGATATATTTTCTAATAACGTTTTTTGCTTTTAACTTACAAAATAATTTATACATTTTATCAACCGTTATATATACTGTATTAAACTACGCAGTGATCATTGTTACAGTATTACTTTTTCAAATAACATCGTGTTATTCTGACACGTTATTTATCCAAAAACATATAAAATAAATCTAGACAAAGGATCTTGAGTTGGAGTAATTAATTATAAATATCGTGCATTGCAATAGCTGCCGTGCTGTATTTAGTTCTAATGTCTACATTTGACCTTAGCAATAAAATTCCGTCAGCGACTGACCAATCAGGGTCACCGGATTCGATAGTTGATATTCATTAATAATAGGATATTGAAATTATCAGTCACGTACCAAACCGCGTGGCTTTATAACGCAAATTTCACGCCTGACTTCGTTTACAGGTCAGGTTAATAATAA
This sequence comes from Callitettix versicolor, assembly GCA_022606455.1. Lineage (NCBI taxonomy): Eukaryota > Metazoa > Arthropoda > Insecta > Hemiptera > Cercopidae > Callitettix > Callitettix versicolor. Next base: position 46,024,998 of record CM040191.1, read on the forward strand.
TGTACCAATACTAAACATTCTTTATTTGATTAAAGAATGTCATAATGACTGACAGCGTTCTCACAAAGGCTTTGATAAAACAAAAGTGATTTGAAGTTTTCTTTCCATCCAGGAGAGTTAGGGTGGGGGTGGTTCGCAACCCTCCGTGTGATATTATCGCCTCCCTCTCTTCCTAGCGTACAGGTGGCTTTTAGGTACAAAGAAGGGTGAGGACAGCTCAATCATGTCTAACGTTACCATTAGGCGCCTTCACGCTAATTGTCTAACTACGTGTGGACGATGTAAGTATTTTTCCATTAGCATCTTTGAGTTGTTTGAGGTGAATTACGCCAATAAATCGCCGCCAAGTTAAAGACAGACGTTGTAAAAGCGCTGACCAAAAGCAAGAGATAACTATGAACGAATAACGTGATCTTCCCTAATCACAACTGTCCGTGCAGTTGGTTAGGAGATTTGAAATGAACGAGTCTCGTAAAATCAGGCAAGAAGGTGTGTTCAATTTAAAAAGCATTATAAAATGGTTTTACTAGTCGTGGCTGACCGATTCTATTATATTTCAAAAGCAGCATATTTGGATGCTTATACACACTATTATACATTGTTTAACCATTCTGTGTTTGTATTTATTACAATAACGTTAATGCTTAAGTGTAATTAAATTAATGAATGTGACCGCAGCTGTCTTTGTGACGTGTGACGAGCTTCCGAAATATAACAACGTATTTTATAAGATGGCATAAACGAACTTATTCGTTTTTAATATATTCAAGACATTTGGAAGATTTCTTAACAATAACGGTAACTGTTAGCTATTATTTTAACAACTAATTATGAGTCTGCAAACATGTTTTACACATCAGATTGACGATTTAAGGATGGGCCCCGCTAAAAGTTAACTCTAAACGAACACTGGGCAGGTAGAGCCGCCTGCGTGCACCCCTCATCACTCTCCACTCTCCAGCACAAAGGCTCACCACCTGAGTGCAAGGTCACATGGAGATTTGACTCGACTATCTTTAACCTTGATAATACCATGCGCCTTTTTGAATTTAATTAGTACTATAAAAGTTTTGTTAACGTTCTTCCGATCTTGATTATTCTTATAAAAATGTAGGCCTATTAACGTGTGCATTTAATAATTTATAACATAATACTTTCTTGCTTATAATTTTCACGACAAATCTGTTACATTTATAAAAGAAAATACTTTGTTCAATATAAGTCAGATTCAGCACCAATTTTTCGATTTGGTATAAACGTTTATATTTTTATGAATCTTAGTGTCGAAATAGGAACTTTTCTTGATTTTTAGGTTTGCGACTAATGAGTAATTTTATAACACAGGTATATTTATAAGTTCAAAAATTCTGTAATTATTACAAGCAGTTATGGCAGACAATTGTCATGCTGAGGTTTGGGCACGAATTCCTTTGAAAGTAACAAATATTATATAACACAGATAATATGAAAATTACGATTTGCGAAAATTAAATGAAAATTGTATTAGTTTATTTTCATTTTTGAAAAAAAAAAAAATTTAAATTGTAATTTATCTGAATTTGAACACTAGTTGTGATTATGAATCAGATTAAAAAATATTATATAAAAAGTTATGTTCCATTAATTTTTTTAAATGACTGTTTCTAAGATATACACGACATATTTAACATTGTTTTAAATAAAGTTCACATTTTGTTATAGTTATTTTTGCAAATACAGTACAAATAACGCATGATTGTCAGGAATGAGTAAAGAAAAACACTTTGCTCTCGCTCTGTACTTTCTCCATCCCAGACATAGGCGTGGTAAAGTTTAATCCTTGGACAAATTATTGTAATCGTTTAATTTATGTTGAGCACTTGAATTGCTTTGTTTGACTTAATACTGTGCCTGACCTATTAACAACGAATCATATAAACGGGCGCCTATTTGTTCTTTGTTGTAGTTTTACAACCTGGGAAGTAGTCTTGGTAAAATGGCGTTCTCTTTTGTAAGAAATTATTTAATAACACAGAACATATAACACTTATAACAGATGATAATAAATAAAGCACTGCATTCGAAAATGAATTCCTAAATGAATTGTTGCAATATTTAGCGAACTCTCTTTGGGAAATGAGCTGTTGAAGCAGCCATCTTGGTAAAATTAACTAGACCTGGGCTAATAAACGTGTGTACATTATTTACATTATTATAAAAATTTTATATTATTCTTTGAAAGGATGTAAAAATGTTAATACAAATCAGTGATTAAAAATTACAAATTTTCATCGCAGACATCGTGGAAAACTAAATATAACCACCATTAAAATCGGAATGAATTATTTTTTAAAATTTTCAGATTTGATTGAAAGTGCAAAAATAAACCAAACGGCGGTATTAGGCTAATATTACTTAGAATCGAACTGATGGCTCTTTCAATAGAGGTCATCCGGGTAGAAAATTTTTCTTCTTTTCACTTACTGCTATAACTGAAGTAACCAATAAGTTTTAATGATGTTTGGAAGTCTACGTGATCGTACCCGATACACTCCCGTTTTGAAAATTTGACCCCTTAACTAGTACTTTAACTAAATTCTTATTTATAGTTTTAAATGCAAATTTTCTGTTTAATTTATTTATTCCCCACTCAAACCGTAAGGGGTCACCTCTTAAGACAGGTCCGCCTTCTTCGAAGATCATAATCTGTTGAAACTATGATGCTTTCACCGTATTCCTGATAAAAAGCCTTAAATATTTACTTGAATCAATCGACACCATTCGCAAAAAAGTTTTTAAATATGTGTTCCTTCTCCAGCTGGTTATTTCGCAGTTCGTCACTATGTATGAACTACAAAGAAATATTCATATTTGGCACAAAAAATTGAATTTCGTAAAAGTTATATAACCGACGAAAATCCGTTAAAAAATTTCGTAATGGCTGTCTTTAAAAATCTACAAATTCTAAACCTTTTATTCTTTAACACGTTTTTGAAAATCTGGTTTCGCTATCATAATAGGCCATATAAATATAAATAAATTAGTAGACTAATTAAAAATTTTGAAAGACTACTTTAAAGATGTGCAAGATTTATATTAGGCCTAAACATTTTACTTCAGTTATGTTTACGAATATGTTTGCATATGTAAAGTTATTCATTTTCGTAAGTTTTTGAAAATTCGCTTCTCATTCATTAAGATTGTAATATGATAGTTCTGATATAATTTATTTTACTTAATACTTATCTAATTGTGTAAAATAGTTTTTCTTTGATAGTTTATTCAAACGCTACGTTCTGTATTTAACATTAAAGTTGTAGGTATATGGACTGTTGCACCGAACCTTCTTTATCTTAAATGTTATATTAAATGCACGATCATTATATTAAATGTTTGAAATTGTGTTTATTATATTTTTTCGCTTAGTGTTCATTCTTTACGCTATGTAGTGTAATGAGGACGAAGGGGTTAACGGAAAGGTTATAGCTAACTGCAATCTCAAGCCTACGACCTTGAAATACACACTTCATAAACGCAGTGGACTGGCCGTGTCTCAGCCACCTCAATCACCGAGTCACCAAATACTATTTAAATGAAATATTTGTGCAACTAAACTAAAATAAATCAAGTTTTGACACAACATAAATCAGTTAAATGCATTTAAAACATTTATAATCTTTACAAATTTTATTTTGTAATCTGGAAAATATGTAACACACATTTTCAGGTTTAAACATGCAGCTTCTACAAAAGAACAAAACACTGATTGTTGAGTTGTAAGTAAAATTTTAATAAACTTTTAAAAAACACAGTTTGAATGATAATTTACAAGAGTAAATTGATCATTTCTCGAAATCAGGGAAGAGTTTACTATCATTATTAGTTTACCAATCCCCCCAAAGCCATTCTTTTTATAAGATAACAACAACTATAAAGTAAACTGGCAGTTTTCTATAAAATGTAGATAAAATCACATTTCAAAGAACGTGTTGTATAAGTCTGTACAACAGCTGTCTCATGAAGTTTTGAAACTTCAAATTAACCTAAATGCAAGTGTAGTTTCACGAAATGTATGCAGCGAACACAACGAAAGCCCTGGCAAATGGCCAAGCAGCGCTGTCGCTTAGAAAATGAAAAAAACTTTACTTTTTTGTAGTAAAATTCGTATAAGGCATTGACGTATAAATTAATTACCAAGTCAATAGTGAACTAAACTACATTTGTAATTACGTAACCTTCCGAAGTTTAATATTTAAAAAAATATTGATTTTCTAATTTCTGAGCTAAGAATGCTCCTAATTTAACAAAATATTTATTTCTTAGGATTCATATACTTTCAAAATGTCTCTCTAAGTCACTTTGGAACTTAGGATATTTCATATTACAAAACTGGGTAAAACGTAAAAAAGAAGGACAAGGTATTTTTCAATAAAAAAATCTACTTTTGTTGCTTTCAGGTATGCAGCCGCCATCTTTATTTTTAAATAAGGTTGTCACATATCCTTCAATAACAGTTTTCAAGGCATTACTGTTTCTATTTTCAAGATATAAATGCCATTTTGTAAATTTTTTCGTTAATTTATAACTTATTTTTGAATTATTATTTTACCTGTCCAACAAATGGACTTTACCGCATATACGTTTTCTGGTGAAAAATGTAATTTATATTTTATGTTTTAATGAAGCATATTCTTTATTATTTCTAACATGTTATTTTACACGTACGTGAATTTAATATGTTACAAAGAAAATTATTAATCTTAATTAGCCATTAGCATAGTTTTTTGTGTCTTTTTTGTAAAGTAATTTCATTCTGATAACTGAACTTAAGCAATTACAAAAATACTAATTTTTATACATAAGTAAAAAAAAAATGTAATGGAAACGTTTCGAAATAACGTTGTTTGATTTTTACAGTAGTCTGTAAATAACCAATAACCAAAAATGAATGCATTTTGTTCTGTAGAAAGTGACAAACATTCTAGAAAGTCTCCTATCATTACGTAATTTATTTAAATGTTAAAAGTTCGCAGAAACGTAAGACACACTTTGTTTTATTAGTATTCAAAATTTTCCCACTTTTTGCCGACTGTTTTTATTCCTAAATTACAACCTTTTATACATTATAACACTATATTTATAATAATATGTCCAACAATTAATTTATTAACACTTTCAAGACGACGTGCTGACTAGTGCGACAGCGTGCACTAGTGACGCACGCTGCACATGAATGTGTCACAAATGACGCACGCTTGCATTCAAAATAGGTGACGTGTGTCACGAGTGCCGCACTACCATTTTTACTTCATATGTTCTTATTTGTAATGACGCTAATATTTGAAGCCTAAAATTGTGTTGTACTACCATTTTAAAGTATGCTAGAGTAACCTTAGTCGGATTAGATTTTGTCTATTGTACTTTTTTTTGTTTCTTTACTCTGGCACAACTTATAACAAATTTAAGAGGATAACAAATTTAAATTCAATAGAAATGTTAGAAACACCATTTTAATTTTTAATTTTAAATATAATGAAGTAATATTGTATTTTTGGCTCACTGATTTTTTTCTTTATCTCGGTGACCTTTATTGGTGAACTAAAATGAAAACACATTCAAAATAATAACATCTATTTATTGGCAATTATAACACTAATCATCATAGAAGAAATCACATAACTTATGGAGTCTTTTACTTGAAATTTCATGTATGTACGGATCAATAACAGTGTGCCACCAGTGACGCACTACTCCTATTATATCAATCGTTTACAAATAGACGTCGTGTTGCCACATGTGACACACTGACATAACCTCTGAAATATATAGAATACAATGTTTTTTTCCTGTTGAATATCACCTAAAATGTTGTATAGATTCATATTCTAAAATTTCACGGAAAAAATTTTAAGTCCAAAGTTGGGATTTCGTGTTAATTACCGTAACCCAAAATTTGATACGTAAAAACGGTCGTCATCGTAAATTTATTCTACACAATTTTTTAATATATATATTAAATCATATTTTGGCCTATTTTGCCGAATATAAAGCTGGGCCATTGATACCTGATACCACCGCACAACTGTGAAGGTTACTAATGAACAGATTATAAGACGACCTTGCGCTTATGACTTCAGTGATTAATTGTCTGCAGGCAGTGTGCCGGGATCACGAGTGTGCTCTCCATTTATTCAAATTAATATTATTGCTTATGACATTGGCACGACTGTACAGTGTGCAGTATGCAGTGTGCAGTGTGCTGCCCATGCAGCATTGCTCTGCCTCTCAGCATTTTGTACAACGACGTCTTTATTCCACATAGATCATTAACGGAAGAAATTGGTTTTTATTTATTTTTTTACTACCTAACGGTTACAGTGGCGTTGTTACGAGGGTATAGTGGAGTTCACCATTTAAATTTTACCAATTTGTTAAACATATTAACTGTCAATGATTAACAAACATAAATTTAAGGATATTATGATAAAAAATTCACTGCCAATACTTTACAGTTTCAACTTGTGACTTTTAAAAATGTTCACGATCTACAAGTGAAAATATCCTATTCGTTTAATACCAAGCGGTAGGTAACATTTTTATTTTATCAAAATAATATTTTTTTAAATAATTAAAGTTTGAAATATAAAGACACTATGGGATAGCACACTAATTTATAACGATAGTGTTGAGACTTTAATAACAAATATTACTAAAAATTAAGAATATAGGTCTGAGTAGAAGGATGAATAATTGATAAATTTAATTTATTTTAAAAGATTTAGTTCCTTAATAATTTAAACATGTCTAGTATCAGGTACAGTAATAAAACTCAGTTAATTTTTCCCCTTCCAAAAACGACGAATAATTTAAATGCATTAGCAGAAAATACTAACAATTACAAAATGAACGGGCATTAAAAAAATCTGCACAAAGAGTCTCCCGGTATTAAAATCACTGCTTTACTGATTACCGGGATCACTGTATAACTGTAAACAAAGTAGTTATAACTAAACTTAATCTGTATTTGTTAGTTGTCTAAAGCATTTAACAACGGCCTTCACAATACACGACAAAAAATGAAACAAAAACACATATTTAACACACAACAAAGTATTTGCACATTGCTTTGCCTTAAGTTTTATTGTTGTTTCTACACTGTCAAATTTATTTGCCAAAACTCATTTAACAATTCAAGGAGAAGTTTAACGATGCGTAAACATCGCGTTAAAGTTTTTGCATATTGTTACCGAAAGCGCTGTTCTGAGCTAAAAAACAAAATAAAACCAAAGGGAGTTTGAGTTTTGTTTCGTTTTATTTCACGATTATATGAACTTAGTTTGATTTTTAGATTTTCAATAATCCTGAACTGAATTTTTGACAAAGTTCTTTAATCTGTAACCTTAGATTTCGTTTCTTAATTTGTGGCTGCAGTTCAGAGAAAATATTGTGGAAATAATTCAAAAAAGAATTCAACAAGAATTTGTTCTTTGATATTTTTTTGAAAACTTTTTTCCCAAATATAACATTTTTGAAATATATGGATAACGCATACACGTCAAAATTGATTTAAAACGTACAGTTTGTTTAGCAACTTACTCCAATGATCTGCACTTTTCAAGTAAGGAAACCTTGTTTCTATCTAAATCTCATTATTTATTTTTTCCTCGATTGCCATTACTTTCTACATTAATGAAATAAAACCAATAAACTTGCAGTTTTCATTACTGCAGCCTATTAAAGAAATATTACGCGTATGTGGTTTAAAAATAATTTATAGGTTTCGTATGTTCTAAAAAGTTTTTATGTAACCTTAGTAAAGTATCTTGGTTTAGTGTGTGTGGTACAAGTTCGTTATCTTTAATAGTTATCTTTTACGGTCGAAATCTATTTATACATTTAAGTACCACAACAATTTTATGTGCTTATTTAAAAAAAAAACGACATAACAAAAAGTCGAACTTCAGTAATGAATTTAATGATATTATAGTTCAGGTAAAAAGAAAATTATAAAAATAGATCAAGACAAATCTTATTTTAACAATAATTCCGTTCGGTTATAAAGGAGCAATAAAGGTGTACTGGTGTTTTTAAACGGTAAAATCGAACACCTTTCTTACAGTCGCCTCATAGCTTATTATAGCATAAACGCGTCATGTGAAAGTAGTATCGCTAGTGGACATTGCATGCGCTAGGCCTAAAGGAATAACTTGTTGCTAACTTACCGCTAATAAGATAGTCCTAGTAAGGGCTAAAGATGGCCGCTGACCTTATGCCATCAGCGTGTTTATGTATTTACATTTTGCCGTTACAACTACCTACTAACATTTGATTGTACAATTGTTGGCGAATTGGAAAATGAGCTATCGGAGTAGCAGTCATTATAAGATTAAGACCACCAAGTGTACACCGATCGTGGTTTGTAGAATTCGTTTAAAATTTTGTTTGTGTGTGTACATATTTCTTCTAAAAATTCACATAAACTTTTTGCCCAATATATTGTCCAATATGCAACAGAAAAATTGTTGAAATTGTTGGGTAGTGTTGAAGATACTGTTTTCTTAAACATATGCAGGATTTTAAATCACAGCTGTTTCTTTAATAGTACTATTTCAACTAAGTTTATTGCACATTTTAAGAATACAAGCAACGTATTTTGATAATGAATCGTTTTTTAAATTAAGAAATGTTTGGTAAATATATTATGTAAAAATTTGGCGTTTTTGAATTTTTTTTCTTCCAGTTTTATTACCAAAAGTGGTTTTAAAAATTGAATTTCAATAACACACTAACGGACTGATAAATATCCAAGTAAAAACCACATTTGTAGACTCAAGGGACCTTAAAACTTAAAGATCTATCAACAAATTTATTGATCTTTTTTAAGATCATCAACGAACCATATAGTGAGAAAATATAATGTGTAAATATGTATAATATATGTACATAAATAATACAGTTAAATAACTCGTACCAATTAGAAGCTCAAAGAACAGTAGACCTTGTATTTTCTTAAAGAAGACGCGGAGAACTCCACTACTGCGCTTGTAATTTCTTCCTCCAGTTAACCAGTAACCGAAATATTAACGAAACATTTAATTCGACCAATTTTATTAGAAATGTCATGCTCTTTCTCTTCGAAACGGTCAACATTATGAAAGATTTTGCCAATATTACAAGAAATAACCAACAATTACACTCTCAACGTTAAATCAAAATTTTTGATCTTGAAACGGAATCAAATTGGGAAACATCTAACACATTCGTCTTTCGGGACTTATACAGGTTTCAAAACAATTGGCTGACCAAAACTGAGTACACTCGATGTCGTTAAATCAGGTTTCGCGTCTTGAAACAGAAGTAAATAGGAAGAAAGTCACACATGCCTTTTTTGGGCATTGTACAAAGTATCTTCGTATCAAATCTGTATGGCTAAAACGGCTTACACTAGGCATCGAATATCAGACACCGCCATCTTGAAATAAAAGTAAATTGGAAAAACCTAACACTTATATTGTACTAGCTTTATATAAGTTACCTTCGCAGCAAATGTCAAAACAATCGGTCAATTGGTTTTTGTCCAAAACTGCGTTAAGTCATCGCGTTAAGTCAATTCTTCATCGTTAGGTCAGAGGCCACTATTTTGAAACAGTAATAAATGGGGGGATGTCTTCTACACACGTCATTTAGGTTTTATACAAGGTACCTTCATATAAAATTTAAAAATAATCGGTCAGTATATTTGGCTACAATTGCGTAAGTCGTTATTGCAAATTAGAGGTTATCATCTTTAAACGAAAGTGAATGGGGAAAATGTTACACATTCATCGTTCAGGCTTTACACAAGGTACTACCATACCAATTGATCAAAACTGAGTAACAAACAAACCAAATGCCGAACGGTCGCGTTCAAACAGAGACTTCACTTCGATAATTAATATTAATATTTATCGATAATTAATTAATATTTTGGAAACTAATTTCCTGACTGTAATATAATAATAAGATTTACGTTCAACCTTTCCGCTATACGTGAAATAATCGTGACAGATTTAAATTTCTTTCACAATTTACATTTGCACTACATAAAGTTATAGTATAAAACTGCTACAGCCTTCGTCTGGAAATTACCTCTTTGTGATGCAAGGTTGTTTATTAGTTAAAAATGCGACTGGCAAGCAATCTGACAATAATTATAGTTCGGGATTGGCCAAGGCCAGACCATGCACCGGGAGTGCGGCAGGCCTAGTCGAGGCTCCGCGTTTGTCCGAATAGTTAGAGTGTTTTGCCATCTAAGCAGCTGGCACTTGTTTGTGAATTTCTGTTCAAAAATTATTCGCAGTAGTAATCACATTACACGTCAGAACAGAAATCATGAAATGCGCAAAGATCCTGATCTCTAGAAAATGTTTGAAAAGGAAGTGTGTCCCATTTAAAACAGTTTATTGATGTTAGACAATTTTAATACGAAAACAACATAACTTGTAAATACGTTACTATAATTATATTTAAAATGTGAGTTGCTCCCTGTACTTCTGTGTTTATAGTGGTTTATAGAAAGTAGAAATTTGGTCGGAAACATTTTATGGACAATATATTCATAGATTTATTCAGTAGCTTGTGGGGAATATATTCATTTTAAGGTCAACGAATATTTGTCATTCTTATTTAAAAAATCAGCTGTTGGAGCGGTCAACATTGTAAGATCCACACCCAGATCATTTATACACCTTGAAATGAGCACCGACCTTGACCTCTAAATCACTTTTTGAGAATCCGTTAATTTACATTTATAGCCTATATACAAATTATATATGCGATAGCGCGTATGTTGTGAGTAGTGTGTGTGTGTGTGTGTGTGTGTGTGTGTGTGTGTGTGTGTGTGTGTGTGTGTGTGTTAGAGAGAGAGAGAGAGAGAGAGAGAGAGAGAGAGAGAGAGAGAGAGAGAGAGAGAGAGAGAGAGAGAGAGAGAGAGAGAGAGAGAGAGAGAGAGAGAGAGAGAGAGAGAGAGAGCGTGTGTGCTTTAACAGTATAGTGTTTGCAATTTTATTCCGATTTTTGACTTAAACTTTACATAAAAATTTATAGTGCTGTTAACCTGGAAATAGTAAAACCGGTTTCATCTTTGTAGAATGACGGTCTTGAAAAAAATGCGGTTTTCATATATTACATGTTTTTGAAAATTTCATTTCATCATTGCAACAAGCATTAAAATCTGTATGAATTTTTGATTTTAAACATTTTAAATGCTAATTAGATCGTGAGATTAGATTTTCATAATTATAAATAAGTATTGTGAAATTGTAACATTTTGGAAATTTGCTTCCATTACGTTTGAGAGATATGTGCGCGCTATGTTTATTTATAACTAGCCTTAAGTAAAGTACAAATTAGTGACCGAAACGTTTTCAGGTACAACAACTGGTCGGTGGTTGTAATTAAAATACAAATACATGCTCGCCGAGCTTCGTGTTCCCGACTCATACATCTTACAAAATTCAGGCCGAAAGCCCAACAGAAGGTTCGTGTGGCAAGTCTATTCGTTTCGAGAGCGTACATTCGGCAGAATTATTTACAACGTGCAGAAGTGGGTTAGTCATTTTGTTCGGCTTTTTTTTTTTAGCTCCTGGCAAAACCAAAAACTAATTATAACTACAAGTCGAAATATTTCACGAGGTTTCCGTGCTTCTATTGCAGTTTAGTTCTTACAGTTGAAACAGTTAAGCTCCATTTAACCGTGCTAATTGGAGGTTGGGCTGATTCAGATATTGGAATTATTACGGAAACTGGGTTGGGATAACTGCTCAGTTAGTGGACGGTATACGCTGGTCAAACAATACGTACAATTTCTCATGTTGAAGTATTTTACAAATCAGTCCTTTTGGATGCTGAAAAAAAAACAAAATGTTTTACCAAATTTTAATAAAATTTTTATTCGTAAAAGCGTGTTTTAAGTAAATCGGAAAACCCAATATAAGATAAAGTTCATTTTGTGTTTTTCATTCACTCGTTGGCCATAAATTTATTATATTATTTTAGATTTGTTACAGTGTATACAATTCTAAAACGAATTTTCCTGATACAAACAGTCTTGCATGTTTTGTTTGAGAATTTGCCAATTACACTTGAAAATTGTTTAACATTTTCTTTGACGAATTAATGACTTCAAATAAAAGTTTAACAAAGTAGTTCTAAAATATAAAAAAAATCCTAATTTATATATGAAATTTAATCAAAATCTCTCTCATTTGGTTCAGTCTACAACGATCTGTACACACACACACACACACACACACGCGCGCGCGCACGCACGCACGCACGCACGCACACACGCGCGCGCGCGCACGCACGCACACACACACACACACACACACACACACACACACACACACACACACACACACACACACACACACACACACACACACACACACACACACTAGACTGACACATCTTTATAACTTACATCCATTAAAATCTCAAGATCTATTTATTTTCTACGTAATTGATATAGTAACAACGTATAACGTAAACATAGTGATCATAGATAAATCATAAAATAAATACATTGAATATGATATTCCTTATTCATTTTAGTACTGTTGAAAGCAACCACATGCTTAAATATTTCAGTGTTACAGTCCTGACTTAATAACGAACGCTAACACACACACACACACACACACACACACACACACACACACACACACACACACACACACACACACACACACACACAACACTGACACATCTTTATAACATACGTCCATTAAAATCTCAAGATCTGTTTTTCATTAATACCATACTTACTACATAATGGGTATAGTAAAACCTTAAACATGATCATAGATAAATCATAAAATAAATATACTGAATATAATAATCCCTATTCATTTTAATACTGTTGAAAGCAACCACAGTGGCAACCGCATGCTTAAGATGTTTCAATGTTACCGTCCTGACTTAATAACGAACGCTAACACACACACACACACACACTCACACCTATGTTAGAGCTGTTTGTTTTAAAGATCGTTCAACTTATTACTCAGCACTTCCCTTGCATTTCTTCCTTTCAAAACATTTACCGCACCTCAGCGTTGGCTTTGTTTTAGTTTGCATTGTGCACGGGGCACGGCCATTGCAAAGAATCGAGTCTCGGTCCTCATGGCTCTTCTCGGGAAATACGTGTTGAATACAGCCCTCCAGGTTTCCGTCGTGTTTTTACTTAAACGGCGACTGAATTATACATAAATAAGTGGCTGCGAAATCCGAGCTTCTTTCGCCACGGCATCTTGAAAAACACAGAAATGGATTCGTTATATTAAATACTATGTTTCTCGGACCTTGATATGAGTGCAGTTCTTGACATATGTATATATTTTTTCTGTGCATTTCAGCACTTAAGACTTAGAAAATTTTTTATTTTATATATAAAAAAACCTTTTATATTTTAATTTTTTGAAGCAGATAAGATTCACATTTTATTTGAGATATAATTTGAAACTTAAAATTACATTGATACTTTAAATAGGGTTGCCAGACAGTCTCAGTTTTGAGCTCTTGTGCCGATATCCTACTCGGATTTGTAAATGTCCCGGTCAAAAATGACAGTAAAATAAAAATTGTAACAAAAGTAATAAAATTTAATATTTTGAAATTCAAACTGTTGTGCAGATACGTAAGATTATTAAGGCTGCTATTAGTAATGTACACTAACGATCCAGAACAGAATATTAATTCGATTGGCAGTGATCAGCGTACCATCGAGTCAGAAAATTAGCGAGTGCAGAAATTGGAAAGAATATTTTCGTTAAGGAATAATATTTGAAGAAGAAAATTTGATGCGAGTCAACTGCAAGATCTTTAATGTTATACAAGATTATTTCTCCTGCTCAGATTGCTATGGAAAAAATAACAAAGACTTTAAAAAAACTTGAGGAAAGTATGAATGTTTTGTGAACAAGAGTTAGGTTAGTTTTCCTAAAAAAAATAATAATTTAGCTAAGTTCAAAAGCTATAAAAAAACTTTTATTTTAAAGTTGTCTGAAAGGCGCTTATGCAGTAACAAATTTTTAAGATTTTGGAAAACAACTTTTTGCCAAGTGCTCTTGACTCTCTGTCACCGGTCTCCTTGTCCCGTGTTTATAATATGTTTTTCAAGCCCAATTATGGAATCAGATTGTTTTAAATTGTAAAATGATAACCTTATTTTTATGTCACGTGATCGATACTCTCCGGAAATTTGCATTCATCACGTCAGCAAGACGTCACTGAAGAAGTATTACCAGGACTACTTACAGGGCAGAGTTGTACCGGATTATTAGCTATTATATTACCGAAAACACACAGCTCTCCATAGCTGGGAGAATGATGTTAGAAAAATTACAACAAAAAATGTTTAAAAGATGATAATCGCTACACTTTTTATTCTTTTTACTGTAATGGTACGCCAATACTTCATGTTCCCATGGAATATATAGCTTGTGTCACAGGGGTCATGGAACTCGAATTAATAAACACAATTATTATTAATACCGACAATTCTCGTGTAATTACAACGTAATTGTCCTACAATAATACTTCACCATTGCACTAGTACACACTCTTGTTCGTAGAAACACATTTGCAGACAAGGGTCATTAATAAAGTAGTACCACAGAATGACAGACCAAGTGTCTTGCGTTATACGGACTGTGTATAATAGCTCTTAATATCTGTTCAGAAAACGCCATATTTCTTAATAATGGCCGTTTCCTGCGTTCCTCGGACGTATGGGTACTATTTCACGTTAATCCAACTCTTGCGTTTATGTGATGAAAGCAACCGCAGGAAAAGTAATGGTCCTAGCTGAAAGCTTCTTCTGCAAATCGAACTTTTTCGGATTTGTTCCTTTCTTTCGTTCTTTCTTGGTATTGTAAATGAATATTTAATTAGAAGCCTTTTTACTTAGCTGCTCATTAGTAATATTAATTAGGCTTACCGTCTTGAAAATAATTCAAGAATTTAAAACCTCAAAAATTATACGTTTTTTTTATAACATGTTATAAAAAAATAATATTTTTTAAAGTTTTGTAGGTTTTTTAACGTAAGTTAAATTAGCTTTAAACGATTACTAATTTCATTATAATTTTTGTTTCATACGTTTGACGTCATAAATTAGTCTGTGAAAGTGAGAAAGAATTGTTATATTTCGATTTTAGATCCTTAAAGTCCAAACATTAATTTAGTCTAATGTTTGTCCGTTTGTTCAAAATTTTACAGCTTACTTGTGATGATTTTTCACGTTGTGTTTCACATTAAAAATTGTTTACAGTTGTGAAATATTTGTAATAGTGCCTAGAGAACAATTAAAAATAAAAATTATCCGTTTAAGTTTTGCACTTTTAAGGTTACAAATTTGACTTTTGAACAGTTATTGTTTAACTACTATGTACAATTTTGTATTTTTGTGTTGCGTTAAGTTGATAACAAAAAAAATTAGCTACTTTTAATAATTGAAAAAATGTATTATTGTAAAATTATTACTTTTGAAATCGTTAAAAGTCAAGTTTAAATTTGTAAAGGTAGTAGTTATTTAAATAGAATATGATTATTACAAAGTTGTAAATTTTTGTCTTCTATTTATAACAAGTTTATTAAACTTGATTAATAAATTATTAACGTTTGTAAAACAGAATTTCTGCCTAAAGTAACCAGTTTGTCTATCAAAATGAAATAAGTACCGATAGAATTGTGTAAAACGTATTTTTGTATAATAATTTTTTTACATTGAATTAAACAAATATTAATTTATATTTTGTGTTACATAGAAGAGAGAACAACAGGTTGTCTGTCACTAATATCTTTTAACTTAACACAAATTTTATAGTTAGCAATCCAATGCAGCTATTTTGTATGATTTTTATTTCTTGACACTTTATATAACAAGACAATAATTTCACTCTAATAAGTTCAGTTTATAGAATTTCACTGAAAGATAACATATTTCAATCGTTCTTTATTCGAGTGACTTTAACATTTTAATTTAGATTTGCGGTCGATGTAACCCGTCGACCTTTTGGCATAACAGGATAAAAAAAGGAATGAAAATAAATAGAAAGTGACCAACAATAGAAATCTTAATTTTTCATTTGTATTATCAGTGAACTAGATTCGAAGGTTAGAAGTGGTCTCGTGAACTATTATTATTGTACACTAACAAAGAACTGACTGTACCTGGCAATCAATACAGACAGAGCAAAAAGCAACACTCCTTATACGTAAGAAGAGAGAAATCATGGTAGAGGTAGTGAACGGCTTCTGGTCCTCTAACCGCCGGATTTGGACAGAACACAATACCGTTACTTTGGTAGATGTTGTCTACAACACAAACTACTTTTAGTACTTAACACATAAAATATTATACATAACGAATGCAATATGTTTTTATGAAGGATGTTTTTATTAAATATAAGTAAGACCTTTTTATTGTTGAATACTCTAACATAAAATTTTAAACTTTGAATAAATGTTTATTTCAAGGTCACAGATTAAATTTAGGATTTAAATAGAAAAACGTCGTTCCAAAGAATGTAGACACATTAATAGAACCTGTAAGATTTTGTTCAAACTTCATTTGACCAGTAGCTTTGGTCAATTTACTTTCAGTTGACTACTAGCGTTGTTCAATCTACTTACTTTTGATTAGTAACTTTGCTCAATCTACCTTTCTTAGTAGCATATCTGCCAAACTAGTACCTACCGTAGTTTCTTCCACACTACCGTGATTAGTAGCGTTGTTTAATCTACTTAACTTTTGATTAGTAGCGTTGCTCAATCAATATACCTTCTTTTGATTAGTAGCGTTATTCAAGCTACTTAATTTTGACAAATAGCTTTGTCCAAACTACCTTCTTTTTATTAGTAGCGTTGTTCAATCTACTTAATTTGATTAGTAGCGTTGCCCAATGTACCTTCTTTTGATTATAACATTGATCAATTTATTTAATTTTGATTTAATAGCTTTGCTCAGTCTATCTTCTTTTGATTAATAGAGTTGTTTAATCTACTTACTTTTGATTAGTAGCGTTGTTTAATCTACTTACTTTTGATTACTAGCTTTGTTTAATCTACTTAATTTTGGTTAGTAGCGTTGTTTAATCTATTTACTTTAGTTTAGTAGCGTTGTTTAATCTACTTAATTTTGATTAGTAGCGTTGTTTAATATATTTACTTTTGATTAGTATCTTTGTTTAATCTACTTAATTTTGATTAGTAGCGTTGTTTAATCTACTTAATTTTGATTAGTAGCGTTGTTTAATCTACTTAATTTTGATTAGTAGCGTTGTTTAATCTACTTAATTTTGATTAGTAGCGTTGTTTAATTTAATCTACTTACTTTTGATTAGTAGCGTTGTTTAATCTACTTACTTTTGATTAGTAGCGTTGTTTAATATACTTACTTTTGATTTGTAGCGTTGTTTAATCTACTTACTTTTGATTAGTAGCGTTGTTTAATCTACTTAATTTTGATTAGTAGCGTTGTTTAATCTACTTACTTTTGATTAGTAGCGTTGTTTAATATACTTACTTTTGATTTGTAGCGTTGTTTAATCTACTTACTTTTGATTAGTAGCGTTGTTTAATCTACTTAATTTTGATTAGTAGCGTTGTTTAATTTAATCCACTTACTTTTGATTAGTAGCGTTGTTTAATCTACTTACTTTTGATTAGTAGCGTTGTTTAATCTACTTAATTTTGATTAGTAGCGTTGTTTAATTTAATCTACTTACTTTTGATTAGTAGCGTTGTTTAATCTACTTACTTTTGATTAGTAGCGTTGTTTAATATACTTAATTTTGATTAGTAGCGTTGTTTAATCTACTTACTTTTGATTAGTAGCGTTGTTTAATCTACTTAATTTTGATTAGTAGCGTTGTTTAATCTACTTACTTTTGATTAGTAGCGTTGTTTAATATACTTACTTTTGATTTGTAGCGTTGTTTAATCTACTTACTTTTGATTAGTAGCGTTGTTTAATCTACTTACTTTTGATTAGTAGCGTTGTTTAATATACTTACTTTTGATTTGTAGCGTTGTTTAATCTACTTACTTTTGATTAGTAGCGTTGTTTAATCTACTTACTTTTGATTAGTAGCGTTGTTTAATATACTTACTTTTGATTAGTAGCGTTGTTTAATCTACTTAATTTTGATTAGTAGCGTTGTTTAATCTACTTACTTTTGATTAGTAGCGTTGTTTAATATACTTACTTTTGATTTGTAGCGTTGTTTAATCTACTTAATTTTGATTAGTAGCGTTGTTTAATCTACTTACTTTTGATTAGTAGCGTTGTTTAATATACTTACTTTTGATTTGTAGCGTTGTTTAATCTACTTACTTTTGATTAGTAGCGTTGTTTAATCTACTTAATTTTGATTAGTAGCGTTGTTTAATCTACTTACTTTTGATTAGTAACGTTACTAATCTACATTCTTTGACTAATAGCTTTGTTCAATCTACCTACTTTTCACTGGTAGCGTTTCTCAATTATGATCATTTGAATAATAGCGTTGTTCAATCTATCTTCTTTCATCTATTAGCATTGTTCAATCTGTCTTCGTTTGATTAGTTTTCTGTGCAATATTTGAGAGTAATAACATTTAAAACATTCCCTTATCTTATTTTTATGGCCGCACTAGTACCTTATTTCCAATGTAAATTCTCTAATAATAAATTAGTTACAAAACATTTGATTACTATTATCGTCTAAAATATTTTCCCATTAAATTGTTTATTGGAAATAAATAAAACGATATTATGTAAAGTAAAAAGAGGAAAACTAACACTATAATTCTAAAGAAATTTGCATGCAGTAAAGTGTTTATGCTTTTTCACAATGGCGACACAATTAATATAATTTGTTGGAAGTGGAGTTAACATAATGCAGCATAAGATGACCTTCGCCTTTGTAGGACCGCACGACCGATGGCGGAAACAATACACGAACTGTGTCTAGCCTAGGCATGCGCAGAACAACGCAACTGAGTCATGGCATCTTAACTCTCGTACAAGTAAATAGTGAAGTCTATTGTTTTGTTAACTTACTTCCGAGATTAAATACGTCAAGGCAGTACTGGACGTTTTTGTGGTTGATAGGCATATTAATAATAAACAGATTTGTTTAAAACATACTTGACAGTCATTAAGTTAAGAAAACCTCCCGCCAGATGCAAAGATCCACACGTACAGCTATAACAAAGAAATTATAGTTGAAAAATGAGGTATTGGAACATTATGACAAAATCCAAAAACGGACATTTAAATAAACCCTCATCCTTATTTTGAGTTCGTCTATTTGGTTATTTGCACTCTATCGTTCGCAATATTGTTTCAATTTTATTCAAACTTGGAACAAACATCGATTCTGGTAATAGAAAAGTTTGCTGTCTAAAGAAGTCCGTTCAGACATATTCAGAATAACGTAATTTAATATCTCTTTAGATAGTAGTAACTTTTTTTATCTTAACTTTCAAAAAATGTGATTTCACTGTCAGAATCATCGTTGAAAACAGCAGCAAAATACGATTTTAACTATCAAATTAATTGCATATTTTAACGCCGTTTATGTTGGTTCAGTCAAATTAAAAAAGTAATTAATTTTCAAAAAATGTAGGTAAAAATAAAGTCTGTAACAACAACGATTTACTTTTTTTTTAAAAGACTTTTGTTGACAAATTATACCTCCATTTTAAAAACCTTCTGAAAAATTGCAACCAATTTTTCATTTATTATTTTCATTGGTACTTTATGGTAAAAGCAAAGTGTATATTTTTCAGGATCGCAATATTTTTAAATAATTCTTAATGGAAAAATAAAAAAAAATTCTAAAAATGCTAATTTTATAATATCCCTTGGAAATGTTTAAATTTCCAAATTAAAGTAAACTTTTCTCTGCAGAAACGAAACATAAATCCTTAAAATAAAACAAGTATTTACATCAATATCCCTCGCAGGGGTGTTGACTAGCTGCACCTATTTAGAGGATTTAGACGTCCCTCGCGGTATCCGAGTCTAACAAACACTTGCACTTACAACACTACACTTACGACTTTAACACTTTACACTCACATTTCGCCTTAAAATAACAAAAATAAAATAAATCAATATCTTTTTTACAGTGAGTACCATCTTTTGCTGATAAACGTAAGACCGGGTTTAGAATCTCCTGCCGTACACAAAATTTTCAGGCGATGATTGTCTTTATATTTCGCCTAAAATCAATGAAAAATAACAAAAATATTTACGTTGAGTAACTAACATAAACAAAACTGCGTCAAAGTACTAATAAAATTTCACTCGGAAATTTCATGTGAGTATGTTTGAAAACAAAAACGTTAAGCAATAATTGGAAACTATAGTGTTCATTAAATAAAAGCGAAACTGTTTGAAACACAGATATTTGTGATGCTTACTTTCGCCATATCTGATTTAATAACACATTTTCGTACAAACTATTAAATTTAATAAGTTTACAGCCTAAAGTAGAAAACTTTCCAAAAGTTATCTAGCCACAGTTGAACGCTTACGAAACATTTAATAGCTCTCCGCTACATCTCGCCTCGAAAATTACCTAGGCTGACCTTTATTTTACACAAAACGGATATCAGCTGTTCACAGTGAAGAACAAACATTTTCCAACTCAGGCTTACCAAAATTCTTTCCTAACTGAAAAAAAATTCACTAAATGTGGCTTAAAAATAAAAAAAGTAATAATAAACAACTCATCAAATTTTGGTCGAAACATTAGTTAAATATCCAATAATTGGTTAACAATAAAGAAAATAAATCTTAAACTATTGTTTTTACAAATCTTAAAGTTATCCGACAATTGTAACATCTCTATAATTTTCTCAATCTGTCTTCACCATTGAACCACTGTTAAAATCTCTACATTTTAAATTTTCAATGAAAACTGAAAATTATAAAAATAAAATTTAACGGTCATTGTGAATATGTAAAATAAAAAGACACGATTTAAAGATTTGTAAATAGCATTATTTCAAAACATTTTATTCCGAAAAAAAATGCCAAAGCTATTCACTAATCAAGGAGTTCGTTTATTAAATTTTGAGTAATTACTTCTCTTACATAATACTAATTCTTTTGCTTTCTAACAATAAAATAAATTTTTTTGTTAAAGTCTGTGAAGAAATTCTCTAAGGTGGAGCCACTGCCCACAGTGTAAAGCCGACACGGGCTTATTGTAACAGTTGTGAGCCAAATCTGTGCGCAGTGTGCACTGTACAGTCCGCGCAATGTGGCCCACGTCAGAACGGCGTAATCACCATGACGATGCATACTATTAACTCATAAAATCTTGTTGAAGTTCCTTAACCTTAAGACCGTTGTCAAGGCCATATTCTGTTGATTTCTCGCTGTAGTATTCCAACACTCTTTGCAAACACGCGTTCAATTTCAGCTTGTCAAAAAAAACACTTGTTTCATTGCATCGGTCGTTGACAAATAAACCCGTTTGACTATGTTGAAATTTGTTCTAATCATATTCATAACGTAATACTATACGTTATGTTCTAAATAAAACACAACACTACAACACTATATTATGTTTTACCATAAAACAACTATTTTTAATCCCAACTATCCACTATAAAACAAAGATGGTGGTTAGTTTTATAAATTATAAAACTTAATACAAAACTACAAGTATGGCCTACTTAAAAATACAATGTATTTATAAAAATAATCCTGTAGTATATTTTCTATCATGCCATTATTATTGAAAATAATATTTAAATTGATAAACATTTCGAAATAGATAATTAGATAATTTTTGTAAGACACATTCCACACAATAAAATATTTCAGACTTTTCTTTCACATAACTTATCGCTTGCACATACTAGTAGAAATTACCAAAAGCACGAGACGTTTTTGTAGAATTAATGTGACTTTTGGACAAATATATTTGTTTTAATTTCATTGAATGATTCTCCGCCCGCACGCGTTTGTGTGTGCAGCTTGCTGAATGAGGAATTAACCTATTCGTTAAAGCATTTATTTAAGCGTTTGACCAAATAATTTTCTTAAATTTAATTACTTCGTTGAAAAGCTTCTATCAAAAATCCCTTAAAAATTACCAAAAGTAGGAACTGGCTGTTATGTTGGACTTGAAGCGCACAATAAGCTCTTGTTTTCGTTAAAGAATAACTCAAATAAGGGCGTTGTACGAAAATATAACAGCAAATATAAAAGTAGGAAATAAAATGTCTAAAGGTTTCAGGGTCACTAAAGGATTTAAACAAGGAAGTTTAAAACATGTCCCCAACATTGTTTAACATCTACCTGGAACAAGCAGTGCACAACTGGAAACGCAAGCGTGAAAGAATAGTTATATCATTAAACGACAACATATAAAGATACACTTCTGCTTGCTTAGGATTATGAGGATATAGAATATACGAGTAGGAAATTCATAGTGTAATATGATATTTGGGAGCTTCAGGCAAGCCTTAACAAGTAGGCGTATATGTGCATTAGAGGGCAGAGCAGCAACCTTCTATTGGAACACAATACAAAAAAAGAAGTGTACAACGTATAAGTATTTGGGAATGACAGTTACTAGAGACGCAGCGATAAAAGAAAAAAAATACATTGGGAAGAAGAGCAATAAGGATACTGAACAGGATCATATGGAATGAACATATATATTAAAAAAAAATACAATTATAAAAAGTATATCATACGGAAGCGAAGTATTGCTACTGAAACGAAAAACACAAACGTTTCTTGAAGCTACAAAAATTGATTACTGGCAAAGAGCAGCAGGTCGGTCAAAACGGGAAAAGATAAAAATTGTAAAAAAACAGTGAAATCAAAAATGTGAAGCACACCATTGTTGACTCCATCGTAGCAAACAAATTCGATGGTTTGATCATGTTTAAAAGATGGACGAAAATTGGCTTCCAAAACAGATTTAAAGTGGAAACCACATGCAAAAAACAGGAAAACGGGAACTTAGTTGGAGTGAAGGAATTGATAAGGAAGTGAGAGAAAGGGGATTGGATTAAGATCTGTGGAATTAGAAGGAAAAATAGAAGTTGGGAATCGGAAAACGTCGGAAAACGTTTTAAGCCAAAAAGAAGAAGGAATTGGCTATTTCTTCTTATAATATTTTGTTAAATACCGAATTAATTAAACCCATCGGTCGATTTCTCCTTAAAAAATGTCCGATTTGAATACTGGTTATGAAAACGAAAATATTTGTGCTCAAATCGGTTAAGTAAATACGAAATATAAGACGTTTACTGTTCCGGGGTAAATCGAAAAAAGGGAAATAAGCAGTGATTGCGTCGAGTTTTCTTTTTCTCTTGATTTATGTATGAACCATAAATACATTTTGTTTTGAAATTTTTACGCTGATTAAAATAATGGATCTATTTATACAACCAAAGTTTAGCGAAATCTGACGAACAGATTTGATCTGAGTTTGATCATATTTTCTCGGTTTTCTATTTATACCTTCCGAATAATACTGATGGTGAAAACAATTAAATTTAATAATGGTTGTTTTTAGCGCTATTATATAAATTTGACGTCTTTTTTATAAAATTATGAGTTATGAAGTGTCGTGATGAAGTTGTGCATATTTTTTTCCTAATAATTTGATTCGTCAGTTGCAAAAATTAAAATTAATGTAGTCCTTTTCAGTACAGTTTGCACGTGGAATACATGCAGCAGGACGTCCATTGTTACCAATAACAAAAAGATAGCTTTTGTCCTCACAAACAGCATTACGTCAGATCAGAGTATAATTTAAATTAATAATGCTATTTAAAATACAAGTTTAAAAGAAAATAACATCTTTACTGTAGCTAAAAGTATTCTTTCTTTTTTTTATTGTTAGAATCACATTGTACATCTTAAATCCGAGAATTCCAATAAATAGAAACAATAGAGTGACGAAATCGTTTCATAACCTCGTTGACGGAGACAGTGGTAAATATATTGTCAAAGACGCGGGCAAATCGTGAAGGCATAGTTAGCAGCGAGGTCACACCAGTGGAGGTCACACTGACACTAGCACCAACGTTCAAGTGTTTTGCCTAATGAGGAACAGATCGCATGCCTCCTGGCTGACCGGCATCCGTTTCGAATCTCGTGGAATTTATAGGAAACATAAACTGGAAGCAATGAATTAGAAAGCGAAAAGGGTTCGCCTGAAGCCGGACGTCGGATAGATGTGACTGCTAGTCTTCAATCCCTTCTTGTCGTTGTCTATGGACCGACCCCAGAAGGAATGACAATTAGTACTGTACAAGAAGGATTTCCACACAATGCCGAAGTATTTACCACCATTCAATGCGGCCTCTTTGTCTCCACTCAAGTCATGAAGGCTTGCGTATACGCGAAGGCCTCTTGGCGACTGTGATTTGCCGATATCTTGTTAATTAAGTGTTTCATTTTAATGTAAGTAATTTAATTGAATGTGGAAAGATTTTACCAAACGTGTTTGCACAATTTAAAAAATATATCAACAATTTTTTTAGCATAACACAATTTACAACTTAGCAGTAAACGAAGTCTCAATGGTTATATTAAATACTAGATAACGGTTCAAAAAGTATACAAACTTAGTCAAATTTAATTATATCCCCTAAACAAAAACCCTAAACAGACAACGAAGTTTTAACTACATACATAGCCAAAGTTTGAGCAAAATCATCAGAAATGATATTGAAAGTATTTTAAAACATTTTCCTGATAATTAATAAATCGCATTTTTAGGGGACCAAGTTAGACTTGCGTATGAAATATTATCAACATTGGTGAGTTAATGAGGACTACAGTGGTGTTTTCTATACTCACACAGGAAACAGTTCAATCAGAACCACTTTTTAGACGCTGAGGAACTGAAAAAGGATATTTGCATCTATAGAAAGCTTTTTCACGATCACCAAATGTTTTTGTACGTCGTATGGTAAGAAAGTTAAAGGAATACTTGTCCGTTTTTTTGTTTTTGTATTAGGAGGCAAAGAAGAGTTTCTTGTGGTCGTAACTAAATAACAACGTTTTAATATCTGATATAAGATTAAACTTTTGTCTCTTAGTTTATTCTATGAAATCTGTTTATGTCAGAACAGATCAGAAAATCTGCACATCAAACAGATCTTTTTCTACACGTAATCAAAAAAGCAAATACGTTTTACTTTAGTTTCGATAACAAATATTTCTTTAAGCGCAGCGAATATTGGGAGCCTCCTTGCCGGGTTGGCGTGGATCATCGCTCGCCGCAGCCCATTACTGAAGTCCGATCCTTGACTAATCTCCTCAAGGACAAGGTTGAAAAGTTCAAACGTGAACCCTTTGAGCCTTCACTTTGTCTTGGAGTTAGCTGCGCTTAGTGATTTCCGTGTATGGCGGATTTCAGTCCACGTCGTATGTTACAAATGAAAACATTGTTGAATAATTTACAAGTTAGATATTTCTAAGTGAAAAATCCTTTAATTTTACTTTATGATTATACGACGTATAAAAAAACACGTGATAGTTAAACATACGATTTTGAGACGCTAGTCTTAGGCCTTCTGTTAAAAATACGGTAATTACTTTTTTCAAAAATGCCTGTACTTTTCTGTGTATAATTTTTTGTTTTTTAACATTCTTGGAGACTAGCCTATATGAATCGACCGAATTCAATGAAATGAATATGTAATTATAGAATGTAGTCGGTCCTATTCAGAAATATTTGGGTTTCCAAGTTCAGTTTTTAATCAAATTCTTTTAAATTAATACAAAAACTGATTTCATTCAACTAGTTTTATGACTTTTTTTAACCCAAATTCGTGCAAAGTAGTATTTAGGTACAAAAAAACCAAGAAAGTATGAGTCCTTAACTACCAAATGAAATGCGATCAGGAAGCGCTTGGACAAAAAAACACTAAAGTTTATCATTTTTTACTAAAACTTTATCTGTAAATAAGTAAAACGGATTCTTAAATAAATTTCTAAGACAATTTCATGGTTTTGAATTTGCTACCAAGACGTCCTGACCTTGAGGCATAAGCAATAAGTAGAAGAGTTCGTATAATGATTCCACGCTCTTTATGCATTAATTACATTACAGTACATAAAATACTTGTTAAATAAATAAACGAATACTTCTGGTTTAATCAGCTGTAACTGCGTTTCCATTTATTAAATTTATGTTGGCTTTATTTCAGTGAAAAAGTGATAAAGTTACATTTGTATAAAAAATATTGTTTGTGATAAAACGCAATTATGGTTTTGTTATAGAATTTTATATTTGTAATTTTACTTACCTTATCTAATTAAAATAAACAAGCAATTATAATATGAAAATAGTTTTAATCGATTATGCTAATGTAATAAATAAGTCTTAAGAAGTTCAGAGGCTACGTATAAAACACATTAATGCAAATAATTTCAGACTTTATAAAAGACCGATTGGCTTAATGTCGTGCAGTATAACGTAAACTTTTTGTGCAATAACTGAAACTTTTAATTACAAAAAAAATATTAGTCTACTATATAAGTTTATTTTTCACATGTGTGTAAAAATATTGAGTGTATTAAACAACGCATATAAGTCGATTCTTAATGTTACATAGATTAGATATTTCCGATTTTCAAAGGTTTCTTCAATAGTTTTCTAAATAGATTTGTTTTTCACTTTGGAATACTTGACAAAATTTTACGTAAATTTTTTAAGCGTAGCAAGAAGTTTTGATAATGGAATTATTCCGAAACGTGTCGTCGAACATGAAATGTTTGAATCTAGGAAAGGTAATTGTAAGTAAGCAAAGAAAAAACAACATTCGTAGAGGAAAACAGAAGAATTTCGTCACAGTCGTTTTTGAGAAAATCTAATTTTTCTTAATTAAGGATTGAAAAATTAATTTTTTTTTAATAAAAAATGATTCAAGTTATGTAATCCTCTTGTCAAAATTCATCGAAATATAGGCCCATGTACTTGTTTATCAAACTGATGCAAACATACACATAGACGGACAGTTTACCATTAAAAACTCTCTTTTTAAATACAATTTTTCTATAAACAAATACACCCATAAAATTCTCAAATTTAATTTACTATAGTCACTATACTTAGGCTACATACTTCGTATAGTAAAACGTTGAAAAATTTTGCTTGCTGGAAATTTTATTTTTGCATCAAAGAATGTTTGCCTCAATCAGCCTACAACTAATACACACTACAAACCCACACGTGTATTCTTAAAAGCATTCTTGGATGTTTTCGAAAATACAACAGAAAACAAGGTTAGATTTGTGTCGCTGTTAATCACTGCCTAGTAAGTATATACATGGAACAGAGGGAAGGGAGGGGATCGCTGCGTGCTTCTATGCGTGAGTAAATAATGACCTTCATTCAATATTAAGAGAAAGTAGAAATAAAACATATAGTTAGACACTTACTTTGTAATTCCACCGACGTAATGCAGCTCATAAACAATGCTGGTCATTTGGAACACGGAGAACAGATCAACAACGTTTTAACAAACAAACTAAACTCATAAATTAGCCGAAGTAGAAAACAGAAAATAGTGGAATGTCGAAAAACTAGAGTTTGAATGATTGGTATTATTAATGCAAGTTGAATGTTGTGTTTTTTGTTCCTAATAATTCGTAAATGTCAGAATGGTCTAACTTTCAAATTAAGGTAAAAAACTAAAAAAAAGAAAAATAATAACAACTTCATCTTAAATTAAATTGTTGATCACAGTTAGTTTACGTCACTCTACTACGTCACTGTGATCCACATTTTCAGTACAGCCTAATTGAAAACCAAAGAAACTTTTCACAGTAAGCCTGTCTGCTTTCATGCAAGTAAACCTCTGCAGTAAATAACTTTATAAATGGCTGAAAAATATCGGTCTCAATTTTCAAAATTTTCTCATGTGTGAAAATGTTATATGTAAGTATAGCAAATTTGAAATAAAAGACATTTACCGTTTAAGAATAAATTTAAAAAATAAAAAGGTTTATTTTTTTCGTTTTTGATCTACTTAGAAACTATAAATTTCCTTTTTTTTAAATTGCATAAATGATTTCGGTTTTGAATCTTCATTTAGACCAACATTTTTAGTCAAATGAAATGAACAGTTTTTTAAAAATATTTTCCGATATTTTCAATAGTTCTCGAACTATTTTTTAAAAACATTATCGACTTACATGGCAAAGAATTTTTGGATATTTACGAAAAATGTGATTATATTGTTCGATATTTGTTAAATTGAATATTTTTTTTTAATAATAAAGAAATACTTTTAAGACTTAAAAGCATGCTTATTACACATTTTTGTTGCGTCCTGACAAAATTGGGCAATATTGTTTAATTTCCAACTATACATATAATACACAGAATTGATGTAAAAAAAAAACTTTCTCGAACTCAAAAATCCAGATTAAGGATATATTTAAATTAAAAATGTTTAAATGTATATTTGTAACTAAACCATACCATTCGGAATGTGTGGAAGTGAAAGTTTTCAATTTTTGTATTGCTTACATAAAAATATTCTTACAATTTATATTCTGTTTTCAATCATAAAACTGATATTATTAAGGGGGTGCATTTACTTTGTAATCCAACCTTCAAAAAACGTAAGTGTCCACCCTTTCCCCACCTTTTATAATTCACCGAAACACTATGTTTTATGTTTTCGCACCCTTTCCTTTCATGTTACACCAAAACATAAGCGTCATTCAGTAAAACCAAAATGACTGTACGCTTGTAAATCAAACGTCAGTTGTCGCAGATTCCTCACACTTGTCCAGTTTTCTAATCGAAAATCATAACCTCCATTTAAGTTATGAACATATTGCTTTAAAAATCAGATGATCTGAAGAAATATTCAGTGCATGTTGAAACAATACGAAGGTAAGGTAAGGGGAAGGGCGGTTAGGTGATAATGCAAGGATCCGGGTCATAAACTTTGCAATACAATGCGACAAGAAGCATATGGAAGTGCCCCTAGCTAGAGCGAGAGTTATTAGTGAGTCCTTTCTTAATACAATGCTGGACCGCAGCGCTATCTTTTATCTTATCATCCAACTCATATATTCAAATATTTTTATGTGTACTATATTTCTTTCCCCGCGATTCCTAAGGCGTGTTACCATTAAGTCATAAACGGTAAAAAATAATGCGCGCTTAGATTATTGTGTAATAATATTCATAGTTCGTACATAATTTCCGCCATTCAATTGTAAGCCTATTTGTGTGTTATAGAAAAACATAATCGCGGCACGCAGCTGTCTCGCTCAAGGGACAAAAACAAATTTCTAAACGTATTTTTTTTTATATTAACCTTTCAGAAATTCTGATTTCACCATCGTAATTACAGTTTAAAAACTGCGTATATTAACATTTTAAACTTTCAAATTAAATTTAAAATACAAACATGAACCTTGACCGCCGTCAAAATATTCCATAATTTCAACGGATTTTAAAAATTCAAAAAAAAATGTATTACGCAGTTTTTAACGCTTATTACTACAGTGAAATCAGACTATGAAAAACACTTAAGATAAAATAGTTATGAAATGTTAGTGATTTAAATTAGCCGCCATTTTGAAACTGTTGAATATTGAATGTTATCAAACTTTTTCTAGCTATTACGCTAATCGATTTGTGTGCTAAGTTTGAATTAAATCGGATTAAAATAGCAAACCGTGCTTGCAGAAACACACACACGCGCGCGCGCATATATATATATATATAGAGAGAGAGAGAGAGAGAAATTTTAATAGCTCCTCAAAAAGTGATCTAGAAAAAGAGACGGGTGCCTCTTCAATATCCCAGGACTGAGTCTTATAATGATGGCCGCTTTAATGAGTCATTTTTCCAGTGGACATTCCCCAATAACGAAATAACTAATTTTTTTTGCGTTGTCATTTTTACAAGAAACTTTAGCTCATTTCAGATTTCATAAACATTGTAAACAACTTTTCACTTTAAATGTATTTATTTAAAAGCAGTTTAAATGAGAAACAACTAAGTTTGATTTACAAGAAGTACAGTTACAGAGTCAGTCAAAATGGCAAACAGACACTGACGGCGTCCGAACTTAATTTTTGTTTTTTCCGATTTTCTACAAAAATGTCTTCAAAAATACTACGTTGACGTGAATTTTTAGTCAAAACCTTCGCCGCTTTACAGAGATACAGAACACAATTTGAACAAAAGCTTAGATAAACGGTTTTATAAAAATATGTCAATTTTCTATTTATATGTCGATTATTCCAAGACTAAATCGGGATTTATTAATTGATACGTGATGTTTGGCTAAAAAAGAACATGTTTTTAAGAAAACAAAATTGTTAATTTTTAGATGTTTAGTACAAAAAATAATTTGTAAAGCCTGTTTAAAATTAAAAAAATAGTTCTGGGATAGACCTAAAGGCAACCTTACTTTAATTTTTTAAGATTTATTTGTTTAAACACAGCACTATGTAGTACAATGAGCAAATAACACAGGACAAATTCATTATGTAACGTTATTTTTCCTTACTATTTCCTCTACATCGCATATTGTTGTTAGACAACACATATAATCGATTCACTGCAGAAGTCAGCGTAACACGTTTTATTCGATTAATCGAATCGTTTTGCGCCTGTAACTTGTCGCACCGATGGTTGTTAATTTCAACCAGAACTAGCGCTCGCACTCCTGTAAGCTATCCTTGAGTAGTGAAAGTAGTGCATATTACAATGCAGCAATTAACGTATACCTCTTATTACAAAATCGCATTGTTCACATCACTTAATGTCTACATATCGATAGCTTGAGTCAGAAGAGAATCGATATCTCTGTGAGAACGTCAGGTAATCCGAGCTAATTTTATGTACAAGCCACAGCACAGAGCGACTTGATCTATTGTTACGCTATGTACACGTTTGTTGGCAAGCGGTAATTCTCTGTGAACGCTTTCTTCGAATAAAATCTTATGAAAGTTATGTTCGGTATCTTTTTGTTGAGTTGTAGAAACCAGTGCTTTGAGTTTTTTTCCATTCACATCTGGAAAAATTCCTTTACGTTATCACAGACACATTAATAATTTACAAACTTAAAGTTCCTAACAAAAAACATCAAGTATTTAAAGGGTGTGTTTGAAAAAACATTTTAAAATAGTGTGCTATTTATAACAATACCAATTTTTGGACGGTACAACGCAATACGTGCTGCTATCTCAATGAGCTCAATGGATCTCAATTAGCTATTATTTTAATAGAAAATACTTCAATCAAACATATCAAATACTAACTAGAAAAGTAAATTTACAGAAACAAAAAACTCATTCATGAGTTATTATAAAAAGATATTTAATAAACCAAACTTAAAGCAGCTATATAGATAAAAGATTACTAAATCTTTATAAGATAAGCTATATATTATAAAAAATACTAATTATTTTCCAAAGTAATATTAATACGAAGTGTTTAGAAAGTAACGAGAATTTTTAAATTTCGCAAGCTTGGAGAGTCCGATTGTCAAACATTTTTTTTATTATGTTGGTATACATGCCTTTGAAGTATGATAAAACTTTCAGCTGTTTTCATTGTTGAATTTGTCTGTAACAGCCACTAAGGTTAGACGTGTTTTTATGAGATCGGCAATATTCGTTTGTCAAAAGAAATGGATCAAAGAATTTGTATCAAAATTTGCGTAAAAAATGGAATAAAGTGTAACAAAGTGTGTTAAATGTTAACAAATGCCTATGGCGTGTCTGCTATGAGTAAAGCATGAGTTTACGAGTGGTATAAGCGTTTCCAAGAAGGCCGTGAAGACGTTAAAGATGACAACGCCCTGGACGCCCAAGCACATCAACAACCGAAGAAAACGTGGAAAAAGTGAAAGAAATGGTTATGAACAATCGCCGAATCACAATTAGAGAGGTCGCTGATGATATTGGCCTATCGATTGAATCATGTCATGACATTGTTTCCAATGTTTTGTATATGAAACGAGTGGCAGCAAAATTCGTTCCAAAATTGTTGAATTTTGAACAAAAACAGCGGCGAATGGAAGTTGTTCAGGAGTCACTAAACGAAGTCAACGACTATGCAGAATTACTGAAACGTATTATAACTGGTGACGAAACATGGGTTTACGGATATGACGTCGAAACTAAGGCTCAATAATCCCAGTGGACGTATTTTGGCTCGCCAAGACCGAAAAAGGCTCGACAAGTGCGGTAGAAGGTGAAGGTTATACTCACTGTGTTCTTCGATATTAATGGCATAGTGCATCATGAATTCCTGCCACCAGGTGAAACGGTCAATAAGGAGTACTACCTACAAGTTCAACGCCGTTTGCGTGAAGCAGTCTGAAAAAAAACTCCCGGATCTATAGAAAAACAATTCATGGCTTTTGCACCACGATAATGCACCAGCTCACACTTCATTGCTTGTTCGTGAATTTTTGGCCAAAAACAGTACTGTAACGATACCCCAGCCTCCATATTCGCCAGACATGGTTCCGTGTGACTTTTTTCTATTTCCAAAAATAAAGAGAACCTTAAAGGTCCGTCGTTTTACATCCGTAGATGGCATTAAAAGCGCATCGCTGAAAGAACTAAAGGCTATCTCAAAGATCGAGTTTGAGAAGTGTTTCGAGAATTAGAAGAAGCCCTGGTTCAAGTGCATAATCTCCAATGGGGACTATTTTGAAGGCGACAACATCAATGTAGAAGAATAAATAAATATTTTGTTCAACAAATTAAAATTCTCGTTACTTTCTGAACACACCTCGTATATTGTTATAAGTATTGTTATGAGTATTTACTTTTCTAAAAAACTCTCATAGTTTCCTCGGCGTTACTATTAGCTAAGACTGTTTTTTATTCTAGCTTCATTCAGTCTACCTTAATTTTTTTTTTTTTTTTTTTTTTTTTTTTTTTTTTTGTGTGTTTAACGTCCGACTACTGTGCACACTTGGCTAATGCAGACGATGGGATGATTTATAGCGTATGAAAAATGCCAAGCCCTGGCCGGGAATCGAACCCGGGTCCTCGGGGTGAAAGCCCAGTACGCTATCAACTAGGCCACTGAGGCAGCTTAGTCTACCTTAATATTTTCTTATTTCGCTGTTTAACGCGGTATGAACTCTGAGTTATTTCAAGCTTCGGAAACAGAATGCAGGCCGCATTTAATGTTTGTACACCGGAAAGTACTGCACCCAGAAAGTACTAAAATTTTACAGAATTTGGCCAGATCTCGCCCGTTGCTTGTGAAGCGTGTAGTTGGACGTTGTTTTGGAGGAAAACTTTTCGTGACGTAGACCAAGCCGTTGTGAGTTGATCAACAATGCCTGATCAGCATTTCGCAGAACTGCGATGTGATTTTGTCATCCACGAGGCACATACACAGCCAAAAATCAACGCTACGCAGTTTCTAAATAGTTTACTTGAAAACTCAGTTAGACTTTTATATAGTTTTTCCGTTTTATATTTGCTACACCACATATATAGTTTGGGTTTAAAGTTGACATCTACACAATTTTTTAAAAATTTATTTATTTATTAGTATTTACAATCTGTCTACAGGACACTAAGTAAATTGTATGGCTAGAATAATGACATGAAAGCGTGTACCCATTAATTCATACAAATAATGAGTATTATATAAATAATAATAATAATAAAAAAATATTGCTACATAATGTTGTATCTGTTAGGTCAGATGTTAATTGTCAGGCAGGACTCCTCTTGAGTCTTCGTGTTGTCGATCTCATCATTAAATTTTCAGTCAAAACATTTAGATGGGCTAATATTCGATGTCGGTAACTATTGCTATAAGTTTCAATTTCTTCTGTGATGGTCGGAATATTGAGTTGCTTGTGGATTATTTCATTTGTGATTATTTTTGGAGCTGTTAAGATTAAACGTAGTATCTTAGATCGGAAGCGTTGTAAAATTGCAATATTTGATTTGCAAGCAGAACCCCATAGTTGTATCCCATACGTCCATATTGGTTTCAGTATTGTGTTATATAGTAATATTTTATTATTGGTTGAAAGTTTTGATTTGTGCCCAATCAGCCAGTACATATTTCTGAATTTAATACCAAGTTGTTTACGCTTAGTAAAAATATGTTTCTGCCAATTCAGACGTCTGTCCAAACGAATTCCCAGGTACTTCACTTCTGAGGTCTGCGGCATCAGTGTTTTATTTAAGGATACTGCTGGACATGTATGCTTCCTTAATGTGAAGGTTATATGTTGACATTTAGCTTCATTAACTTTTATACGCAATTTTTCCATCCAAAGTTGAACTAGTTTCAAACTATGCTGCAGTGTTTGAGAAGCTGTCTGAGGATCATTACTGGAGGTCATTATAGCAGTGTCATCTGCAAATGTGGCAGTGATTACCCCTTGTGCCATGGGTAAATCACCAGTGAATATAAGGTATAAAACTGTTCCCAGTACGCTTCCTTGTGGTACTCTTGCATTAATCTTACACAGATTGGTTATTGAGCCTTGATGTCTCACCTGAAAATATCTTTTATCAAGGTATGATTTTATCAGAGAATCATACCTTTGATTCTCTGATTTGGAGGCAGATTTTTCTTTATTTTATATAAGAGACCAGTATGCCATACTTTATCGAAAGCTTATCTACAGAATAAAAACTGTATAATTCACAAAAAACTGATTCATTTTTGTAAAGGAAAAAATTATAAAATAAAGCACATCTCAATTATGTGCTCCTCAGTACTGCAGCTTCAGCTGTATACGCCTTTTAGTACCGCCTCTAATCCCAAACTAATCACAGTAATTGTAATTCGTTGTTAACAACAAGGAAACATTTTACTAAAAAAATTGTTTGCATTATTCTTGTTCACTGCTCAAGATAAACCAACGATAACAGAAAGAACTAATAACGTTTATTCCAATACTTATATTGTACAGTATCCCTGAAACTAACGATTTCTTGAACGACAAAACCATCAATCACCCTACTATGTGAGTTATTTACCGAATATTGTAAATTACTATTAAAATTACAGATTAGTAAATAAAACGAGTTAAAAAGTTAATGAACCATTCTACTCCGGTAATGACACCTACCACTCTACACTCTACACTCTACAAGTTTTCTATTATTAACCAACTTGAGTACCGGAGAGCACAGACACGCGCATCCATTATTAAAATGCTCTCTGTAATTGTTAATAGCCGAGTAATGGTGAAAACAAGATGTCTAATTGTCCGTAATCATCGCCCAGTTCTATTAAGCAGCGAAATACTTGGGAACATTGAGACACTGCAGCTGACGTCATTGCCAACGATTAATTTGAGTCTTACCTTCAGACGGTTAGATAGCAATAACATATTATTCATATTAGAAGTTTATTTCTTAAAAACTTTTAATTAAACTTTTTTTAAAACAATAATACCAATTAGATAAAAAATGAACAAAAGCCTATGTGGGAGGTTTGTTGTGGAATGACGCGTGCTGTTTTACCTAGAAGTTATTCTTTACAAGCAATCGTTTCTCTTTTATATTTTTATTCATTAACCTTTTGTTATTAATTGTTCTTACTTACTTTTATTACTTGTTATTAATTACTTAACTAACATATTATCATTAAGGAATACAAATTTTAATAATTAAACTGAATTCAGTTGAATAAATTATTATGTTTGTATAAAACTAGTCTTGTTTGGTTATTTCTGGTTTTAGTAAACGTTTATTTACAAAAGTATAATGCGTATTTTTCTTACATACTTTTAGTACTTCACATTCGTTTTCACAAGTACGATAGATTTTACTTAATATTTTTATAATTACAATGAGGTTTCATACATATTTTTACAAGTAGAGTGTAATAGATTTTGCAAGTATTTTTTATAAATAAGATAAATTTATGCACACGTTTTCAAGTACGATAGTTTTTTGTATGTATTTACCAAGTACGATCAGTTTTGCGCCTCAAATTTTTTAAAACACGACAGCTTTTGACACTCATTTTCACAAGTACGGTAGGTTTTTGTACGTATTTTAATAAGTACGATCAGTTTTGCCTCGAGTTTTTAAGAACACGACAGCTTTTGACACTAGTTTTCACAAGTACGGTAGGTTTTTGTACGTATTTTAATAAGTACGATCAGTTTTGCCTCGAGTTTTTAAGAACACGACAGCTTTTGACACTAGTTTTCACAAGTACGGTAGGTTTTTGTACGTATTTTAATAAGTACGGTCAGTTTTGCCTCGAGTTTTTAAGAACACGACAGCTTTTGACACTAGTTTTCATAAGTACGGTAGGTTTTTGTACGTATTTTAATAAGTACGGTCAGTTTTGCCTCGAGTTTTTAAGAACACGACAGCTTTTGACACTAGTTTTCACAAGTACGGTAGGTTTTTGTACGTATTTTAATAAGTACTGTCAGTTTTGCCTCGAGTTTTTAAGAACACGACAGCTTTTGACACTAGTTTTCACAAGTACGGTAGGTTTTTGTACGTATTTTAATAAGTACGGTCAGTTTTGCCTCGAGTTTTTAAGAACACGACAGCTTTTGACACTAGTTTTCACAAGTACGGTAGGTTTTTGTACGTATTTCAACAAGTACGGTCAGTTTTGCTTGAAGTTTTTAAAAACACGACAGATTTTTACACTAGTTTTCAAGAGTACGGTAGGTTTTTGTACGTATTTTAATAAGTAAGGTCAGTTTTGCTTCGAGTTTTTAAAAAACACATATATTTTGTCACTAATTTTCACAAATACGGTAGGTTTTTGTAAGTATTTTGCAAGTACAATCAGGTTTTCACCATTTTTAAAGGAAACAAACGGCTTAAACACACATTTTTACAAGAACGGTAAATTATACTTACCGTTAAATTATACTTACCGGTAAATTATAAAACATACTTAAGAGGTTTAACTTGTTTTTCGTTATATTTTAATATTCATAATAATTTTTGAATATTTGCAGCATGATGTTTATCAAACTTTTTCAAGAAATTTTTTCGATAATTTTTAATTGAATACATGTTTTTTGCAGTTATAAGTTTTGGTGTATATTTTCAAAAGTACAATTTTTTTAATATATTCTAAAAGTACTATCGATTTTGGAATACATTTTTACAAGTACTGTGTTGTTGACATTTATTTTCACAAGTACAATAACACTATGCATAGTACTTCACAACTAAGAAAAGTTTTCGAATTTTATCTATAATTATTTGAACCATTTGTTCAGCTCGCTCGGCCAGATGGTGTCTGAAGTGACCGAATAGCTCCGAATAGCTCCGAATAGCCACGAAATAATAGAGGTAATCTGACGGCCACATCGTCTCGATGGCTGGTGGCCAACAGAAGGGAAATATCTGACCTCACATTAATCCGAAGCCCGAGTCAAATGCTGCAATTTATGTGGCTGATCCTCACGAAGCGTGCTTTTTGATTTGTTGGGCTTAACGTTAGAAGAGGTTCTAGCTCGGCAATGGCCATTATTTGTACTATGTGACTGGTGAAATATAAGTACCTATTTATTTCGTTGTACTCTTCGATTTCCACCGCCTTAAATAAGCACTACACAACGCAAAGCGTGGCATAAAATGTGAAGTCATCGTCGTTGTAGAGAAATAAGGTACGCTCGGCCAATGGCTGGCGTCTGTGGAACGTTGGTGGATGAACAAAAAACAGCAAGCTGAGTATCGAGAAACATACGTTATACAAACGAGTGTCTGTAACAGTATGTGATCGATTAAAAAAAAATGTTTTTTCTGACGTTAATTCGAGAGTAACTAATAATGTTATTTCGTGTGTGGTCAGAAGCATAAAAGTTTTTAAAGAAATTTAGACTTCTACAGAGAAAGAATTTTCGGTTTCTAGTTTGAACTATGCATATAATTAACCGTTTAAAAATGATCTTGAAGAAACGACGCATAACTCATAAATAAAACATACTCTCATCTTGACAACCTTAGTGCTCCACACACAAATCATCCACTGGAGACTGAATATCGTAGTCTTAGTAGATTTAATAATACGACGGATAGACGTCCACAGCCTTTGGCACTAAAATAATTTCTGTTCCAAGGTTGGCACAATTTAAGGAATCTCTGGAATTTAAACAGACGTTCGATGATTATAGAAAGACCACGAGAACTATGCGAAGAAGGAAACCGATAGGCTGTTGATTCCGAGAACGGTTTAATGCCGGTCCTGAACGTAACAATCACGAGGCGAATAATTGAATAAATTACGCCGAAACATGATCAATTGCTACCTTTTTAAATTTACGATAAATTTAAATTCAACCTTCGTTAAACTTTCATACCTGTGTGGTATTTTTACTTAATTAGTGCTAATTTAAAAAAAAATATTTTCTCCGTAAAGAATTCTCGAACATGCAAAAGTTATCGTCATTAACAATAAAAACTTGTATTTTAGTATAACTTACCTTGTTATGGTACGAAATTACAGTACATAACCTCACTTCTGAGCGACAAAGTCTATCTTTAATCTTTAACTTTTCCCTTTCTCTACTTTAGTTAACTGTTTTCTTAACTGTCTTTGTATTTATTAACGCTCCGATGGATTGCTGTCTACATCTACTACTACTAGGTTTTACTCTACTGTTATGAATGGTTAACTGCACTACTGTTCAGGAATATTCTTGCGTAACCCAGTTATTAACAGAACTCTTTGTTTCTATCTGGAGGCCATGACTTTAGCAAACTTTCGGTTTCTTTCGGTCTTTCTGCAAAGCAGGAATGTCTAACTTTACTACCGTTCCAGTTCCGGCTCACTACTTTGACATTTACTGCTTATAACAAAAGATTTAGTTAGTTTTGTTTGCTAGAAACGGAACGAACTCAATCTTACTAGTGTAATTGGAATTTAAATGTAAAATGTAGTATCACACCGTGATTTAAAACCAGACGTACATAATAACTAATCTATTTTACCACAAATAATAGTTTATTAATTTATGAATTTATTAAATATATAATGGGAATTAACGTATATAGATAACTTTAATGTTTTACCTTTATCTTAGCCTGAAATAATTAATGAAATTCAAAATTGAATTACATAGTTTTAATTTAAAAAAAACTTAAATGAAACTACCCACAATATACGTAATTATGTTAAGAAAATTTTAAATTAAAACTGTGATTACAACGTGTTCTTGAAATAAAAACTTCTTAAAATACAGTGCATTTGAAAGTTGAAGATACCAAAAACATTGTGTAAAATTGTCCAGGGTCATTTCTCATAAAACTGTAATACTAATTTAGTAAAATGTTTTACTAGTGTGTAAATATCAGTTTCTAAAATAAAGTTACCAAACGTAGAAGAAATTTTTTAAAACAAATCAGCTGTTATAATCAAAATCAATTTTTTGTAACGAAAGCACTATAGGCTGATTTGCATAGCCTATAGGTTCCATAGTAGGTTTACAATGTTATCTAAAATAATCTTCATTAATAAATGAATTGGAATTTATTGATTTTTCAATAACTA
This sequence comes from Callitettix versicolor, assembly GCA_022606455.1. Taxonomy (NCBI): domain Eukaryota; kingdom Metazoa; phylum Arthropoda; class Insecta; order Hemiptera; family Cercopidae; genus Callitettix; species Callitettix versicolor. Next base: position 46,064,494 of record CM040191.1, read on the forward strand.
TTGATTTATGTTTCGTTCCACTTAGACAACAAAATGTGTTTCAATAAAGTAATTTAGTTTTAGGCGTACTACATTTTTGTTGTCTGTTGGCCATTCAGCTATTTTGTAAAAAAGAAATGTTACCACTGTATCGCTGCGCTATAATTAATGGGTATATTAAAACTGTAAAATGAAATTGTTCAAATAGAATTGATTTTGTTTATCATTTAGTTCTGTAAAATTACTTTTAATTCGCATTCAGCAAAATTTAATTTAAATACATTAAGAAAAATCAATCATAAAGTAAATTTGTTTTTAATCGAGTCCGGTTCGACCCCCTTCCCATAGTTGGTAGCTATTTATTACGGCAGGACACATAGATAGACTGTGATAAATTCTGTTATAAATTTCTGCTCACTACTTTGTATTGGTTAGTTAATTGAATGTTGGCGAGTACGACCTATCAGTCTTATCTCGTCTTTTGATAAATTAGTTGTAAGAGCAGTGATTTATTCACTCGGTTCTGTTGCTGTTCCTCTTCCTGATCAAACAATTTGTTTTCCACTCTGCGTTATGAGTTGAGAAACTAATTTCAAGAAGGCATCGTCCCTTGGCGCGTTAATTAAAGAACCGAGTCCGACGCTCAATCGTTAATTAAATAATATAACTCACACGCTTCAATTATAACTTTACATTTGGTCGAAACCAATTTAGTAACATCAAACAATGGACGAAAATATTTAACTTCTTTCGTTTCTATTTATTAACCTATACCTACGTTAGTAACTAAAATTGTTCGCATTAAATGTAACTTTTTTTTTTTTTGGTGTTTAACGTCTGACTATTGTGCACACTTGGGCTAATGCAGACGATGGGATGATTTATAGCGTATGAAAATACCAACCCCTCGCCGGGAATCGAACCCGATCCCTCGGGGTGAAAGCCTAGTACGCTATCCACTAGGCCACCGAGGCGGCTCCTTTATTTTTATAAATGTAACAATAATATATATATGTGTGTGTGTGTGTGTGTGTGTGTGTGTGTGTGTGTGTGTGTGTGTGTGTGTGTGTGTGTGTGTGTGTGTGTGTGTGTGTGTGTGTGTGTGTGTGTGTGTGTGTGTGTGTGTGTGTGTGTGTGTGTGTGTGTGTGTGTGTGTGTGTGTGTAGCGCGTAAATACTTTCTCAAGTGTTGCCGTTTGTCTCTAAAATACTTGACCAAAGCTAACAACTACAAAAATCCTAAAAATCAGCTAAATTTCTCAAAACCAGTTTATCACGTTTTACTATAATTATGATCACACATAAAAATATACAACTGAAGTCGTTATGTTGAATTTAAAATTTAAAAAATGCTGTGAGTGAATTAATCGAGAAAAATCCGCGGCGGTGGTCAGGATTTATTTTCGTTTTCGATTTACACTCGGAGCGCATATTTTAAATTTAAAATTTAACATCCTATATTGATTAAGTTATGGGTAGATTTTTGTCTGTAGCCCTTAAACCAGATTGGGGCGTTGCTAACATAATGAGTTTTATTTGGTTGTTTATTACAATTGTTAAAGCTGATTTTGAAAAAAAGAGAATTTAATAGTTCTTTTTAAGATTTAAAATTAGTTTAAAACAAAGTAACACTTTCAGTAAGAACCGACTATAAATATGTAAATGCTTGACCGAGTCAAACTTGATTCTTTTGAAATTTAGTTGGAAAGTACCTTGTATAAAGCCCTACATATGTTGAAGAAATTCTCTATTCACTTCTGTTTCAAGATGGCGTTCTCTAATTTAATGATAATTAGGTTACTCAGTTTCGTTCGTATGAATTGACTGATTTTTTTAAATTTGGTACGTAGGTAACTGTACAAAGTCTAAACTACGTGTAAGATGTTTGCCAGTCACTTTCGTTACTGGATGGCGGCATCTGATTTGACGATGATGAGTTTATGCAGGTTTGACCAAACGCATTGACCGATTGTTTTGAAATTCGGTATGAAGATACATGATATAAGATATAAAGGCCAAAAAACGTTTGTCTACGAAATTTTCCCATTATTTTCCGTGATGACTGCCTCTGGTTTAATGATAACGAGTATACTAAGTTTTGGTCAAATGCATTGACCGATTGTTTTGAAATTTGTTACGGAGGTAACTTGTATAAAGTTTTTTCATTCATTTCCATTTCAAGATGGCTGCCGCGGGCTTAAAAATGACCAATATAGTTGCTGGTTATTTCTTGTAATACTGGCTAAACGGCGAGAATTCATAATTTTGATTTTTTTTATAGAAAAAGAGCATGATCAATAAAGTTGGTCTTTCCTAAATGTTAAAGTTACAGATTAAATTGGCGGAAAGTTTACGAGCGAGTTAGAGCGGTGACCACGGAATTAATTAAGAATTGACAGCGATGTCTTATGTTTTTTGAACAAATAGTACATAAACAAAAGCATTGGTGAATAAACATCCAAGTAAAACCACTTTTTGGCTCAGGGAAACTGAAATGACTTTTTAATACATCAAAAACTTCAAACGGATTTTGTTCAAGTAGGCGTAACACCATACATTCTACATACTTCGTGTAACGAGAAAGTAAAAATGGTTACAAATGATTGTCACTGCCATAACCTTTTTGATTTGCATAACAATTGAAGCGCAATCTCAGCGGCGCATCTGTCGATGTTATCATGACGCCCGTTCCCTCCTGTCCCCGAGCCTAAATAGCCTCCTATATAATATACTAATCTAACATCCAGCGAGTTATGTATTAGTCTTGCTGTACATTTGTCGTAGATTAAATGTAATTTATTATAAAGCACTGTGACTACTGCTAAACCCAGCAGCATTTATTATTAGTGATATAAAATAGGTTGGGAAATAATAAAAACATATGAGTCTTAAAGTACATATCTGATGTGTTTACAGCAAATTACAAACCAAAGTTAAAGAGTTCTGATAAAGCATTATAGTTCCTAAGACACGTTTGTAGTAGATTTTCATAATGTAAACGTTCTAGTGATTGTTTACTAAGATTTTAGCGATTGTAAAGTATCTACAAAGCTTTAGAAAATCAATATTTCTTATTTCCTCTTTATGTTTTTCACTAATCATTTTTTTTATGGTCCATACTTTATGCCAGTTGGACTAATGATAACGAGGAATCAGCGTTAACGGTAAACGAAAAACAACTGGAGTAATAGCGCAGTTCAGCATACTGACCAGTGCTCTAGCCACATCGACCACCGAGTCCCCAGAAAATTCATTGAGAATTGATTCTCTTTGCATTATACTTTCCAGTTGTCTGCATTTCTATAAAATTAGTAATACTGTGCATTTGATGTCATAGTTTAGTGTTGTATCAACTGAAACGTTTCCATAAATATTTATTTTTAATCAGTTGAAATATTTTCGTTCTGAACAAATTTAATTACTATATAATTTGTAATCGTCTGAAATTAATACTTTCATACATAAAACAGCACCATTTTCTAGGTCTTGGTGGTGATGGTTGAGACACCGATCGGTCTGTTGCGTCTATAAACTGCGCGTCTTAAGGTCGTAGGTTCAAGACTGCGCTTACTGTAGTAAGCCTGATCCTTTTCATTAACACCGATTCCTCGTATTCGTTATTCTAAAAAAGTAATAGAATAAAAGTACACTTGAACCTCTGTAATGGAATTTTGAAATTTAACGGAAAAATTTAACGGTTTATTTTGTATTCAATGTTTTACAGACTGTAAAATAGCGGTTTTAATTTGAATTTCTGTCAGTTTGCTCACTGATGAAGTCTAGTCAAAGTGAATAATTTCAATGAAATATGGCATTTTTTTACATAGTGTGATCATTTTTAATTTTTCCCCAATAAAACCAGCAAAAATTGTCAAAAAAAGTTATACAATTAGATTTTCTTAGAATCTATCCTAATGATTTCGATCAATTTTATTTTATATTTAACTGAACGCATGAACAGTGCTAAAAAACGTATGAACAGTTTATAAAAACATTTTCTCGTAAACATATGTTTGTTTTTGTAGTAATTTGAAAACAAAATGAAATCAACCTTAATTTTGGATTTTCCGATTTACTTAAACTTTCGAAATTTGAATTCCTTTTAATTACTCGTAAAATTGTGTACTAACAGTTGAGTTGTGACTTTTCATTTATGGTGAACCGATTTTGTAAAATCAGACCTAATTTATGTTATACTCGTATTTTAATAATAGAATCAAAGAAACTTTGTAAAATAATTTTACATTTTTCAATATTTAGAACATGAGCGGTTTCTATAAAATCGTCGACTTAACTTTCTGTTACTGTTTTTTTTCTTGATAAGTTTAACATATATAAAGTTACAAGTTATATTTACTATGCAGGTCAATTTCAGGACATATCAAAGTTTTATTAAAATTAACATTTTCTGAGTTAATTCACAGAGTTATACTTATAACAGAAACTATTTATGTTAAAAGTTAAGCATTATACAGTGCAGTATAATTTCATAACTTTGCCCAACAACCACCATTACACATTATACGGCTAAATGTGTATATTAAATATGGTTTTTATTTCTTCCGCGGACGCGGTGTGACGAAGTAACCCACTTTCTACAGCGTAAAAAAGCATGAAAAATCACCTTGGGCTTGTTTTAGCGGCCATCCTGATTATTGGGTTCTTCAGTCGACTGCTTGGCTGCAATTGCTTCTGAATGAGAGGTAGGCTAAACATTAGCCAGGAAATGAGGCTAAGTAACATTAAAGTGCGAGTCCATACTTAAAGTATTTACACCACGGATAATGTATGAAAATGACGGGAATTATAAGCCGGGGATTTTTATTGGAAATGTTGGCGATAAAATTTTATCGATATCAATAAGTCATGTTGTGTTTTTTGCAATGGCTACCTACAGCAGGATATTAATTGCAGTTTAAATACACAGTAACAAGAATGTTAGCTTTTGCTAATACATGAATAGTGACTGTTGCTTTTATACAATAAGATGTATACTGAAAGTCGCGGGACTGGTCGACAGAAGTGACTTCTGGCATGTCTAACTGTGTAATTTATCACTGTTATTATTTCATTATTTTTATACAAATTTAAGGTTTTAACAGTCTAAGTATAATATTAAATATAATATTTGTGATTATGGTATTCAAAAATTGGTATAAGTTAAATTCATTACATTGTTTAACTACATAGTCTTAGAAAATACACATTTTTAAAATTAATAAAAATATTAAAAATATTAAAATCTAACTAAATTTTTTCCTATATTCAGACACACACACACACACACACACACACACACACACACACACCACACACACACCTCGGTCAATTATCGGTCAACGTTTTAAAACATTTATTTCACCACACTCACTGGATTAGGCTGTTACATTATTTACACTAGTGCTAGCGGTCATTGAACAGTATTAAAATTTAATTGTTAGGTAATTATTAATTGTGAAAAATAAATATTCACAATTATTGCATAACTTGACTTTTACAGAAATGCAAACAGAAAAATTTAAATAACAGAGAAAGGCAAATTTTAAGTGGTTGCCTTTCACGCGCTGGAATGAAGTGGACGATAAATTTAATTGCCTATAAAGTTACAGAGCGGTCCGTAAGTGTCGTGCTATTGTTCTGTAATTCAGAATTTAAAATCAAAGTTAAATATATGTGCAGTGTGCCTAATGCTCTTGAATGACCGATCGTGGTACAGATCCAAACCCGAGATCATAAATCGAGTTTCGATTCTGTTTAGAAAAATTCATTTTCTAAACATCAAAATCGGTGTTCGTTTCACGACCTCGGTTTCGGTCTAACCATGATGTGAGTGCAAAATAAAATTCACTAATAACTACAAATTATGTTAATGTTAAATTATATTTTTCACAGTGTGCAAAAAATGTGCGTTAACATATCCTAATTTCGGTCCTATTTGATTCGAACTGGGCACAAAAATCGTCAATAGCTTCAACAAATACGTTATAACCCTTTATAACCGTTTCAAAATGTTGGTTGTTTTAAGTTTTTAAAATTGTAAAAATTGTACGTGTGATTCGAAGAAAAACTGATATCAGCACAGTAATCAGCGCTAATATCTACATCAGATAAAGTTAATTTTTAAATTTAATAATTTCAAAATGACTGTAGAATCCCTTACATTTTTCAGTGTAATTTGAAAAAATAAGGAGCTAATTTAAATTTATTGAACGCTGATAATGATGGTAAAGTTAGATTTGAAGATAATATCATATTTTTTTTGACATAATATTTTATGTTTTTGAAAATATTCTGCATAATATGGACGAAACAGCTGGGTGATATTTTCGTTTTAATTAACATTTGCCTTACATTACTAATCATCATGTGTTAATTATCCATTACATAAACAGACTTATATGTGAGTGTTCCAATACATACATATATATAAATAAACAATACGTATATAAGTAGAATTTTTAAATATTTCACAAACCAAAATATGTCTTCGTACTAATGCCGCTTAAATTGACAAAACACGCTACAGACATTTGAAGACCCACGAAAATATTTCTGCATTTATTTTGTTATTAAATGAAAAGCAATTTCAGATTTTTGTCACGAACGGGTTTCGTAAATCTGGGTCATCCCGAAGTCTGCATAAAAAGTGACAATTTAGTGAAAATGCCATTAGTCTGTCCGCCGGGCGGGGCTGCGGTAGAATCTCTAATCTCTAATTGGCACTTCTTTGCTCGCGTCCACGCTTGAAAGTCACTGCACTAAGGCTTGCATCTTGGCCACCACTGCAATTTCGCAATTAATTCGTGCACTCTATAATTTTATTTTATTTTTCTTAATACATGTCATATAAAGGAAACAACATTCAATAAAAAAGTAACGTACTGCGTTGTATGTATCATAGAAGATCGTGTGCAACACTCTTTTAAAAAAACTTGTTGATTTTTGCGTCCAATAAAATTAATTTCATTTTAAATGGTGCGTAGTTTATATATATATATATATATATATATATATATATATATATATATATATAGTGTAATAAATATATAAATGTGCAAAGGTAACCACTTCATAGCATACAAATTGAACGTCATTTTTTATGTAATAAGGATCAAAATATATAATTGACATTCTCTAAACAGATAAAATATTTTTGACAAAATTTGTCTTACATGTATTCTTAAATCTTAAAGTACCAAAACAAAAACTTTGTTGCAAGAAAAATGAGAAAAATCGCCTAAAAAATGGTCAAGGGTTCATTGATTAGAGCTGATGGACCTCTAATCAATTTAATTTTCTTCCGAAAAAATATTTTTGTTTATCAACAAAATTGTTTTTTAATTTAAATTTAGCGCACTGAAACGTTACGGTAATTTTAGTAGGGTAAATTTTGAATAGCTGATTTTGAAAAATTATTTATCTTTCTTAGATCACTTTTGCTCGTGAACGGGTATTTTTAAGTAATTTTCGAAGTTGAGCACAATACATTTTGAAGTAAATGTACATTAAATTAATTTTTCTTGAAATATTTTATTTTGTGGATCTTTTTATATCATGTATACAGTAATACATGTTGCCACGTCATCGCATTTCAAAGTGCATGTACATATGCTTTAATATTGTACAATTCAAACATATCCGTTACAATAACTTCGTGTTGTTTAGTGTGTTATATGAAGTATAACGAAAGCGTCATTGAAATTATTTGTAATAACTGTTACGCTGACGTTCTTAACATCAATTTATGAACCTAATTACTTAATTAATTAGTTTATTGTATAGATAATTAGTCTATCGATTCGGTATAAAAATATTCAGCCATTTAAGAACTGTTCGTAAAAAACTGTTATAAAATATTTGATTCAATTAATTTAAAGCAAACATTATCAAATTCTATTAATTGTTTCTTATGCAATCTGGTTGTGCAGCTACAAAAGTAAGTTCAAAAAGTCAACAATTGTTCAGTAAGCGGACTTATTTGTGTTCTTTCTATTACAATTTTTATTTATTTCAAATTTTGTAAAATGCAACATTCATAAATCTTTCTTTTTGACCATCATTCGTGCAAAAATTGGCTGATTTTGTTTATTATACCGGTTTTCGACTTTTTTTACTTTTTGTTTTTGTTTTTGTTGGATCGATTTTGACCAAAATATTTCCTTCTACCGAAGGACTACACTTGAACAAACTTTTATCAGAATCGATAAAAATCTATTTTGACGAAATCCTACTTTTAGTTAGAAAAAAGTTAGAAGAATAAAAATAATTTTAAATCAAGTCAAATTTTATTGACACCTATAGTTTAGCGTCCAGCTTGTGCATGCAGAAGTAAACAGACGGAAAAAAAATTACTTTCTGGATTTAGTAGATGTAAAAATTGCTATATAAAAATCGTTTATTTATGTACAAATAAATAAAAGGGTAGCTCTACACTTTTTACCCTACACTGCATACTGTAAGAACCTCATACATCTATTGAAAGAAAGCTATATAGAATATCTATTGAAATTTATTTTTACCTTATCGTATAGGGCATGTGTAACATTATCTTGTTTTAGTAACATGTTTTGTGTCACAGAAAACAAAATTAACATATTCTTGTTTCGCTTTATAAAAACAAATTGTTGACCTTGATTTAACAACGTAGTTAGAAAGTAATAAGTGACTTAATGTAGGATTTTATTATTATCCATTAAAGATATTTTATAGGTGAAATCGTTTGCCTGCCTAGAAGTATACCATCTTTGTTAATGCAATATTTTATCTGTTTTATTTAAAACAAAACGAAAATTAAGCCAAATTTAAATATTAAAGATCTATTAAAAAGTTCATTGGAACGGAAAATACGAAGCGAGCCTAGTTTATGGTAGTTTTAACAAAATCGTAAACCAGCGGGAATTTTCATTAGGTCCTCCGTCTTCGAGTCAATTCATTCTACCTTCATCGGTCTGGTCCTCCTACTTCTGGTGTGCCATTGGAGTATTTCTTTTTTTATTACCAAAGATAAATAAAATACCTAAAATAAATCACAAAAGTTATTATAGGGTTTGTAGTAAAGTTTAAATTAACAATCTGAAAAAGAACACTTACAACGTTAATAAACATTTAAATATGATCGCTCAGTGATGGGTGAAAAGTAATTTTGTTCGGCAAAAACGTTGACATTTTATCTTGACTTTACTGTTTAAAATTTCTTCACTCTAAAACATGTTTCTAAACTGCTTTTAAAAAACGTTTTTCACCAATAACTTCAGTAAAATTACCAAATAAAATCAATAGTCTTGTTTTATATTTACAAAACCACATGAACAAACTGTTCATTTATAAGACAATTTTGTAATTTGTCTTACATTAGGTTGCTTAAATTTTGTAATTTTAATTTTAGTCAATCCCGTTTTACTTTGAACTATTGGACAATAAATATTTTGGTTGTATATGATGGCCAAAGCTTTCAATAACTAATCGTTTGAATTGCAAAAAACCTAAGTTTTCACAATTATTGATCTTTTAAAATGCATATTCGATAAAATCGTACGGAATCTACCATTCTTACACAATCTGTACTGGATTGTTTTGTCAGTTCAAATTTGTAAAAACCTTTGGTTTTGGATAAATGATATCATGTTTACGCAATATATAGTGCTAAAAACACATTGCCTTTCCATTCCTTAGTTTCAATTCCCCCTCCATTGAATCAATTTCTCCTGCTACAAACATTAAAAAAATGCATTTTGTTGCAAAAACCAGCCTTTATTCAAATCAACTTGTATTACTTATAATATTTATAACTTTAAAAATACAGATTTTCAATAATATTTTGTGTTTTAATTTTGTATTTTAATTCTTTAAATCATATTTGTCACCAATATTAGAAATTTCATTTTAAAAATTTGGTACGTTTTACATTTTTCATTATTTACAATCACACAAAGAAATACAATTGTACATACCATAAAAATACATTTTATATTTTACGTTTTTCCTATTAAATGCTATTTTATGGTGTATTCTATTTCTAATAACCTTTTTACAAAATATACACTGTTCTTACAATATCGATAAATAATGCCTTCGTATTTAAACATCGTGAAAGCTATCCAGTTAATACAACTAGCAAAAGTTTTTATGCTTCAGATGCTGAATAATCATATATTAGAGTATTTAATGGGGCTATTTCTTTCTAGCTTGAAGGCGGCTTAATGAAGAGTTAAAAACTCTTTCCGTATTCCAGAAACTGTTAACATCGTTTCAACTTTCTACAATCAAACTTTATTAGATTATCTACATTACAGACGTCGTCTATTACGATATTTTAAAAGACGTTGTTAATAACTGCTTTTACCGATCTGTCAAATTCTCTAATTTACGAATAAGGGTCAATTTACTATTCAAATGCGTCCGGTATGCGTTAATGTATTATTTTTTTGTTATGTTGGTACTCAGTGAACGCGATACTTTCTAAAAATATTTAAATACTACAAATCTTTTTTATGTCATACAAAATTTAACTAAACTTTAAAGGTTATTTGATTTTCGTTTTTTATTGTTTGCACGATTTAGAGTTATGTGATTGACAAAAAAATTATAAATTTTTATCATTGTTTAAAAGTGGTTAGGAATGTTTAAATAATCGTTTTGTATTTTTGTTTACAAACTCGGAGACTAAACTGTCGGAACGATTTAGCTTAACATTTGTAATATTTTATCAATATTTTTAGACATATATTATTACTTGTCCACTAAAAATGTTTTGATTTATTTCATAAAAAACACAATATAAAAGTTTCCTCTAAAATAGTTATAATTATTTTGATTATTTTTGTTTCAAATGTAATTTTCAATATTATAAGGGACTTAATATTTTAAAAATATTTTCTTATACTTTTGATTTGTTCAGATTTGAAATACGGCGGGGGGTGCAGACTAGAAGCACTTATTGAGGAGGTTATTTCTAACAAACATACTTACAACACTACTCAACATTTGCGATAGTAGCCTCAATGTGCTTTTCTCCGTAAAAAAAAATGAAATACTAGTAGACACAAGAATATAATAATATACAACAATGTACAACAAAACGTTTCTGTAAATACAACAATGAAAATAATACCACTGACTGCTATTTAATTACTTATACTTTAATTCATTAGTGTTATACTTTAAGATTACTTTATAAAGTATAATAAAGTATACTTGTATAATGTTTAAGATTATACTTTAAGATTACTGTTCATATCTTTCTAAGAAAATCATTGCACAACGACGTAGGTCTGCTATTTCTTGTCCATATGAACTTATGTTAAAATAGACGTTACTATTTAAGAAAGTTATATTTATACTTCTTAATCCCGTTAATAAGGCAATATTATTCCTTAAATTAAGATTTAAACACAGCAGACCTTACTTAGTTCTACTTTTGTATTTAAAACTACCACACCTATTAAATTAATGACTGAATTACAGTTGTATTTTATTGAATTATTTACAAATGAAACCTACTAGCCTATAACCACATTTTACATGACATACCTAAATTATGCTACAGTTATTACTGTTTACTGAAAGCAGAGTATTATGTTTTATAATAATTACGTACTTAGAACGGGGCTAAATTATCTTATCGATTCTCTTTCAAAATTGATCAGGCCAATAATTGTTTAAGTCTTTGATACAGTGGTAATTTAAGTATTACTTTTAACAATTTTTTTGTAACAATCAGCTGTTTAATACAAACATAAATTTCTGTTATTTTTAACTGCATTGTGCTGCACTCTCAGAGGGAGACACTTTACACTGTTTCTGGAAAATTTTTTTACAAACATTTTATCGGTTTTAAGTCGGTTTTATTTTATTTTAAAGCTTTGAAAGTGAAACATATGAGGCGTGATAGTTTATTGGTGTTCTGACAAACCTGTAGTTACCCCATATATGTAGTTTCAGTAGCACATGTCCAAACCAATCGGAATGTTTACTGTAGTAATATATGAAAGATAATACTGTAAGAAGTTTAAAAATATGTAAAATTACGCTTGGAGACTAAATAAAATGCAAAGAAATCCTGAAAAAGTTAGTTTTTTTGTTTTTATTATTCACATAATTAGTAAGAAAATATTTTTTGTTGCACAAAATGAAAAGAAAACCCTTTAAACTATCATTTTCAATTATATTATTTAACTACAACTATTCAGTAATGCACTAACTAAGTTTTAATGCAGTACTGCTTTGAAGATACAAACATTTGTTAAAGAAATGTACATCAGGGTAAGTAGTTTTGCATATTTGTTTATATTTGTTTTAATTTTTTTTTTTTTGACAATTGTACCACCATAATTTTTAAATATACGTTTCAAAGATATTTGTTAGTTTTTGTAATTTATATTTACAACTATTAAAGGTTAACTTTAAAATAACTATTAGGCCGGGCGGTGTTGCGTTGAGCTGAGGCAAGCGGAGCAGAATGAAGATAAACGATAACCAAAAGCGGAGTTCAGTCAGTTGAAATAACACTTTTGTTTCTTTTAAATATAATATTTTGGTCTGCTATTCTAACGGATTCTATGAACATGTTTCAAAACAGTAACCTAGACAACGGTAACCTAGGTAACAGGAAATAATACGTTTGGAGGTATGGTGGGGGAAGCTGAATGAGCTAGATAAAGTCGAAGCTACGCGGAGTGGAACCCAGCGACGCCGTTTGACTCTGGCCGCACTTAATTTGAAAACATTAGGTTAGGTTTTGAATGCGTAATTCGCTCCGCTCAGAGCAACCTCGCTCCGCATTTGGTGGTCACCCAGCCTAAGAGTCAATTTATACTTCAACTACACACGCTTTACGTTCATATAATTATTGTTCTTTATCTTATTTCTCGGTGTGAAAAAGGCGTAAGAACAAGGGCTTTCCAGAACCATTTTTATTTAAATTACTAATATTTTTGACACAAAAATAGAAATAACTTTACGGGTTTTTACTTTTTATGTTTTGTTTTTTGCACAATGTAACATAGTTAGACCGATGCAGAGTTCCAGCAAAGCTTTACGTAAATAAAAGTTTCAGCAAAATCTCTACAGATGATTTTAAGAATTAAAAGAGATCTAAGAATGTAACTGCATCGATGAAACATTGTTGTCAAAATAAGTATTTTAAGTAAAAAAGAACGAATGAAGTTATGGACTTTTTAAAATCTATAATTGTAATTGTTAGTAATTTTTATAATATATAATAATAAATTTCAATTTATTATTACAAATTAGACTTAAAATAGGCTTATCGGACTTAACCGTTCACGAAGATGTTGCTGATCTCACTTTATTTCCAGACCTCTGTTGCTACAGAAATGTTCTTGTGTAGGATGTAATAAGTAAGATGCTCACTTCAAATTGCGCCTCGTGGGCCGGCAGGCTGGCAGTGTTTCACTGTGCATTCTCCGCTAAATTAAAGCTAGCCGCAGGGCAAGATCAATCCAGATATGCATTAATAAACGCCCGATGGCAAATTAAACACTAATCAATATTTGGGGTTTCGCAAAAGTTAAGCTATTATTTGGCTCCATAAAACTAAGCTAACGAGATCCCGCATCGCTTAAAATATTATTGGTGTTTATAAGATACTAATAATTAGAAAAAAAGATGAAGCCATAATAACAATAAACCATTATTTTTTGAACAGCGGAGTTAAGTGCATTTCCGAAATCATAAAATGTAATGGCTTCTAGTGTTGCGGGTGATTTCATCTGGCTGATTATTATCTGCTGACTTCCAAAGTCTACACATGATTCGAATATTGATGTCGGACATGAGGCGGGGTGTACTAAAATAACTCCAGTGTTTAATTTTATTTAATTTTTTAGATCTATAAAAAAGTTGCAGTCTTTTAATTTGAAATTGTTCATAGCAATAAACAATAACACAGACACACACACGAGGTGTGTTCAGGAAGTAACAAGAATGTTCAAATTTCGCGGGCTTGAAGAGTCCGATTGTCAAACATTTTTTTTATTATGTTTGTATACATGCCCTTAAAGTATGATAAAACTTTCAACTGTTTTCATTGTTGACTTTGTCTGTGACAGACACTAAGGTTAGACGTGTTTTTATGAGCTCGGCGATTTTCGTTTGTTAAAAGAAATGGATCAAAGAATTTGTAACAAATTTTGCGTAAAAGTGGAATAAAGTGTAACAAAGTGTGTGAAATGTTAACAGAGGCCTATGCTGAGTCTGATATGAGTAAAGCAAGAGTTTACGAGTGGTATAAGCGTTTCCAAGAAGGCCGTGAAGACGTTGAAGATGACGAACGCCCTGGACACCCCAGCACATCAACAACTGATGAAAACGTGAAAAACGTGAAAGAAATGGTTATGAACAGTCGTCGAATCACAATTAGAGAGGTCGCTGGTGATGTTGGCATATCGATTGGATCATTTCATGACATTGTTTCCAATGTTTTGTGTACGAAACGCGTGGCAGCAAAATTCGTTCCAAAATTGTTGAATTTTGAACAAAAACAGCGGCGAATGGAAGTTGCTCAGGAGTCACTAAATGAAGTCAACGACGATGCAGAATTACGGAAACGTATTATAACAAGTGACGAAACATGGGTTTACGGATATGACGTCGAAACTAAGGCTTAATCATCCCAGTGGAGGCATTCTGGCTCGCCAAGACCGAAAAAGGCTCGACAAGCGCGGTCGAACATGAAGGTTATGCTCACTGTGTTCTTCGATATTAATGGCATAGTGAGTGCATCATGAATTCCTGCCACTAGGTGAAACGGTCAATAAGGAGTACTACACACAAGTTCAACGTCGAAAAACGCCCGGATCTGTGAAAAAACAATTCATCGCTTTTGCACCACGATAATGCACCAGCCCATACTTCATTGCTTGTTCGTGAATTTTTGGCCAAAAACAGTACTGTAACGATGCCACAGCCTCCATATTCGCCAGACATGGCTCCGTGTGACTTTTTCGTATTTCCAAAAATAAAGAGAACCTTAAAGGGCCGTCGTTTTACAGCCGTAGATGACATTAAAAACGCAACGCTGAAAGAACTAAAGGCTATCTCAAAGATCGAGTTTAAGAAGTGTTTCCAGGATTGGAAGAAGCGCTGGCACAAGTTCACAATCTCCAATGGGGACTATTTTGAAGGCAACAAAATCAATGTAGAAGAATAAATAAATATTTTGTTTAAAAAATTGAAATTCTCGTTACTTTCTGAACATACTTCGTATATGACTTCGACATGTAGCTGTTTTCTGACGTGATAAAAACTAGTTTCAGCAATCTTTCAATTTATTTATCGTTCACTATATATATGAAAAATGCAAATATCACAAAGTCTAAAGAGGTGAATAAAAATTAAGAAATATACTTTCCAAATTTAACACAGTTTTATATTCATGGGTTAACCATTGCGTGTAAGTTTTTCTAATCAAAATATTACAACCTAATTTCTTTCAGCAACGAACCCTAAGTGATAAAGTGATAAATATCTGACATTTCACCATAATTTTAATTGTCACCCATGATTAAAATATTAAATTAATAATTTCAATTTCAGATTTAAAAATCACTGTTATTATTAATAAGTTGTATGATGTAGTCCTAGTCTTCTAATTCTAATTGCAATGACTTGTTGATAGTAAGAATAACTGTTCACTGCTCAAAACAGAATTGACATTTAATATTCTTTACACATTCGTTACTTATAAGCAGCGAGAAAATAAAAAAATACTGAAATCTCGTTTTAAATGTAACTCCAACTTGTCAGCTTGTATAGAAATAAGTCGAATTCATTAGTCTGCTTCCAGAAGGGCAAACGTCCAAATCAAAAGCACTTTTTTTGACTCGTGAACATAGAAACGGATGTGTACCCTCCTCCCAGGGATAAAAATAATACAGTTTAAATTTGTTTTCACGCACTCCCGTAAAATGTTACAAAATAATTACGAATAGTTTTTGTATGTATTCTATTATTGATAATGAATTATTGTTATTGATTATTTAATTAATTATGTATAGTGTTGCGTTCCACGCAACGCAAATGAATCAATAAAAATAAAATATGTTACCCTTGTTTGTTTTCAAGTCCCACCGGCGTCATGCAGATATAGCCATATATAACTGTCTCCAGAAATATATAGCCGAGCTTTTTTTTTGCGGCTGTAATTCTTTCACTACAGTATTATTGAATGATGATTAAGTCGGCCATTTTGAATTTAAGATTGTAGGAGTGGTAAAAAACGGGAAGCACCGAGAAGAGGAGAAGAGGGGACAGGCATCGGCCGAATAGATGAAGTTTTGATGAAAACAATGGAAACACGCGACGCTCGGAGAATCGTAATCAATCGATTTGCTTCTAGACCGGAATAAAATTGTTTTCTTTTTGTCCGTCGACACGTCACGCAATCTGAGTCCGACGAGCGGCGCTCCGGAATACGTATCTCGAACGTCGACTATCCTCGCCTAATTATCGATTCGCCGGTGTTGACAAATAAACCTCATCGACGTTTTATCCGCATGCTAATATAGATTGCATTAAAGCAAAAACATTTTTACTGCTATCCTTGCTTTAACGAAGGTGCTTTTAATCCTCGGATCTCAATTAAAATTCCATTATCAGACCTGGCACCTAATGGTTACGTAAGTATGGGCGTGAGTTACGCTCGCTTGACATTGATGGTTTAAGTAGGCGGAGGAAGAGTGAGCGTGAAAACATTAGTTGATTATTAAAAAAAGTTTGTAAAATTAAAATCTTTCAAAATCATCTTTACTGAGACTTTGACCTTTAGAGTAATGTACCGATAACTTCGTTAGTTTACTTTATATCAGTGTATATTGTATATATAATATTTCTTACTTAAAGTCAGAGAGTTAAAATCTGTATAACCCTTAGGCTAGCGAAAGGAAATTGTTAAATGATCAAAAAAAAAAACATTTCGTATATTATTTTACTTTCTTGTAATACGGTGATTTTAAAAAACTGTGGTTTTTAAGAGTGAATTAATATTTAGTTTTTCTGAGTCCAAAAACTTCTAACTTGATGGCAACTCGGATTGTAACACTGGAATCTGTGCGTTACTGAAAAATATTACATTTTTGTACTTTGTTAATACTTCAGATTTATTTTAATTTTTCAAACCATTTTGTGACAGAAAGCCTTATTGAAAATTAACAAATTAAGTAGCAATTTTGACCTTTATGTAGCCTATACTCAACGAAACGTATTGATCGTCATCTTTTTAAAATTCAAACCTTTATATTTTTTTACATTAAACTTTACACTAAAACTGCCAAACCTATAGGAAAAGGTATTTCGCAAATGAAAACAAATTTACAAAAACTGACGATAGTAAGTAAGCGGTCGAAACGCAAAAATAAAACTTAACACAAACAATTTTGGTAAGTACCATCGACCAAAAGGGTTCAAAATTAACCATAGGACAGCGATTCTAAAATAAAAAAAAAACAGATGATTTTTGGGTAGGTGATCTTACAATTTAAAAGAAAATAAATTCACTATCGTAATAGTTGTTAAATCAGTATTTAAAATGTTAAAAGTTCACGTAAGACATAACAAACGAACACTGGACGTAATTGGGATGTCAATAAATTGAAAATTAAATAACAAAAAAATGTGTTCAGTAACCCTGACTTTTTGCACATTTAATGCATTTTTTTAAACAGAATAACTACAATGTGTTAGTTTAAATTAAAAAAAACGTAATGTTTCAGTTATTCAAATTTTAACTTTGATTTTCGTAAACTAAAAACATGTTTAAAAGTTCAATCTAATTTAATTTATTTAGATTTAGTAATAGCTATACACAACAAGGATTGATTGTTAAACAGTTTCCAACTTAAAACACAATCAATACTGCCAACTGTCAAACAGCAGCGACTTTTTTAAACAAATTTGTCAATATCTACTGAAGAAATAACAAAATCAATTTTATAAATTTAAAGTCCTATCTTAAAAATCAATTATATTTTGAACCATTCAATCAGATTGTACAAATTGACTTTCAACGGAAAAGACATCTAAATAACGAACGTTCCGATATGATTAATGCTTAAAATCGTGTACCCTTGACATTTGCCTGTTCACGTTGTAGTTGTCTTCCCTTGTCACGGAGTAGTCTGAACTTCTCCAAGGTCTCCGCCCGTTCCGAGATTTTTATTTATGGTTCTTTACCAATCAGTATTCACTTTTCCTTAAAATATTTGTTCTGTTTTATGTAATATTGTTTTTTAATGAACTTCTAAAAGTTATTTTCCATTTGTGAAATAATTATTTAAAACTTAAAAAACTTTTAGTAACTTATTTTGTTCCGTTATATAATATTTTGTTTAACAAACAGTCTAAAAATTTGAAATAGTTTACGTTGAATGGTTGCTATTACAGTAACCTTTAAAATTACAGTTCAAGTTCTGCAATCCGCAAATATTTATAAATAAGTAACGATAAAACATTACTGAAACTTTCTCAGATCCAATTACATTCCACAGTAAATCAGGTTTTGAAACTTCCGATAAAAATCGGAAGATCGATAAATTCCATAATATCGGTTAATCGAGTTTTACTTAAAATTTTAATTCGGAGTAAGTTTAGAAAAAAATTAACAACAGCTAAAGTTATTTTGTATGCAATTTACCACCATCGCTAAACGTCTTTTATTTCGAATTTATTACAGTAACTTGAGATATGTATTTTTTTTTATGTGATAAAAATTGACTTAGGCCCTACAGATGTTGAGAACTTAGGAAGTTTTTTTTTTGCAAAAGCTTTTCAACAAGATATTTTAGAAATGTAGTGGCCAATACGTTTTGTTTCGTTATTAATGGACTGTGAGTACATTTAAGCAAACGTTTGATAAAAACTTGATAATAAACACGATTTTGAGAAAATAACTTTTTGGATATTTTCTATTATGTATAGGTATAAGAAAACGAGACCTACTTGCCCCAAAATTCACAAAAAAATTCTTAATTAATTTAGCTTGTAAAGTTTTCAAAAAAAAACATGTTTAGATTACGTCATATAGATTTAATACATTCGTTTAAAACAATCTTGAAAACGTAGGTAATCTATTAAAAGACCAATCGTAATTAATTACCACAAATTGTTAATTTTATTTTAGTCTCAATTTGGGCAACGAAAGTTTTAAGTAATCAACAAAATTTTGAAAATTTCGGTTTCACTTACCACCGCAATTTTCGGTGAAATATATTTTTGAGACCTTAAAATTGTATTTTAGTCAAACTTCTTTATAACAATTTTAATGCAATAAATTTACGCTTGGTCCTACTTATGATGTTACCACGTATGACGCTATAATTATAATAACATAAAATATAATATTCAGAACAATTGTTGTGATATAGTTCAGCGGGATAGAAGCAAAGTTCAACTAAAACTGCTGATTTCATTGCAGTGTTTTCCTTCCAAGCACTATCATTGTTTATGATAAATAATAACAAATGTTTTTTATTGGATTTCAGTTGTTGCTATTGAAATTTTTATTTATTTTGGAATAAAAGTGAGCAGATTATTTTAATAAATTGAGTTCTAATTAAAAACATGTTTGATAATTATATCGACTGGTCTTAGGCAGCTTTAGAAGTGTTTTTAGACAAAACGAAGTTTTGTGACAGAAGCTCGCATGGGATAGGATCCTCCCCTACTTTAGTTATACAGAAATAAATGAAAGGTTTGTGAAAATTTAGATGAAACAGGCGAAACCATTTATTCTAAACACAAGTGTACGCAGGTAAACATTTCAAAACAATTTTAACGATCTTATTGGACCACAAATTGATATAGCTATGAAAACGCCAAGTGCAAATGTTTGACCCATTTCGGAAATATGTGCATTTAACTAACAGTGAAAATGTTAAGTAATGTGTTCACAAAACAATAAAAATCAAGGCTAAAGTTAACTATGGGTTTAACGGTAATGCCGAGCCGTATTACAACATTTAATTCCTTATTTACACTACGTCAGTGCTACGCGCTCGTAAAACGGTCGGGTTATTGATTCTGCGGGATGCGGTCGGTCAATCCCGGACTATGAAATAAGTCATCAATCACAATCCGTTAATGGTCTGGAACAAGTAGAACCTGTTTGGTTCGAATTGGGGAAAGGAGCTGAAAAAATGTCAGTTTCATGCGGTCGGAAAATTCGAGGTTACGTTTCGTCGACGTTTATGAATAAAGTAGCTGTATTTTAATTGCGATACGGTAATGTTCATTCATAATGATTGCATAACTATAAATCTTTCAGTGAACATATTATATATTGAGTCTGGTTTGTTAGCAACACGTTTGCCTTCACAAGGTCCCGACCAAGGAACATTGCAGCTAATACCGTTCTGTACTCAGTGCACTATACAGGTGTTAATTATACACTGTGCTTTACTTGTATTCTTTGCCAACATAACTGATTGTCGCGTTGGCACGAGAGAACATTACTTACTTATAATAAATAAATAGTAAAAAAACATTACTCAAACTTACTAAAGTTCAATTACTTTCATCAAATCTCCTGATTGGAACTTATAAAAAAACAACTGCAAAAAACAAACTTATTTAAAAATAGGTTGATGACGTTTTGTCAAAATGATGATCTTATGTTGAAATTTATAACTCAGTTTATGAAGTTTAAAAGGAAAGAACAGTAGAGTAGGTCTATTTTACCTAAAAAATCGATGACAGTCAGGATTAATTCTTGGTTTCTAATATATATAAACCTTAAATTAAATTTATTTCAAAAACACTGATTTGAGCTCAAATATGGCCAACTTTTAAGAAAAATAATCTATAAATGAAACAGATTTTTGTTGTCGCTTGATGCTTTTGGTAGATTGTGGTAACTATTACGTTTTGTGTAGGTTCTTAAATGATTTTTTCATTGTTGATAGCTTTCGAAACTGATGTTTTAGATAGATTGTGGTAACTATTACGTTTTGTGTAGGTTCTTAAAAGATTTTTGCATTGTTGATAGCTTTCGAAACTGATGTTTTAGACAGATTGTGGTAACGTTTTGTGTAGGTACTTAAATGATTTTTGCATTGTTGGTAGCTTTCGAAACTGATGTTTTTGATAGATTGTGGTAACTATTACGTTTTGTGTAGATGCTTGTGATTTTTGCATTGTTGATAGCTTTCGAACCTGATGTTTTAGACAGATTGTGGTAACTATTACGTTTTGTGTAGGTTCTTAAATGATTTTTGCATTGTTGATAGCTTTCGAACCTGATGTTTTTGACAGATTGTGGTAACTATTACGTTTTGTGTAGGTTCTTAAATGATTTTTGCATTGTTGATAGCTTTCGAAACTGATGTTTTTGATAGATTGTGGTAACTATTACGTTTTGTCTAGATGCTTGTGATTTTTGCATTGTTGATAGCTTTCGAAACTGATGTTTTTGATAGATTGTGGTAACTATTACGTTTTGTGTAGATGCTTGTGATTTTTGCATTGTTGATAGCTTTCGAACCTGATGTTTTAGACAGATTGTGGTAACTATTACGTTTTGTGTAGGTTCTTAAATGATTTTTGCATTGTTGATAGCTTTCGAAACTGATGTTTTTGATAGATTGTGGTAACTATTACGTTTTGTGTAGGTTCTTAAATGATTTTTACATTGTTGATAGCTTTCGAAACTGATGTTTTTGATAGATTGTGGTAACTATTACGTTTTGTGTAGGTTCTTAAAAGATTTTTGCATTGTTGATAGCTTTCGAAACTGATGTTTTAGACAGATTGTGGTAACTATTTTTTTAGGTAGGTTCTTAAATGATTTTTGCATTGTTGATAGCTTTCGAAACTGATGTTTTTGATAGATTGTGGTAACTATTACGTTTTGTGTAGGTTCTTAAATGATTTTTGCATTGTTGATAGCTTTCGAAACTGATGTTTTTGATAGATTGTGGTAACTATTACGTTTTGTGTAGATGCTTGTGATTTTTGCATTGTTGATAGCTTTCGAAACTGATGTTTTTGACAGATTGTGGTAACTATTACGTTTTGTGTAGGTTCTTAAATGATTTTTGCATTGTTGGTAGCTTTCGAACCTGATGTTTTTGGCAGGTTGTGGTAACTATTACGTTTTGTGTAGGTACTTAAATGATTTTTGCATTGTTAATAGCTTTCGAACCTGATGTTTTTGGCAGGTTGTGGTAACTATTACGTTTTGTGTAGGTACTTAAATGCAGTTAGAATTTTTTTTTAAATAGCTTTAAAATATTTTTTAGAAATTAAAGTACTGATTTTCAAAAGAGTAAATTGCAGTTTTACAGAAAATTTACCGAAATCTGTCAATTCGTGTAGTTTCTAATGATCTGCGCAAACACAAAGGCAAATGGACATGCAAGTATACGAAACCAGGTTTTGTAAACATAACAGATATTCGCATGCCAAAAGCAATTTCTTTCGCAATATAATGTGTAAGTGAGAAAATATAAACAAATATGGTCACTACAATAAACCTATATTATTAAATTAACTTTAAATATAATAAGTAGTACTTTAATATTTTATTTGTGATACTTTAAACATTAACCAGTCAAGACTATTTGACCTTAGTGATAAAAAACACAATAAATATAAAAAACAACAAAAATCTGCCATCACTCTTGAGAGTTTGTTTCCAGTTTTTAGCATTTAATTATAGGGTCTGGGTATATAAGCTTATATTCTAGTTAGTTTATATTTCAAGTAAGGCACTTGTGAACGTAAATTGAACCATTAACTTTCGAAACGTAGTGTATTGTTCCAATTTTATAAATAATGGTAGATAACAAAATAAACAACCAACAACACTCCATTAAGTAACGATTTTTAAAACGAAAATAAAGAAAATTCTAATAATTTTCTAACGTCATCACCTAATGCAGCGCCAACACAAACCTGAGTTACAAAAATACGCATAAAAAGGCTCTTAAAATAACTGCCGTATTAAAATATTTAAAAAATTAAACCCGGAAATTTATTTGTTATTCACAATGTTTCAACAATGGTGTACGCTTTAATTAGACGATGATGTTTTTTCTAAAATACGTTGTGAACTTAATACCTAAGCCTACTCGAAAACCGATATTAAAAACAAATTTTACACCGTAATTTTTATGCACTTGCAATACTTTCTCTATATATTATTATTACAGTAATGGTTTTTAAGTGTAAAATTCTTATTATAAATGTGATTATTAATTCAATAAATTTTGTGATTTCAGGTAAGAGGCGATACAAACAATACATTGCTGCATATCTCGTTTATAAAATAAGGTATTGTGAAATTTTTAAAATAATTTTTGTTAGTCAAGCGTGAAAAGGCTAATGCAAAGATAACTTTGCCTATGATGCTATGAAACCTCAGATGAACTTAAAATAGGCATATTTATAAGGACTATACAATAAACGTGTTTGATTACTATTCACTCAAGTAGAGAGTAAAAGTTTACGTTTTAAGTTAAGCATTGAGAACAAGAATTGATCCACACTCTCGAAACGTCGTGCATTTTTTCTATTTATGCAAATGATGGTAAATGTAACAGTAATAATAACATAAGTATTATACAAGTAAGTAACAATATCAAAACAAACTGTTGTGACTAGAGTTCTCAACCGCTCGTATTCTATCAAGAAGATGTAAGTTTAAGCATAATATCACGCTACTAATATTTATTTATAATATAATTTAACATCCAGAATATTATATATAAGACTATTTGGATCGTATACACTCAATAAGAGTTTATATTAAAACAAGTAATATAAACAAAAATTTAAAGTCAATTCCTAATTAGGCCAACAATTTATTCCTAACTTAATATCCTCGTTAATAAAACTATATTAACATCACTTGTCATCCACTATAAGTTTAAAAAAATGTATTTGAACTTGAGTGATTTGATTAACGATTGAAAATTTGAACATGATGTATAAATATATAGAGGAAGAGTGTGAACTAAAGGAATTGGAAAAGAGTAGGAATTGAAAAAGGTTTAAACTGAAAATTTTGAAAACGAAAATTTACGTGCACGGACATGAACAGTAAGCACTGATCTGTTATTAACAAGTAATTTGAGTGAAATGCTGTATGCGCTGTCACTTCTCTGTTGGGCTTTAAAGGTTGAGTAAATATAAATGAGACCATTGCCAAAGCAGACAGAAAAATTGTATTTGCTCCGTTTCTAAAATAAATTACAAAATTAGCGTACGTCATTTTCCCTTCACACAATGCACCGGCTAAAACTAACTGACCAACACTCGTTAGTTACTTTGTAACAAGTGTTTTTTTCACAAAAAAAAGAGAAAAACCAAAAGACAGAAACACATCTGAACGTGCGATTGGTTCCATAATAATAACAATAATCTGTTAGCGATCTCGAGCTGGTGCCCACGTACTCCACAAGCCTACACACGGTCGCTGACGTCATTCTGTACTAACCATTTGAAAACTATCCGTTTTTAAAATGGCTACAATGGGTTTTGTGATTTTATGTACTAAAATATACAGTTGTTCGACCTTAAAGAATACAATGTAAAAAATATTAGATTCTGACGTCACTATATACTATTCATTTCAAAAATGGCATTTCTTTTTTTTAAATTACAGTAAGTTTTGTAATTTTATATACGAAACTTCAACGTTTTTAGTAATAATAAACACAATATTAAATTCGTTTTGTACTAACCATTTCATAACTCTTAATTTTACAATAGTTTAGTTAATGTACAACCCTTATTTCGAAACTTACGGTTGTGTTATTGAATAACTGGCGATTTTAACTACGTAAAGGTGGATAGGTATGTAGTACAAAATAAAAGGTTTATAACAGTATGCTAACCAAAATATTATTATATAAAAATAAATATTTGTGTGTGTGTGTGTGTGTGTGTGTGTGTGTGTGTGTGTGTGTGTTTCATTTAGATCCCAACAAACCAACGTGAACGAATTGCGCCGAAACTAAATGTGTGATAACGCGATCACACATGATCGGTTAAATCAGCTGATAGCAATCAACAATCTGTCAATCATGTGGCTAAGGTCTGCTCAACACGAGTCTAATTCGTCATACATCATTAAAAATCTTTGACGTGAATACGTTCCAAATAAGGCCTGTCGGTCTATTTGTTACAATCTCAGCTTTGGCCCGACAGAGTTTAGTCAGTAACAGTTTCGTTAAATGTTCCGTCAATATCGTGAAATCAAATATTTTTTAGAGGACACGTTCTGTTCTTTTATATTTTACATATTGCGGTATGTTAGAGCTACTTATTTTTTGCGGTTAACTGCAGATATATCATTGATTAATTGCAGTACGCAGCTATTTTGTTAACGTGATGGAAGCGAATTTCCAAAAAGTAACAGTATCACAATAACTGGTTTTATTTTAAATGTTTTTGAGAAATCTTATTTCAGTAACATAATCAAGGTTAAAGTTACACATACTTTCATTTTAAATTAACAAAACACTTACGTAGAAAATATGGAAGTAAAACTGACTGCAGTAATATTTATTTTCAAAAAAATTTGAGCATTAAAAATGCTGATTTATGCAGATTTTAACGCTGATTACGGTTATTAATACAAATATTTATAAATAGACCTAATAACATAAAACGATCTGTAAGAATCGGAATAGTTATAAGTTTATAAGTATAATCTAATCGAATTTAAAAAAATTACAGTTATGAAATAAATCGATCTTGAGATATGATTGATTCATAATCAGGGTAAAATTAGTGATTACCTAATTATTTTTGTTTCTCTGTATATGTATTCATAAACATCACTGGCAATTACCCTAATTTAATTGTTTTATTAACTTTCGGCGTTAATGTTTCTGCCCATATTCCAGGAGAATAATTTAATTTTTTAAACGTTTCATATTCAAGCCGTATTTTGTTTTCTCCAAATCAGTTCTAAAGATTTTGATCAAATTTCACTTTAATGTTAATTGTAAAAACGTGACATATTGCAAGCTATTTCCTCGAATAGTTATGTGTACAACTAATGAGCAAAAAGGTAATCTATTAAAGAAGAGAATATTGTTTACGCACGAAGCTTGCCGAGTTAAAAATACAAACTTTGCACACGAATTGCACACAATATTTTCCATAAAAATAAATGTAGTTTAACGGTATGTTATTCAAACTTCTTACAATATTTAGGACCAAAAATACAGAAACATTGAAGTTATACGGTAACTTAAAATAAACAAAATGGTTTCAGCTCAAATATTGAAAACAAAAAATTACCTTCAGATCTAAAAATCACGCACGTGTACTTGGATTATTATGTACAATGTTTACCTAAACCTATTTTTTAAACATTTTTCAAATACACATCGCAGTTTAATTATAATATAAGATATATTTAATATGGATAATTTTATAGTAAACTTTTACTGAATATGTAGTGTTGTTAAAACTTTAATTTTATTTAGGTGTCTTTGAAAAGTAAAAAAAAAAACAGTGATAAAAATTCACTTTGCTGAATCTTTTGGTTTAGCAAACGTCACTTTGCTCTCTACTGTAGGAAAAATACTTTTCTGTTGCTAGAAATGAAAACGCTGGAAAATTAGATACAATGAAAAATATTTTTTTAAATAAATTGGAAATACAAATATAATAAGTGACCACCATTGGTTTATACAATTATTTATAAACTTATAAAATTATTTTACTGTAAATTATGTTAAGTTTGCTTTAATAACTTCAGTTATTAATGTGTTCGAAATTTTGAGCAGAATTTATTAACAAATATAAGAAAAATACATTTCCCGATAGTTTTCGAGGGAAAACTTTCATTTTGTGGAAATAACAGCATATCCATTGTTTTGGGGATTATTGTTTTTCATTAATAAATAATTATACGTAGTGTAAGAAATAATTATACAAATAATGTCCCTTGTAGTTATTTTTTTTACAATCTCAACATTTCCCTATAAAATATGCGTAACCACCTGTCAAGACAAACACGCCCTATGTCTGTTTTATACTGCAGGCTACTTCAGAGACCTTAATGCCAAGGTGAATACGTATCCAGTTACTCACAAAGCTCGAGTAATTTCCAGACTATAACAGGAAATAGGCCTACGCTCATGTAGACTTTGTTGCATTAAAATAAACGCAAAACAACATATCGAAATGTTTTCGTATCGGTTAGTATATTTGTTTCTTCGCTAAGTCCGCACGGCTGCTGAGATAGTATCGACAGCCTCCTAAGCCATTAAAGAAAGAGAGAGAAAGAGAGACAGACCGCGAAAACAGAGAAGGTGAAAGAATGAGAGAACGCTATAAGGTAGAAGATATGTGAACCACACCCGAAAGCCCCAAGGGTTTATGTCCATTGCATGCGCAGACTAACACATCTCTCTCTTTCTCTCATTCTCTCTCGCTCCTTCTTCTCTTATAACTAGCTCCGTCTCTTTCTACCACTTACTGAGGAAACCAGTGTAGATATCCCGCTATAGAGCCACGAAACAAATTTACCTAATAGAATTTACGAAACAAACGTCCGCCAATTAATATCTTAGTAACTGGCACAATTAACTCTATGACCGCGGTGATGCGACCACGTAGCCTTTTATACTGGCAGACAAATTTCGTTACAGGTGAAAGGAAAGTAGGCCTGTGTTTAAATACCTTCGGTATTTTTTGATCGTTTTGCTCACTTTAGCTCACCTGCCGCTGCCCAGATTCTAGTGCGCAACGTGCTCGAGCAACTTAAATCTGTTTTCACCATACATGTGCGATTTATTACGTGTAATAGTAGCGGCACGCTGACGTGATGCAAGTGAATTTCCAAAAACTAATGATTTTGAATAACACCACGTGAACGAACATAAGTAACACTTGATAAAAATTTTTAATCGATTTTGGTAATAACTTGGACACTTTCATTACAGCAAAATCCATTTAAAATCTTAAAAATTTCACAGCTTTTTATTTTTACTTTTTGAAAATCTGTTTCACCATCTTAATTAATTGGCATTAAAATCTCCATAATTTATTGTTTGACAAGAAAATTAATAGTCTGCATGGTTTTCGTATTGTCAATCTGGCTTAAAAGTTTGTATATAACCTTTTAAACTTGTTCAAATGGTCAGAATTGGTGAACATTTCATTATTCCGTGCCTTAATATAAATAATGGTTTGTGACACTTTATTTACACCAATAAAGAAAAAGAATTATGTGATAGTTATTGAAAGGACTAATTCGCAGTATTTTTTGTTTATTAAATGAATTTATCTGGTGGTAATTATTTTTGTTAATATTAATACATGTTTTTTTAGACGTATAAACCTTCAAGCCGTCAATTTCTTTCATTGCAATTTTGCACACTGATATCTGAACATTTGAGCATATTCTATTAAAACGATTTCTAGAAACTAGTCTTATTTGGGTTGGTTTTGTTAATAGAGTCCTTTCTAAACCTGGATATTCGAATAGTGAAACGTTTTGTAATATCTTGAAGTTTATTTTATTTTTGAAAACTAATATTTATATAAATTCTGTTAGGTTTGTACGTGTAAATCTGCAAGTATTTAGATTTATCAAATAGGTGTAAAACAAAGCCCACGTCTTCGATGTATCGACGTAGTGATTGTATCGACCTATTTCTATCGGACATGCTGTAATAAGGTGCAACTGCATCTACAAGAAAAGCAAAGACTACCCACGAAGCACACTGCAGCTTAATGACTCTGTCATGATATTGGCAACTTTTCAAAATACAATAATGGACAGTGAAACATGCTTTCTTATTTATATTTGTTTTAGATAAAGAAATGTTTTGTATTATCATTACAGCTTAAAGATACGGAACATATTGTGCAATTTCAAATTCGTGTTGAAGCTTTATTAGTCGAAAAATCGTTAAACTACAATATGATTTTTGTGAAATAGATTTTGATTAAATATTGTTTACCAAAATGTATAGTTCGGGGCTCTTACCAGTGCCACTGTGATGTTATCGACGAAAATACACGGAAAATAGGTTTAGTTTGTCATTGTCGGTTAATATTTGCCAAACGTTTAAACGTTTATAATGCAAGTCAATGTAGAATATTAAAATTTTTAAATGTTAGGTTTATGAAAAAAACAAACTTAGTGGTCTTTAAGGATTTCTTTTCTTTATTCAATTTACTCGAATTTATGAAGATTATTTTGATATATTTAGTGTTCCAATTTTCGTCAATACCTTCCCAACCGGAATCACGATAAAAGTAAAACATGCGTTTGATATGCGTTCCTGTGCGTTTTGTTTTTTCGTTATTCACTTGTGTGTTAGAAAGTTTGTGCAATGTTTATGCACCATCACTTTAAGCGCAATAACCAACAGATTGTGGTTTACATTGAATACCCGCAACTTTCACAAACCATAAATCTACCACATAAATTAAACACAATTCGTTAGTCAAGTCCCGACAAGGGTATGTTGTGGCTCAATCAGTTGCAAGTTTTTATGCCGGCTGTTTTCCACTCGAGTAAATTTAATAGATCATTTAATTGGTGAATCCAAACTAAGTAAACAAAGACGGCGAAGATCCGTTGTCGCTGTGCGTGCACCCTTCTCTCCCCTCTGGATCTTCTGCATCAGTTATTTCCTTGGGAGTCATCAATCTTCCGTCCTGAATACTCTTCATTACCGGAGAGCGCCTAAACCAACATCTCCCGGCCTACGTGGCTTCTCCCATGCCCATGCAAATATAATTCATGCGGGCAGTCGCCATTAAGCTGGTCTGGCTTCACTACTGCCACTACCAAAATGAGTTTTGAAATATAACTTATACGTGTAAGAAAAGGTTGTAAATCACGTTGAAGTAAGTGATTTAATAAATTGAATATCAAATTTATTCAGAAAAATAACTATTGTAGATCGTAATTAATTTTTCAAATATATTGTAGATATATTGCCTATTATTTTTAAATTGTGAGCTTAGTAAACAAATCTATGGTAAATAATCTTGTTAACAACTTGTTTAGATTGGCGTAATTTTAATGATATTTCTATTTTCTCACTGTATTGAGTAAAAGGAAAGAAGTACCTGCTGGTGTATTTGAAAAAAAATCTTTAAATAGACCTACTGAAAAATATATGTTTTCATGTAATGGGATATTAAAAGAAGTGGTTTTATTTGGATATGTTTGTGCACATAGCTGGACACTGACTTAATTAAGCAATTTTAATTTTTATATAATTTAGTTTGTTGGTATTTGTCCATAATCTAAAACAATTTCTTAATTTGTTAAAAAAAAATTATACATAGTATTTTTTTAAAAATCCACTGTAAGATATTTGTCAACAGTTTCTCAACAAACAAAACAAAAAATATGCCAAATACCCAGACAAAACATATGAGTTGTAGGCTACCTCCAAAATAAATCCAAATTGGGTACTATAAAAAAAAGTTTCTGCTTAATTTTTCAAAATCGGTTTTTTTAAATTTCTCTTATATCTTCGTACCACAAGAAAGTAGAATTCCCGACTGTAGTTTGTAAAAACATTATAATAAAAAATTAATTTAAGTTTTGGGATTTGCCTAAATCGAAAAAAACAAAATTAAGCCCTAACCGCCGTCAGGTTCATTGTTTTTTTCGACTTGCGAACCATATTTCTTTTATTTCAAATTTTTAACACTGATTTGAGTTATAAATTCTACATATACGAGCAAAATGTGAACACATTTTGATCGGTAAATTTTATGGATAAACCAATTTAATAATTTTCTTTGTCGCTTCTAAACCGATTTTTTGGATAAACAACTTTTATCCAAAAGAGGTCTTGACACCTTTGAGGCAGGACTAAAATAATAAAATTCACTTTATACACAAAAACAACGTAAACAAGTTTCTCATAAAAATAAACTTACATTAGATTGTTTTACTAACAAAATTTCTAATTTAAAAAAACACGAGAAAAGTTCAATAAAAGAAAAATATTGATTGAAAAAGTGCATATAAATGTTTTTCTTATTTTATTTGTTTACACACAAATGGTACAAACTGAAGTTTTACTTTCAGGATGTATTTGTCTTTTAAATCGCGTCTGAAATAGCGTTCGCCAACAAGCAGTTATTTCACCCTGTAAGTTACTTTTGCATTTTAAAATAATTAAGTAATGCTCATAATATATTATTATTGTTTGAAAATAGTCAATCGAAAATGTTTTTGAAAATAGTATTTTATCCCTAAATAAAGAAGATTTTTTAAAAATAGTGTACTGTTTTAAAAATGTAATATTAAAGAAATTATTTTATGAAGGACATAACGGAAACGGCATAAATACATCAGTCGTTTTTAAGCATATATTCTATCTATATGGACTATGTACCTTGTAAACTCATTTACACAAATTTATGAGTTACAGTTCTAAATGTTTTCTCTTTGCGCATAATTAATTTGAACATTTAACATCCAAGTTCTAAAAATAAAGAACATAAACTATTGTAAAATATATAAAATAAATGATTTTCCTTTATAGTTGAAAGTTATCTGCTGAAAGCTGTGGCGTTTCTTTTGATTACAAATTACTGATTAACTTTCTCTTTTCTAATAACGAGCATATCAAATTCCACTCGCAGTTGCGTCTCGCGAGTCTTGCACAATATTTCGGAAGCAAAGTAAAATATTTAAATTTTATTTATTTTACAAAATTTAGGTAACACCTCGACATAGACTTCACAATCGGAAGAAAACTACTAAACAGCTGTTTATTTATTTTGCAGAAACTTACCAGGAGTCAATAAATGGTAAAAGTTAATTCATAAGTACTATTTTCATAGCAGAAAATTGATCTCTTTGATGATTTAATTGTTTTTCTTCAATCAAAATAGTGTAGCAAATTTATTATGACAAATTATATGACTCAAACATATTAAAAAAAAAAAACAAATTGAAGTTTAATGGCTTTCATGGTTTATTTTTGTTATTTTTTCAATTCATTCCTAAGGAAAATCTATAAACTGATTTAATTTATGAATAATTAACCTCACAATAGTGTAATTTTACGAAACATTGACAAAGTTATCATAAATTAGACCAGGTAACGTAAGTTTCACAACCCTTTAGAATTATTGCAAATTTTCTCCGAAATCAGTTTTTTACATACATATGTAAATACTCCACTCCGGCAAATCTGGTTTACTTAAGTTTTACTACCCTTTAGAATTATTGCAAATTTTCTCCGTAATCAGTTTTTTACATACATATGTAAATACTCCACTCCAACAAATCTGGTTTACTTAAGTTTTACTACCCTTTAGAATTATTGCAAATTTTCTCCGTAATCAGTTTTTTACATACATATGTAAATACTCCACTCCAACAAATCTGGTTTACTTAAGTTTTACTACCCTTTAGAATTATTGCAAATTTTCTCCGTAATCAGTTTTTTACATACATATGTAAATACTCCACTCCAACAAATCTGGTTTACTTAAGTTTTACTACCCTTTAGAATTATTGCAAATTTTCTCCGTAATCAGTTTTTTACATACATATGTAAATACTCCACTCCAACAAATCTGGTTTACTTAAGTTTTACTACCCTTTAGAATTATTGCAAATTTTCTCCGTAATCAGTTTTTTACATACATATGTAAATACTCCACTCCAACAAATCTGGTTTACTTAAGTTTTACTACCCTTTAGAATTATTGCAAATTTTCTCCGTAATCAGTTTTTTACATACATATGTAAATACTCCACTCCAACAAATCTGGTTTACTTAAGTTTTACTACCCTTTAGAATTATTGCAAATTTTCTCCGTAATCAGTTTTTTACATACATATGTAAATACTCCACTCCAGCAAATCTGGTTTACTTAAGTTTTACTACCCTTTAGAATTATTGCAAATTTTCTCTGTAATCAGTTTTTTACATACATATGTAAATACTCCACTCCAGCAAATCTGGTTTTACTTAAGTTTTACTACTCTAGAATTATTGCAAATTATTCTTCATCATCAGTTTTCTACATATATGTGTAGAAACTTTACACCGGTAAATTTAATTTACATAATTTTACGTAGTTTTACTACCCTATAGAACTAATGCAGCTTTCGTTCGTCATCAGTTTCCTACATACATATGTAAATTATTCCACTCCAGCAAATCTGCTCCTACTTAAGATTTACCACTCTGTAGATTTATTGCAGATTTTTACCATCTTCAGTTTCTTACATACATTTGTAAATTCCTTCACTCCATAAATTCTGTAGTTTTGCAACACTATTTTTTAACTCCTCTTTTTAATTCAACTGATAATCAAAATTAACTCTGATTGAACAACTTAATTTAAATCACATGTTAAATCAAACATTCCTAATGTATAGTCCATGTAAATCTTTGCTATGTATTTTAAAGTATATCTAACAAAGTATGTGTTTAAAAGTAAATTTTTCGTGCACAATTTTCATATATCGATCTGCATACATTAATATAGAAAGTCAAAGAATGTATTGATGATAGTAACACATATTAACGACACTTTCTCCGAGATTCGTATCGTCACGTAAACATCGGAGACTGTGTCGACAAAGTGTCGTTGAATTGAAATGCAACGGAGTGGAAATTGAATGAAAACTTTCCAATAAGCAAGTGAATAAGTGCAAACCTCAATCACAGCGCGATGAATGTTGCATGTTGTACGCCAGACAGAAGGAAGCGTTGTACGCAACGAGACGGAAGCTTTCTTTTCAGATTCACTGCAGCCTGGATGTATCGCACAATAAACAATGATATCATAAATTGTAATGCATTGTAAAGTTTAAAAAAAATCAGATTTCATACATTCTTAGGCGGGGACGGCATCAGTCGTGAGTTGACCGTTTGACCTTCAATAGAGGAGAATTTATACACGTATTCTAAGTGTATGGAATTAGTGATTACTATACCGTGGACCGCTCCCTCGAGGTGGTCTTTGAATTTGCTATTCTTTTGAGAACAACACCATCGATTGTTTAAGACTTATATACTGTATGCATTATGTATAACGAAGTCTGTAATCCTTAGCAATTGATAACAGCTTTAAATATAGGCCTGCATTAAAATTATTTGTAATACTTTGATGTTTGTTGTTGTTGATGTTTAGTGTTAACTGGAACAATTTAAAATTTACACTTTCACTATAGTACTTAGTACTTAGATATATACTATATATATATATATATATATATATATATATATATATATATATATATATATATATATATATATATATATATATATATATATATATATATATATATATATATATATATATATATATATATATATATTTTAAGTTTTAATGTGATTTACATGGATGCTTAACCGTCTGTGTTCATAGACTTCATCTTTAGTTTAACGTGTTATTATAGTTATATATTTTCTAGTGGTTTACATGGATGCTTGACCGTCTGTGTTCATAGACTTCTTCTTTATTTTAACGTGTTATTATAGTTATGTATTTTCTAGTGGTTTGCATGGATGCTTGACCGTCTGTGTTCATAGACTTCCTCTTTATTTTAACGTGTTATTATAGTTATGTATTTTCTAGTGGTTTACATGGATGCTTGACCGTCTGTGTTCATAGACTTCCTCTTTATTTTATCGTATTATTACATTTACATATTTTAAAGGGGTTTACATGAATGCTTGATCGTCTGTGTTGTGGGCATTCTCTTTGTTTTAACGTGTTAACTTTTAAAGAGAGTTAAACTAATTGAAGGCAAATGATCGTAGTAATTCATGCAAAAAGGCAGTTGTCATAACTAGACTCGAACATAAGAACTGCCAGCTATTTTACTAACCGAGATACTTGTGCTCCGCGTTTTGAATTACTCGGGAGAAATTAATGGAGGCGATAATGATTTTCTAATTTTTAAAACTTCCCATTTTCAAACGAATCCTGTTAAAATCTGTTATAAATATGAAAAAAATGATTTTTTCAAAATTTGCTTCAATGATTTTTATCAAATTTTAGCTCAAATGTAGGGCTTAACTAAACTTGTTAAGCTAAAAAAAACTTATTGTTGTTACCTCCCTGAAACATCTGTTTCAGAACTAATGATAAAAGTCGTAATGAAACTTATTTTTCTAAAAATCGGTTTATCTGAATTCACTCGTATAAATATTCATAACTCAAGTTTGTTTTACAATTTTGAAGTAATAAAAAAGTAAACTTTACAAGTAAATAAAAAAAAACGTAACTTTTAACGTGTCCAGGTTTATATATTTTTTGCAGTTAACTTTTAACACACACACACACACACACACACATAAATGTAATATATTTAACTACAATACATGACCAATTATTAGTTAAAAACTGAAGGTAAGTACTTGTTCAGTAGAATCAGAACTGTGTTTTGTGGGAATGGTAGTAATATGTGAGAAAGTTTGTGCCAATGTTTACACTGTTGAAGTTAAGCTACTACACTATTGTATAAATGCACTTTGTATTAGTTTCACTCTCTTCTGTCAGTAATCCATTTTTTACACTTACGTTTTATAATTATAATGCTTCTACTTTGTTCACTTGTATCGCTCAGGTCCATCATTACTATTAGTGTATTTAACTTCGCCTCCTCTCGTTATGCGCACGTCATTGTTACGACCTTGACCGTCTTCTTTGAATATAAACAATCACTCGCTCTTGAATAACAAAATGTTCTCTTTGTTTATATTTATTAAAGGCCTATTAAATAACATCACCGATTATATTTTCACAAAATTAAAGCGACAAAATAATTTATAAATTCTTTCTGTTAAAATTTGATAAGATTTATACTTTTTATAGTTTTATTGAAGTTTGTAGATTCGAGACGGCAGTTACTGCAGTAAACATTACTTCTTCCGTTAACACGAACCATTGTCCTCATTAATCTAACATAAAGTAGGACAATTAGAAAAACGTATATCGTTAAAATATAAACAAATGTTAATACAAAATGGAATTGAAAGTAATGTATTTAATAAATCCGACAAGAATATGTTAAAACCATATAAAGTAGTAATTATCAATATTAAGTGAGAGTATTAAACAGACATATTTAGTTTTATTCAATCATGTCATTACTTTATTAATTGAGCTGTTAATTTTTTCTTCTAGATTTATTTATTATAATACAGTTATAGAAAAAAACATATTAAAAATATTTACCCTACATCAGGGAACGTCAATACCCTGATTTTTATTGTATTTGACGTACGTCAAATAGGTCATTATTTTTAAAATTACGTTTATATTTAAAAAAGCTGAAAAAGGTCAAAATTTCATAATTTTGTAACTCGTACGAAACATAAAGAGTTCGGTTTATATATTATATTCTTATCGTAAAAATCGAAATCTATGAAGAATAAAGAGAAGTATAAACAATTGTAAAAAAACCTTCAGAAAGATTCAATATCCCAATGTGTACGTAAGTTTTTCCTTGACAACATTTATAAATAACACTTTTTTTTAAATTTTGAACAAATAAAAACCTTTCGTCTATGTATTCTACAGTAATTATTTCTTGCCGGTATTAACGTGTTGGTATCCTTCAATTTACCAGTTTTTTGTGTACGATTCAAGGTAATAGTTCTTTTACCTGTATTAGTTCAGAATAACATATTATAATAACCAAATAACATATAATAGCTGAGTAATAACTAAGCAATTTAACGACTAATGGCGTTTCTAATGTAGGTCTACTCCTAAGTAACAATACTACGTATGGCTAACGTACACTTTTATAGCAGGAATTGAAGGGACAACTTTGCTAGAAGCAAAATAAAGTATAAACAGAGGAAATATTTAAAGCAATAAAAGTCACTATAATTAATTTGCAAAGTATTCTTTGCAACAAAATTATTTCCTTGTTGTTAACAAACTGGTATTAACTCAGAAGATTTTCTATTTAAAATACCTTTAAAATAATATTTAAATCGATTACATATTACATGACTCGTTAAAATTCATTTATTTTAAATCTTAAACTACTAAAAGTTTACTACCTGGTCAGTAGATTTGTTGACCTTTTCAAATATGGTACAATTAGACATTTAAAGCTTAAACTGTATTTAAAAAATTGACGTAAACGCAGTACGCTCCTTTTTCACTGGTATGATAGAAGCGAATTTCCAAAAAGTAGGAATAATAATAATTTTATCTTACCATTTTTATTATGTTTACTTATTACTTTTTTTTAACTGATTTCACCATTGCAATTAGCGTTAAAAATCTGCATAAATTATGTTTTAAAGTTTTCAGATTGCATTAATATTACAAATATAAACGCTAACCGCCGTCAATTTATTTTTCCATAGATTTTCGAGACGTATAAAGCTAATTTATACAAACTGTTATTTTACTCAGATTCCCGGGTATCCAAATTCGGTAAAAATAGCGTTTTGTACCGAAATGTCATTAAATCGGACATAATTGCGAACTCTATAGAGTTAACGCATAATATTTATAATTTAAATAATACATAACTACTTCTAAAAAAGTGACATTGATTCAGATCGGCGATCTCTTTAAAATCTCGGGTTCGGATGTTACAACGATGGCCGGTCCAATAACTGTTTTTCAAATAGCACTAAACAGTTTTTATTTTTAGAAACGAGAGAATAGTTTGTCAAACAGTTTAAAGACACCCTCACACATTTTAACACATATCCGATAGTTTATTAGGAACAAGATGGTAAAAATATTTTACATCTATATATTTTGTAAATAACAGTGCTTATTAAATTGTAAAAATATTTTTCATTGTCAACAGTTGTCATTGTCAACAGTTACATTGATGGGAGTTAGTAAAGTGATAGAATACATAAAGTTATGAAGTGATTCAAGTTCATACGACAACGCCTCGTATGACTGCATTATCTATAGGATTTCCACTTTGCGTGGGTCTACGGCAACACTGCTTCTGAGTTACATATTATTTATTATGTTTAAATTTATCGAAGATAAACTATCTTTCCATGTGTAATACAATAAAAGTGAGTTCAAAGAAAACTAGCAAATTAAATTTTTCAATTGTCACTTTTAACGTTAAATTGTCACATTCATGACAGTTCGACAATTTTACGTCATTATCACGAACTCTTCACTAATCGAGAATTGTTTTTTTTTACATTACACTAAATGTAAACATATGCATCATGTATCAGAACAAAACGAGACAACCGAGTAGTTGAGTTGTCGTAGCCTCTTAGAAAACCAATTGTTGTATTGAAGGTCTGTTATTCAACCTTTAACGAAGTTTTAAAGTTTTATTGGTGGACAGTTTAAAGTAATTGTCAAGTAATTAAAATTTCACAAATAGCTAAACTCTGGTGAAAATAAACGGTAATTTTTAAAATCATCTTGACCTCTACACCAGCAGGTACACGAGGGTCGATTAGGACTTTTTAAAGTCCTTTAGTTGGTCGATGGTGTAATATTGTTTACAGCCGAAGGATGGTGTATTCTTTTGAATGCCTTGGACCATCAATGCATCTCGAAACCTGCCGTTAGCATAACAAATTAACAGCTGTTGCTCAATATCAGCTGTTTGTGAAAGATAAGATAAGCACTGCCTCTACCGCTACAGTAACACAGCGATGCCCAAGACATATCTGTTTGAGGTTACACATCTGTTAAAATGCTCAATTCTTGATTTAAAAAATATAATTGTATTTATACTTATTATTATTTTAAAATATTATTTCACTAAGCACATTATTTTATTTGTTTTCTTGCTCAACGTACATACTTTATACCAGTCGGCGTAAGAGAAAGGGTAAATTGTACGTCAGTAACTGCAGTCTCGAAACTACGACCTTGAGGTACGCAAGTTCAGAAATTAAGCAGACTGACCGGTGTCTTACCCACCTCGACCAATGAGCCCATTTCATTTATTTAAAACCATTTTTATATTTACTAAAAATGATTTATAACATCAAGATTTTAAGATAAAATATTGCTTTTTACGTAAACTAAACAAATTACTTAATACCGGGTGAAAAATTCCAATATCAACCGTTACAGTAAATGTTTAAAGTAAATAGTCTAAAAAAAGTAGTTGATTTTGGATTGCGGTTGTTCTTTAGTCACGTTTAAAGGTTATGTGAAGGCATTAAAGGCTGTACAGGAACGAGAATTTTAAAATGCTAGCTTATCGATTCAGGAAATATTGAATCGCAACTAGCGAAAGTAGCAGTATGACACTAAGTTTTTTAATTTATTTAGCTCAGCTGATTTTCTTTCCATTGGACTGATCTCCCATTCGACTGACGTCCTAAATCATTATTGTATCGTATTTCATAATGGAGTTATTTTAAAGGGTAATCAATACGAACCCAAATGGCATTAGTGTTTCACCCTAGATCTAAATGTTTTGATAACTTCAACAATTAACAGATGACATTTATTCACCTTGCAAAGCGAGGTTTCTGTTTCAACTCGACTTTCGGCATTTGTGTTAGTTTGTTACGCATTTCTTGCCAAACGCATTGACCGATTGTTTTGAAATTTGGTTCGGTGATACCTTGTATAAAGCCCAAACTACCAATATGGAAAATATTTTCGCCTTCACTTTCGTTTCAATATGGCGGTCTCCGATTTACAATAACCTAGTATATACACGCAGTTTCAGCCAAATTCATTGACTGATTGTTAGGAAATTTGTAGTGAAGGTACTATGTATAAAGCCCTAATGGCGTATGTGTAAGATTTTCACCAATTTAATTCTGTTTAAAGATGGCGGCTTTAATTTAACGATTACAAGTGTACGCAGATTTTGCCAAACGTATTGACCGATTGTTTTGAAATTTGGTACTAAGATATTTTTTATAAAACCCAAATAACTTTGTATAACATTTCTTCGTATTTACTTCCTCTTCAAGATGGCGGCCTCTGATTTAACGATGACGATTGTATGCATTTTTAACGATCGCATTGACCGATTATTTTTAAATTCGTTGCGCATGTATTATGTAAAAAGCCCGAAAGAAGTATCGGTAAGACTTTTCTCCATTCACTTCCGTTTCAAGATAATGGTAGCAGATTTGACAGCGTCGAGTGCAATTAATTTTAATTAAACGCATTGATCGAGTGTTTTAAATTTTGGTCGAAGGTACCTTTAATAAAGTGTAAAAGACCTATATATAAGATTTTTCCCATTAACTTCCATTTCAAAATGGCGGGCTTTGATTGAACGATGGCGAGTGTACGGAATTTTAATCATTCGCACTAGCTGATTGTTTTCAAATTTTCACAAACTAAAGATGTATTTTTAATATTTTCCCCATTAACTTCCATTTTAAGAGGATGGGGAGGTTGAGAGGGTAGTTGCTGGTTATTTTCTGTAATACTGGCTGAACGGCAAAACCTATCGTGATATTGACTCTTCGTGGAGAAAGCATAAAATTTCAAATAAAGTTGTTCCAATAACATTTTTCGTAAATATTACAGTGATGGTTAAATGGGATGAAAATGTTACAAGAGCTGTCTTGGAGCGAGGTCATTTATAACGAGGTCAAAATTAAGAACATACTGCGAGGTCTGCTGTTCTTTGAACTACTAAACATTTTTTAGTTTTTCATTAGCCGAAAAAACTTTACAAACTTAGGAATGGTACACAGTTATTTAGATTGGTAGCTTTAAAATGAAATGTCAAAACTAAGTATGTAAAATGGTTTTAATGGCTATGATATAAAATAGTGAAAAACGGTTATAAGTTTAACATTAGTATAATTGAATGTCAGAGTAATTGGAGATAAGCACAGCAAGCCTTAAAGATTAGTAATGGTTAATAAAATCACATTATTTTGAAAAATAATAAATCGAATAAGTGATTGTTTTTTTGCTTAACTTCCATACCTTATTGTAGTCAGAGTAATAAGGACGCAGTGTTGGTGTTAACGAAAAGGGTAAAGCTTACGGCAGTTACGCCAGTCCTGAATCTTCTACTGTGAGAAGGACAGTTCATGAACGCGTCGAGTGACCGTTGTCTTTGCCACTTCGACCACTGATCCCTTTGAAGAACTGAAATAAGTAATTTATTACTGTTACTAAGTAGCCTAACCTAATTTCATGTATCTTTTTATTACACATGAAAGCTTGTCATAAAAAGACATTTGTGTAACCTCAATACAGGCAACAGTTTTGCTTTAATATATGTTGTAATTTAACCTTAGCGTATTACGTGCCATCAGGTGCGCCATTAGGTAATAATATTTTTAATTTCGGCCTATCTGGCAGGAGATCTGTGGAAGGCCTTGCTGATCCACGGCTCTGCACCTCTACACAGAAGCATGTAAAGCCAAATAATTGTATAATTAACCTTTCTCAAGGCCGATCAACCGAGGCCGTTAATGTCTCGAACACATTTATTGCTAACACGTATAAAGCTTTTTTTAATTAGCGTTCAGTAGGAGGCTTAAGATGGCCCATTACTTGTATTAGGCTAATGTTGAATTACGGTATTGTATATCACTGCCATTATAAGTATTATGTCATTAAGACTGTAGGCGTAACGAGTTTTATATTAATAACGCTTGATGTTGATAAAATTTTGCTCGATTATATTGTGTAAGTAACCAGGTGTTTGGAAGTGTCGCACTTCTACCAAAAATCAGGGAGCTACCGAAAAAAAATTAATAAAATTGTATTATTTAAAAATTTATTTATCTGAAATTTTGATCATATAATACAGATCAGTGTTTCAATTTCAAAATTTGGAAAAGAAATTTACAGTACCAAAAATAATACTACAATTATTAATTATTTTTTATTAATTATTTTTTTTTTGTGTTTAACGTCCGACTATTGTGCACACTTGGGCTAATGCAGACGAGGGGATTATTTATAGCGTATGAAAATGCAAAGCCCTGGCCAGGAATCGAACCCGGGTCCTCGGGGTGAAAGCCCAGTACACTATCAACTAGGCCACCAAGGCGGCGAAATAATTAAAAATTAATAATAATTAATTAAAAATTATTAATTTTGTTATTATTAATTATAAATTAATTAATAATTATAAATAATATTAATTATTATAAATTAATTACAAATTAATAAAATTGTATTATGTAAAAATTAGTTTATCTGAAATTTTGATCATATAATACAGATCAGTGATTCAATTTCAAAATTTGGAAAAGAAATTTACAGTCCCAAAAATAATACTACAAAATTAAAGTGAACATTAAATTAAAATACGTTGAAGTTTAGAATGAAAAGTAAGTTTAAGAAGTTAGGCAGATTTTCCAAGTATTTTTATCATAGCTTCAGAATTTTTGTCGGAAAATAACAATTTAAACATTTAGTTACACTTTCAATTTAACCTAATTTAAAAAAGCTTGTTCATTGGGTAAGCTATATAGTTTAATTAGTTCTTTTAGGCTACATAAATTGTTCATATTTAAAGCTTTTTAACGTATTTGTTTATTTTATTCATTTGCTTTTCCTAGTTTCAATTATTTTATTTTTTGACTCGTTTCGGAATACTTCCATCATCAAAACTTTTTGCTGTAATCAAAAACGTTTTATTAAAAATTTATTAAATACACAGACGGTACTTGGTGAAACGCTAAGATATCTAGGAACACTTATATAGTTTCAACAAAATGTATAAAACGTTTGAAGATGCCTAAAAGCGAAACATACGTCACAAAATAGAAAAGACAAATTATATAAATGTTCTAATTTTCCTTGTTTCAACAAATAACAACATTCCTTGCGGACAAAAATATAGTCACATTACGAATTTCAAATTTGTTTAGTATTATAGAATATTTTAAACACTTCCCTCATTTACGAGTTATCTTTTATCTTTGTACGCACGCAGTTTGTTTGTTTAATTGTTACTTTAAACTTATGACGATCGTGATAATTATTTGAATAATTACTTTACCTTGAAGTCTTAACCAAAAACACTTTAATTAGAACTAAAAAAAATGAATACGTTTACCTTGTTTTAAATAATTCTGTTTGTCAAGGTCTTTAAATTTTCTTCTTCACATGTAACTCTTCACTCTTCACTCTTGTGTTCCCTATTTATTCTGTATAGACCTACGTATGCTCATGTATTCCGTTGGTAAATATAGATTTCCAGTGTTGACGTGTAACCTCAAATATGACACATTTTTGATATAAAAATATTAGCGCCTACTATTCACAGTATAATATACAGCTCCAAGAATATAATTACAAAGATATTGTTAAAGTTAGTCGCAGACAAAATTACACTATTTTTTTGCCATTCAAAAATAAAATGAATAATATTGAAATAAAGAGATGAAATTCGTTTGTTCGTTTCAATTGCATATTTCCTATTCATTAAAAAGATTCGTGACTATTTTTTTCAATTCTCTCCTCTCGCCAAAGCTAATATTAAAAGCATCGCTTCAAAAATATATTTTTTTTTAACAAGATTTAGGTTTTTTGTGATTTTTCTGGTTTAACATGTTGAAATTAGAGGAGGGGTTACGAAACACTGATCGTTTCGGGAGGACTATTAGTTCTACATAAACGCTTCGTGTGTAAAACTATATATTATATTCTAATTTCAAATGATACACTACTCTAGATAAATAAAAATTACAAAAATAAATTTTACCCCAAACTACTTCTATATTTGTTTCTGGTTTCGGACCACTGCGAAGACCACTTTGTGCTAATATAATGATAGGTCATAACACGAGGTAAAGGCACTGAAGTCGGACAGACAGGCCTTCTGAAATTTATAAGGGTCCTTGGCTTTGACAAAGGAATCTAAAAGCAAGGATAGTGACCAGATTCGAACCTGCTTACTGGCCCATTTCTAGCGAACTGTCCTCGTTATCTTAACGACTGATCCACGAATGCTTATCTAAATGTTATTAAAAAGCCAATTAGTCGTTGTC
Organism: Callitettix versicolor; assembly: GCA_022606455.1. Taxonomy (NCBI): domain Eukaryota; kingdom Metazoa; phylum Arthropoda; class Insecta; order Hemiptera; family Cercopidae; genus Callitettix; species Callitettix versicolor. Next base: position 46,108,343 of record CM040191.1, read on the forward strand.
TCTTCTCAAGCCGAAACACAATAAAGTCGGTGGTTATGCAGTCAGTATTATTTATTTAAATAAATCAAAATATTTTTTAAATTTTAGAAATCTCTTGAGTAATATTGTCATATTAAACGTTCGTTTTAAATTTATGTTATTTAATAAGTTATGTTTTTTATGAAACTTACATATTGTTGTACGTTATACCTGATTACACATTATTTATATAATTACTGTTCTACATCAGCGATTCGATATCAATATTAAAATAACTATTTCTATTTTGACACAAGAGATAAAAATATTTAAACAAATTAGCCTATTCCGCAATCAGCCGAAATGACAAGCCTTTGAAAAACGGCTTAAGATAGGATTGATGTCGGCGAAAATAAAAGCAATTTGTAATGCAAATTAGTTGTGGCTTTCCTACGCGATACCTGGCATTATCAGAGAGTATTTGACGTTGTCCTGAATCACCTCCACTGAAGATTTAATTCAAAGATTTGTGAGGAGTTTCCGTTGCTGGAGGTGATAGGTGGCCTCGGGGTCCGCCACTTGTAATGGGCACATGTACCGTTACCTGGCCCAACAACCTTTACTTTTTTCGATACACAAGTCAATATAGTCATAAATATTTCCACGACCACTGCCCCACCCTGATCTTTTTCAAAGTGCAATTTCTGTTTCGTCTTTCTTCTTTTGCTTTCACTGTTGTGCTGCATTAATTATTGTTTATCTTAATTTGAATATCTTACCCGAACAGATCAGAAGACACTTTTATTTCAGTTATAACTTATAACGTCTTGTGATAAACAAAACAATTTCAATATCACAATAGTACTTGAGTATTACAAATTAGTGAAAGTGTGTTTATTAATAATGAATTAACAGTTATTTTTATCATTTCGCTAAATAGAAGCTGAAGTCGATGGTATGTAATACTTAAATTACCAGCCTTTTTTATTTCCTAATGTTTAATTATATATAAAGAAAGAATATAAGTAAAAAAAGAAATCAATATTTCAAAATATTTCAGATTGTGTTACCTGTTACCTGGTATTTATATTTATTATATTATTTATTACAATTTTTTAATGTACACCAAAGTTTGTATTACTTGCGATCGATCAAAGGAAAATGTTTAGTTATTTTCTTATTTATACAAGTTATATCAATTAAGACGGAAAATCGACGTAACGTACGGTAAAGGAAAGCAGTAACTAAATTCGAACCTACGGGTCAAATTCACAGTACCTTTACCGATTTCGTTACAGAGCTGCTGAATGTCAATATTTTGAATGTTGTGTGAGGTGAACAGCTAGTAAAATTCTTTTATACTCATAAAAGTACGTTTTAGTATAAATGTTTATATTCTTTTATTATGGTTATAGTTTTTTAAATACTTTTATAAAGTTTTCTGCCTTACTTTTACAGTACCCAACATCGAGGTGTTGGGGCGATTCTAAACAAAAACAATAACATACCTTAATTTTAATGTACCTTAATACTTCCTTAATAAGTACATATATTAAATAAATAAATATAAATTAAGATATAAATGTCAATGTCATCAGTAGATAAAATTACTAGATTATCTAAAAAGTATTAAATAATATTAAATAGGCCTATCCCAACGTTTTAGCAGTATACTTGCTGAGCAATCCTAAAATACTTAATAGAAATGTGGTAGATTTAAGAAATTGATTTGATTTGTGCGAGTTGCATAATAGACAGCAGTAAAATTAGTTGATATTGGTGTGCACTTTGTAAACCATATCTTAATACAATGTTAGAGTTGTTAATTGGTTTAAACAGATCACAATTTAGAGAATAAAAAATAAAATTTTGAAAACTGTTATAGATATTTAGCTGTCACTATCTGCAACTCTGATAATTCCTTAACAACACTTTCAGCAACCTCCAATAACTTTTAAATAATTTGCTTCTATTCTACATTTTACTAGTTGTGGAACCAATAGGGATCGTTTTTCGCAATTCAAGTTGCGTAACCCTCTATCTCCGGCACGAAATTAATGCTTAGAAGCACTCCTGAACTCAAGAGAATTGAACAGTTGAAACAAATCGACACACATTTGATAAGTGTGTTTATTACCTTAAATTGAGTATCGCCTAGGTTAGGTACGGAGAGGAGGTGAGTACTGATGACGTCACGGTGCCGCGACGATATCACGGCTCACGTTTAACAAGTTGAAGGGCAAAGAAACACACGACTTACAATCCTGGCCGATACACTTCAGTAGGTACTTAAGTTTCATCTACTCAAAACAGAACTTAGATGTGCAGAACATAAAAGTTAGTAAACATGTAAAAGTTGTATTTAGATTATGTTGCAATAACAAAATAAAATTAAAAAATTCTTTTTTAACTAAAAACTTTATTTCAAATTAAATATTTTTTTATAAAAAAACTTTTTTTTAAGTGAAAAGTAGTGTTTTAATAACAAATATTTACTATTAAAGTATATTTGTCTGATATCGATGTAGACTAAGTACAACAGAAAGAAAGACCAAGAATTATAACAAAGACGTACAGTTCCAAAGAGCATTTAAATCACATTTCCCTCTGAGTGGTCATCATATGTTTCTGTTCCCTGACATATCTTTTCCCCAAACAAATCAGCAGTCAGATTCACAAACAAGCTCTGCAAACATCTCTGGCACAGAAGTAGCGACACAGCGGAAAGACAACTTCGTATGACGACGTGTCCCAGTTTCCAATCACGGGTTGACACCAGAGTAAACACATTTCCCTCAGGAGTGTCAAGATCATTCGTGTACTAACGCTTGCTTCTTGGTTACGTTTTAATGTTATACTCGTACATGCGCCTGGAAAAATCAAGCGCATTTCATATTCTAACTGTGAAGGAAAATATATGTCATAAGGAATGCTTTTAATTAGTTCCAACAGACATGTCAAAAATCAGGTTTATTACAAAGAATGTGTTCGAAATAGAAAACGATTTTTAACGAATTTTCATTATAATAATAAAATATATTTATAATAAATTAATTAATTATATAAAATATCTATGATTATACAATTTTAAAAAATTATAAATTAAAATATTTTGTTAAAGTAAGCGGAAGATTTAAACATATCTAAGGAATGTAACATCTTTTGTTTAGTCGTTCTAATCTTAGCTGACGATATATATATATATATATATATATATGTATATGTTTTTAGCGAAAATTGTCTAAATGTATTAATTATTGTAAGTTATTGCTTCAACAAGTAAGTTGTTTTGTGATTGCTTGATACTCTATTGATCATTATTTTCTTCACAGACTTGCTTACGTCACATTATCACTTCCTACAAACTGTGTTTTCGATTTCGTAGCAAAACTAGCTCAAGCAACGTAGATTCTATTACGTAGATTGATTACCATTAAAAAAAGATGAAATCTAATGAAGACAGTTTTGTTTTTCTATAATTTTGAACGTTAATTGTACGAAATCTCATCAAGAAATATTTTGCTTTAAGGGGCGAGAAAGCAGAAAGGGTTGTTTTTAAATCTAATTTAAGCAGTGATCATCTTCTCGTTTTGAATTTAAAGTGTTGTAGAATTTCTCATATGTTTGGAAAAACTGCACAGTTACAAGAACCAACCCACAATCACACTTCTTTATAAATATCATAACTTTATATAAATCAAACGTTTACCTGTTTTACACGTTTGGATTAAGTAGTTGTGTGTGTGTGTGTGTGTGTGTGTGTGTGTGTGTGTGTGTGTGTGTGTGTGTTTATTTTAATCGAAAATAAATCCTATTGTCGTTCGTTTGAGTACTTTAAATAAAATTTAAGATATATTTTTTTGCAAATTTTTTACGCCTATTAATACAATGAAATAAAGGTTATCACTCTAATCTGATTAAAAATCTGCATACATTAGAATGTTAAAATCTCAAATTTGATTGAAAATGTTAATTTATGCAGATTTAAACGCAGATACGTAGCCTAAGATAAGACGATGTTCGATTGGCTGCCAATTTTTTATAAGACGGTTTTCGATAAGCAACAAATTTCTCCAAAATATTTACAAAAACAGTTTGTGCGCCAAGTTTGGTTTTCGTATCGAAACGATTGTTTACTGCTATTTAATTATGATTTTTTTAAAAGTTTATTTTATCTCGTCAGCAAAACAGCTGTTTGTCGTGATTATTTAAACTTCTTATATGTTTTTTTCAAAGAATTTAATTATAACTTTAACTTATCACCTTACAAATTTGACAGCGAGAGAAAGTTTCAGAAGAGTTATGACGCACGCTACGCCTAATATGAGAGTACTGGGTGAGAGGAGGGAGAGTTGTAGGCGTGGGAAAACCTTCATAGTCTTTTCATCTGTCAATCCGAACCGATTTGGAGCAATAAAAAATTAAGTACTATCGTTTGTTCGAGGAACGCGTAGGCAGTTAAATTTAAATATTGTTCATATTCATTTTATTTACTTCTTGCAAAATGAAGAGAACATTGATTGTGAAGGCGTATAATGTACTTCATTTGCATGCTCTTGTGACGATTGACATTTTCATTCTAAAAGTTAATTTTGAAAGAAACAAATAATCATCAATACATCACTGGTTAATGAATCTAAGACGTCAGCTGTGCGAGAACGGGGAGGGGGTCCTTATATCAGGACTTTGACCCTTATGTAATGGGCTTTATATCATACATTATTTTACGAATGTATGCATTAAAGATTTACAGTTTACGGTTACAATAATGATTTTTATGAATAAAAACTAAGCAATTGCTTATAACATTTAGCAAAAGCAATAGAAATTGTTTAAAGTAAAAGGATTTACTGTTAGCAATGCTAAAATTGAAGTTAATAATTTTCTGCTACAGCTAAAAAGTAAATGTTGAAAACAAATAGCAATTGCTTCTTGTTTTTATTCATTTTGTCACAAACCAAATGTGTTTTATGTTTTACTATGGCCTGCAGATACGTTTATTCCAGAGCTTTTAAAACGTAAATTGACGAGTTTCGTGAAATTCTGCTGTCATGGACAGAACACAGTGCATCAATGCTTGTAAACATTTCTCTTAAATTACGTGCGCCTTGGACGTTAACACTGCAAAACCCCTTCTGTTAACATAGGCCCTAATCATTATCCTACACAGCTGGTTTTACAATGGGCTTAAGAGTGCAGTAAATAGTGGAAAATGCAGTTGGAAAATTAAAACGACTTAATATTTTTTTTCTTAAATTTTCCTTCCAGTAGTGAATACCGCCCAGTCCTTAGATTTCTGTACAACCTTTCTCAAAACGAAGGGCATAGTTTTTTGTAACCGTTGATCTACTTACACCAAAGTCCTCAGTAATGCCTTACCAGTTCTCCCATAATTTGCAAAAAATTTCATCATCCTTTGTTTAGATGTCGGAGCTTTACCTGTAGCTTCTGAATACTCGCCCAAAATATAATCTGCCATCCATTTGACACCATTTCCTGTAAGCTGTGCAATACCTTTCTTCCACACCCAACATGGTCACGGTAGTGAATCTCTTTACGAAAATGTACAAATGTAGCCACTAAACATGTCTAGTCACTTTAAAAACTATTTAGCAAGTGCGTAGCAAATAGTTTAATTATTAAATAGCAAATTGTTAACTAGTTAATAATTAATTAGCTCGATAATTAAATAGCAAATTGTTAACTAGTTAATAATTAATTAGCTCGATAATTAAATAGCACATTGTTAACTAGTTAATAATTATTTAGCTCGATAATTAAATAGCAAATTCTAGTCATTCTAACAAATGATTTTAGAAAAACCTTTTGCTACATTTTTTCATTGAAAATAGATCTTTTGCTTCAGAAGTGGCTAGTAAAATCTTTTACTGGGTTTCATTTACATTACACAATGTCCTTTAACCATGGTATGATCATTCGTGACTTTTATGTACACTGTTCAGTTCAGATTTAAAATTTCAATGTCTTTCTACGTGTAGCCATATCTCAAAAAAATTTATGAAACAATTATTTTTATATTTATTCAGGATAGCACTCGTATCAAGGAGTCTTCATGATGGTTACGCAACAATAGCTCGTCTTTCAAAGGAATTTTCCCAAAATATTATTTTTAAAAACATTAATTACAACATAATTATTATTTTATTACTAAAACTCTACTTTTAATTTACACGAAAAGAAGTAAAATATTTATACAAACAGTACTATAACACGTAGTTGATGTTTTATTGCTAATAAATTATTTTCCCGAGTTAGGTTTTTACAATAATTACTCATTTATTTTTTTGTACTAAGTATGTAATATATCTTAGCTAATGAATCAAACATAATTACATAATTATATGACAAAGCTTTGATTCGAAACTATGAACTCTTCTTTATAGTTTAAATAATAACAGGTTCTGTTTAATAGTCGAAATTTAACGGTTGTTATTTCCTATTAAACCTAATTAATCTGAAGAAATGTCTGTCTGTAAAATCGACTTTGCTTACGCGGAATGAGTTAGTGAAAGTTCTTGGATGTTCAAAACTGCTCACTTAAGGTTTTATTACAAAGGTTAAGATAATACTTAAAGATTATTGTTGAGTTTAAATTAGTTAATAATGGTCTATTTCATTTTACCGTTTAATTCTTTTCTCGTACTTTTTTCCGCGATTTTGTTCAACGTACAATTTCACCTATACGAGTGGTTCAATTCGTGGTTTCAGTTGGATAATTTCAAAAAACTGAAATGGAGAACATTAACCCACATGTGCTGGCCGAAGGTAAAATATTCAAATCTTGAAAATTAAAATTTATTTTATGCTTAAATAATATTAGCCTATATAATATATATATATATATATATATATATATATATATATATATATATATATATATATATATATATATATATATATATATATATGTATATATAGGCAGGAAAAACTGCCTGTTGGGTCAGTACGAGTGCATATTATTAAACAGTTCTTGGGTTCTACTAAACTCATTTATCTTCTGACTTAGATACAGACACAGGAATGGACAGTATAATGTTACTTTACCCAAACATAAAACGTAAACAATCATTGTGGAAAAGTGGGAAAAGTAACGGAGAATTTACGTTAATGTCGGAATCGCCCGAGAGCAAATTTGTTAAGTGTTGTCGTTTAGATCGAAAACAGTTTAATTAAGTCTACGACATCAATCAAAGCTCTATATTTGCGGAAGGATACAATGCCCAGAAACCAATTGTATCTGGAGAAAAACAATAATTTCAAACAACACGTGTGATAAGTGTGCTGGATACTCTGTCTCTAGATTTTAGACTTGAAGGTTATCACTGCTACTAAGAACAGTTCTTGTTACTGTTCAAGTTAGCAGTTATGATTGCTCTTCTATAGAGCCAGTTGCGATTGATCTTCAGTAGAGGTAAGACTGTGTATGCTATCACTACTACTGATAACAGTTCTTGGTACTGAGCAAAGAGTAGTTATGATTGGTCTCCAATCAAGGTAAGACTGTAAATGCTGTTACTATTACTGATAACAGTTCTTGGTACTGAACAGGGTACCTTTATTGATTGCTCTTCAATAAAGGTGAGACTGTAAATGTTCTCACTGCTACTAAGAACAGTTTTTGGGGCTCTGAACATAGAGCAGTTGTGATTGCCCTTCAACAAATGTGAGACTGTAAATGATGTCACTGCTCCTAAGAACAGTTCTTGAGTTACTGAACAGAGAGTAGTTGCGATTGCTATTCAACGTACCTGCTCTCTGTTCATTGTATCTTGCTCTTTTTTACAAGAAAATTTACGAACTCAAAGCGATAATAAAAATATATTGAACATTAGGTGAATAAAATTTAGCCCAGCTTTACTTATTATTAAAAAGATTTTTTAAATTTTCTGTTACTAAAAATTAAGGACTATTATAGGTTTAACTTTTCTATTAATTAAAAATATGAAAAGCTATTTTTCTTTTGGAGGCTGGGTAATCAATGTGGCTAAGGCGCATATCAGTCTACTGCGTCTGTGAACTGCGCATCTCAAGGTTGTTAGTTCTAGTCACGGTTATGCCTTTGCTCAATCCTTGTCTTTAAAACTGATCACTCTTTTTTCATTTGTTCAATTGGCATAAAGTTTGGGCGTGAAGACAAAAAAATACTTTATTCATTGATCACAATTTTAGGTGATTAATATTAATATCACCTTATTTTTAATATTAATATTTTTCATTAACATTTTTCAAATGATTTTTTTAATTTAGTTAAGTAGACCTATTTTAAATAGACCTATTTGACGTTTTGTATTTTCTACATTTTATATTTATTAATCTTTTACTTAGACTATTTTTATAATATTTATAAGAATTTAATTTTTTTTGCCGATACATAATTATTATATAATTATGTATTATTACTATATATATATATATATATATATATATATATATATTAATATATATATATATATTAATATATAATTAATATTATAATATTAATATATAATATATATATTATACATATATATATATATATATATATATATATATATATATATATATATATATATATATATATATATATTTGTGCACAATAAACAATATAGATTGTTTTCAATTTTGTTAGTAATTTTACAGAAATTAATTTTCATTTCAAAATTTTGTAATAAGCCTTTTTCATATGAAATTTACTAGCGTAGCAGTTAGCAATAGTAATAAACAGTCTTATTAGCAGACAGTTGTCTAAATTGTGATTTAAATCACTGTTACTGTTATCTATTATTTTACGTAACTACTCACAAGATTCACTGCTATCAAGAAAACCTTCTTTAATCCACCATTATGTATATCAAACACTGTCCCACATAATTTGAAGCAGATACTAATCTGTTCTATCCTGCACAATGTGACAGTTTTGGGCAGATATATCTATACATCCTGTACTGCTACTCAATGTACGCCTGGCCTAAACGTGTTTGTGTATGTTAACACCTGCAGTTTGCAATTTGGCTGGATTGTATTGGAACTTAGAGTACAATAGATTTATTGTGATTATGGTTTAAATGCTTTTCTAATCCAGCAAAATCCATCCAGATGTTTCAAAATAATGGTTATTGAAAAACTTCAAACTAAAAATAATGTTTCTTTTTACGTTTAAAAAATCGGACTTTATTTTCGTAAATAGAGTTAGAATTTACGTATACCCGCATTATAAATTTAATTTAAAATATTTTAAGCAGATTTGGACGATGATACGATTTCAAAATCAAAATTTAAAAGTTATGTTTTCCTTTAGATTTTTAATAACCGCCATTTTGAAATTCATGAACTACCTAAACAAACTGTTGCCGAGATTAATTTTTGTCAAAAATTGGTTTAAATTTAGCGAATAGACATGTGTTTGAAAATTCGCTTCCATTGCGTCAGCAAAACTGTTGCTTTCTACACTAATAATTTTCATTATAAAGAGTTTAGGTTAGGTTAGGTTATATAAAACAGGATATATTTGAAGCGGAGTACAAGCGGTCAGATTGCCAGATGCGCTAGACAACAAAAGGGCAGTGAACCCTTCCTTAGCATCCCTGCTGGTCACTATCAAGGTTAGAGAGGGAAGGGTTAATTGCTAAGGCGATCCGAAGGGGAGACTTGGACAAGATTCGGTCCAACTTCCTTTCAAACGTCTCTTTAAATATTTACCATTTTAAGAAATATAGTCAGTTCATGTAAAAATCTGGCACAATCTCAGAAGTTCGAAACGTTTCACCTCGCATGAAGGCATTCATCTCACCTGACCTAACATTACACACACACACACACACACACACACACACACACACACACACACACACACACACACACACACACACACACACACACACACACACACACACACACACACACACACACACACACACACACACACACACACACACACACATATATATATATATATATATAAATGCTGAATGCGATGGTGAAATAAGGTTTTCACCAAGTTTTAAGATTAAAAATGTATGAAATAACAAAAGTGAGGGTAAATAAAAACATTTAAATATTTTTTATGTTTTTATTTTTACTTATCCTTTTTTGTAAAATACTAAACTATTTCCATATTAAATATAATGTGCGAAGCGATACTTTTCATGAATTCCATGAGATAGCAACGTGCCAAGATTACGTTATTTAAAAAAAAAAAGTTTAGCCGCCTCGGTGACCTAGTTGATAGCGTACTAGGCTTTTACCCCGAGAACCCGGGTTCGATTCCCGGGGAGGGCTTGGCATTTTCATACGCTATAAATCATTCCATCGTCTGCATTAGCCCAAGTGTGCACAATAGTCGGACGTTACACACACAAAAAATAAATAAATAAACGTTTTTTACGGTATTTATGACATTAAACCGGTAATGATTTTTGAATATTTTTTTCTTTTATTGCTTACGTTTTTATTAAATTAAAAGATATTTATACACGGAATATTGTTTTTCTTAAAATAACTTAAGTTTTTATGCTATTTTATATTATTATATATTGTGACGTCATTGCTGTTTACAATGCACAGAGCGCGGTAGATGTACTACGCCAAGTGTGACGTCATTTATGTTCATACGCGTTCATGACCTTTATAACAATCTCATAATCATTATATTGATAGTTCTTGCAGTAATCAGTTTGTTCAAGCACGGCAGCTGTTATTTGTGAAATTTGCGATTTGCCTTTTTTTGTGTTAGTGTAGGTTAGGATTACGGTGGTCGTATCGATTATCTGATAAATCACTGCATTTTTAAAGTGATACTACTTTCATTCAAAACCGTGTTAAACTTGATTTTTACGCACAACTGTGCAAAAAAAAAAACACGGTGCAGGTTCTTTTGTTCTGTGCGTAGGTTCTTCAAAAAAGTTTTGCTAACACCTACCTAAAAATAAATTTTTGATTTATTTTTAATTTCCCGTAGTTAACGCACTTTTATATTTTGTTTTTGTTATGTAATAAAGTGTTTTGGAGCGAAATTTTCGAAAATTGACAAAACTGGTTCATTATCACATTTACCTTTTTTGTTAAACTTAAATTGCGTATTTACATATTTTTTGAATTTTTTCTTTGAATTTACAATTTGATAATTCCTACTTATCCCATAAATTCCGAGTTGAGACAAAAAACTAAGTGGTCAGTTACAAACTTAAGTCCCTTCGGACTATACTCACCACTGACTATACTCCTACCACGTAACCGTTCGAACGTTTTTCTATTTTAAATTGGCTTAACCCTTTCTTGTGCATGTTTAGTTAAATTAAGGGGAGAACATCTGGATAGTCAGGTTTCCCACTAGCACCTTGGTTACAAAATAAATAAATAGCCTCTAATTTGCATCTCCAACGCATTATTCATGGCTTGGGCAAGGTCAGAGATTTTTGTAATTATATCACGTTTATCATCGTTGATTTCAACTATTTAGTTGCAGTTTAATAAGTAACTGTTTTATTTAACGTGGGTAGTAAAAAACGCAATTTATATGTAAGCGCCTAACTACTTCACCCATAATAGGCTAGCCACTATAGATAAGTTTTGCAATTAAGAAGTTCTTAACATATTCTGTTACGTACTAATTAATTATTTAAATTTTGTAAACTATTCAATGCAAAATTTTACATAAACTAAACAGCCACTTTCTTTATATGAAGGTATAAAACGCTAGTTAATTATTTTTAAACTGACATTGGATTGATTTGATATTTGCATATCACTTCCATTTTAACCTAAAATTATTCTATACACCATTGTACGTTTTAATTTTGGCTATTTTATAGGACCCTAAGTGGTCTCAAAACATCAAAATGTACCCAAGAAGGAAAAACAAATGGTACAAACTAATTTCATAAAAATCTCTCGTATTTACTTGTTCTATCAAAAATTGCGATTCAAATGTTTATGACAGGAACTCTGGAAAATTTAACAAAATCGGTTTATCATTTGTTTTTCAGTTTCAGTCGTGTATAAATTTCAGTGTAGCAAGTTTGAATTAAATGAAGTTTGTAATTTGAAATTAAATAAATAATCCCGTTAGTTTTTATTTTCCAATTCATAATAAATTATATTCAATCAATAATTAAATTAATTAATTGTTAGTTTTTATTTAATTAATTAATATTAATAAATTAATTAAAATAATTTTTTAATGTAACCACCGTATCGAACATGCCTACGACAGAATAACACTAATTGTACATAAATAAAATTATGATTTCATAAAACCTTCATTTATCGCTAGGAATGTATTCATTTGTTGTTCTAATGTATGGAAAAGTTCAAATGTTATTACAATAACATTATAGTTCTATTAAGTATACAGTGTCGCAAGAGAAATAAATGCATTTATATTTGGAGATTTTTTTAAAAAAAGTCAAGATTTCTAAAACGATTTAAAAAATAATTGTATCAGTTTTTAATTGGGAAACGAACTACTTGAGCCAGGACAGTTGAACGAAAATCCGAGACCTTGATATGCGCCTATTCTAACACTTAAAAAAGGTTCTACGTCATTAGTAAAATATGTATTCGAACTCTACCTTACGTAATTGATCCTATTATTGAATTTTGTACATAAATTGTAATATCGCCAAAAACATTGTAACATCTTTGTCAACCTAAATAGTATTCTTCCGTTTTTGACACTTTTAAATAACACATTTTACTTTGTTCAAAACAAGATTTAAAACTACAAAAACCAAGTAATGGCTGAAAGCGCAGCAGCGGCGCGGAACACCAACAGGTGCCAAAATGCCCCCGCCAACGCCCTGCTCGCGCGGCAAATGTCAAGGACAACTGGTTTTTTTTATTTTATAAATACACTTAACATTTAAAGTATCTCAAAAAGGATCACAATTTTAAAATAACAAAATAATACTGCATTCGCATCGTGTTTATAGCGTTCTTTACTTGAACAGCTGTGGCAAATAACACTGAAAGATGTATTTTATGATTAATTATTTTTATTTTATTCGCCGCTGTTTTTGTTCAAAATTCAACAGTTTTGGAACGAATTTTGCTGCCACGCGTTTCATACACAAAACATTGGAAACAATGTTATGACATGATCCAATCGATATGCCAACATCATCAGCGACTTCAATAATTGTGATTCGGCGATTGTTCATAACCATTTCTTTCACTTTTTCCACGTTTTCATCGGTTGTTGATGTGCTGGGGCGTCCAGAGCGTACGTCATCTTCAACGTCTTCACGGCCTTCTTGGAAACGCTTATACCACTCGTAAACTCTTGCTTTACTCATAGCAGACTCACCATAGGCCTTTGTTAACATTTCACACACTTTGTTACACTTTATTCCATTTTTTACGCAAAATTTGATACAAATTCTTTGATCCATTTCTTTTAACAAACGAAAATCGCTGAGCTCATAAAACACGTCTAACCTTAGTGGCTGTCACAAATTCAACAATGAAAACAGCTGATAGTTTTATCATACTTCAAGGGCATATATACCAACATAATAAAAAAAATGTTTGACAATCGGACTCTCCAAGCCCGCGAAATTTAAAAATTCTCATTACTTTCTGAACACACATCGTATATTCCAGTAAGGACGTCATAATATCTTTGAACTGATCTGTTACTGAATCATCACCCGATGTCTTGCTCACCATAGGCTAACTGTAAGTAAAGTAGCCGTGTACAGTGAAATCTCTGCCGTATATCAGAATAGTTGTTCGCACACGGCCTCCGCTACAGTATGTTAAATGCACTACACTGATAGCATACATGCATTACACGTGGGTCTTTCCCTCCCCGCGGCCAAACCGCTTTTATATGCAGTAGCGATATCTAAATAATTGGCTCGCAACAATTAAATGTATATCAAGTAATCATTGCCATTGTGGGCACTTTCACGGCCCCGGGCTTTTCGCCTGATTGACCGCACTTTCATTGCGTTTTACATAAAACTTCACACACGGGGTTTCCTTTTAGTGTCCGCTTGTCTTGCGTATCCTGTTTTACACTTCATCCGATAACAGGAAAATTAATTTATTTCTGAACACGTCTTGCTTGCTAGAAATATAAGGTTATTAGATGTAAAGATTTGCTATCTTTTACAACTGGTTTCAACTGGCATACGTTATAAAGAACGTATCTCTAATAGCTACACGAAGTTACAGTGTAAATACATTGAAGTGAAGATGTACCTTATTTTTAATTTATATTATTTTGTTTTTGTTACATTAGTTTTGTTAATTGATTAGAAAAATAATAAAAACAACTTCCAGGTAACAGGCTATTCTAATAGAAAATTTAAGAATCTTAAAAGAAATTATAGTGAGTATAAATGTTTTCAGGTTTTGAGGTAAATAAATACGTCCTTTTTTAGAATAGTTTACATATCGACCGATTTTGATAAAAGTTGGCATTTTAGTACTTCGTTTTTGCCTATATATTGAAGAAATAGCCTATGCATTAATTAATTATTGAAAGTATGTATTTTCAAGCTCTTTTTTAGTCAAAAATATCTTCAAAATTACAAATTATTATATTACCTCAAAATAGTTTATAACGATTTTCATAAAATGTCTTTTATTTGAATGTAATTCTTATATTATTATAAAAAAAACGTATTGGCCTTTATCTCATCGGATAGATTCGGTTCGAAAGCTTTTGACAAAAACCGAAAGTCAGATTTTGACAGATCGAAAAACTAGATCTTACATAAACATTTATAACTAGATTATGTGTATCAAATTTGAAATAACACACTTTCCAAGAGTTTTAATTTTTGGATATTATCGAAAATAACAAAAAAATCCTGACTGCTGAATGTTTTTTTACCTATTTCAAAAAGATTTTTGGTCAGTATTGAATTATTTATAAAAAAATTACAAATGAAACACATAAAGTACAAATATTATTCTCGAAGAAATAATTTTTTCAGTTAAACTTTTGTGCTTATTTTTGTGCTCAGTAAAAAAGCAGTAAAATTCACCTTAAACGTTAAAGAAATCCTTGTGATCATTAATTTTACAAAGCCCTTTTGAAAGATCTTATATAAAATTAGGTCTGCTACCGTAATTCCACTTCAGTAAACGAGCATTCTGCGTTCGACAAATTCCTTGAACGTCATAAGGAAGTTGCCACAGACGCCGTCAAGGAAAGACGTTTCCAAAAACATCGTCCTAAATTATATCAAAGTCTATACTGTGCAAAATAATTGATAACACTGTTCGATATATTGACAGCATTGAATAACGTATTTATAACTTCCCTTTAAATTGATTTTGTGACCGTTCTGGACGAAGGTCGAACCGAGAAGGTTTCAAGGTCAGATTTATTTGAAATTGTCGGCTGCACTTGATTAGGAATCCGCAGCACAAACACGTAGTCCACGCGCAGGTATTGCTGAATGCACAAATAAGCCAATAATTGATAGGTTTTATTTAGAGCCGCGAAAAACAAGCAAAGTTGTCAGTAAATTACACAGGAGTGGCCGGGCTTCTAACGTCAAGAACCTTTCGCAACTGACAACGTGTGCGTAATTTATGTTATTTGTTACCAGCTTTCCTTTAGCACATACTGTTTGGCTAAAGCTTTTATTTAATTTCAGGTACGTAGCGTTATTAAAAGTAATTTGTACTTTGACCAAACTAATTTTAGAGAAAACAGTATTTACCAAGTGATAGAGTCCCAATAAGTGTTGGCAGCGTAGATGTAATTCTCGATCATTACCTCTGCTTGTAATTTTATTTTTACGTCACATACGCTGCGTTGTTGTAAATAAGTAATTGTAGCAAGCAATTGTTTCACTGACGTGTGTCAGTACATTTCCAAAAAGTATTTTTTTATTATACGCTTTCAAAAAAATCAGATTTCTCATTCGTAGTCAGCGTTCGAATCTCCGTAAATTAACACTTTAAAAAACATTAAAAAATACGAAAATGAAACCTGGTCGCGTTTAATTGATTTTAGTATTTCTACTTAAAATTAAAAATACTTATTTATGAATATTTTAACGCTTATTACGATAATGAAACATTTTTTAAATTATAACATTAAAAAGGTATTTTTATTTTGTGATGAGGTATTGGCTAATATTGGAAAGTGTAGGATAAGAATTGTGATTCTTTTTGTTAAGCGGATTTTGTTGGTGAACGAACTTATCCAAGCAATTTTTAAAATCGATCATAATAGGAGCACATATATATAATACTTATGAAGATTTTCTTGAAAAAATCGGTTGATAGACATCTTTCAAAATCGGTTCTGCACATTTTTTTAAATTAGTCACGTAAAGAAGAATCACAATTTACGTTAGTGTTATAAAAGCTATGATTAGCGAGTTACTAAAACAAAATTAATAACAGTATTACTAAAAAAAAAAACATTTTCAGATTGTCATTTTAGTTGTTTTATTTACTCTCAAACTGTAAATAATTTTTATTTTAAATTTGTTACAATGACTTAAATTTACGTAACCGAATTTTGAGAGAATCTAGTGACCAAATGTTTTAGAACTAAGTGCAATATTACGGTTTTTTTGTAAACAGCTACCGCACCGACCGGATGTCTCGAAGTGTTATCGGCTTTTATTTTGGGGTCTTATACTATATTTAAGCAACATTCATTCAAAATTTCAGAAATGATTCTAATCATGTTTCTAATTATCGAATTGTTTTAATAATATTTATAAAATGGTCTGTCTTTATAATTACAATTACCGACTCACAATGTACAGTTTACCTTTTTAAAAATACCCTTTTTGCTACAAATTAAAACAAACCAATTTGACGTGAACAGAATTA
This sequence comes from Callitettix versicolor, assembly GCA_022606455.1. Lineage (NCBI taxonomy): Eukaryota > Metazoa > Arthropoda > Insecta > Hemiptera > Cercopidae > Callitettix > Callitettix versicolor. The sequence goes on from CM040191.1 coordinate 46,125,107, forward strand.
ATATCAAATTATTTTAGTCGTATGTGTATTTCAGTAATATTGCTACAATCTTCTGAAGGTGTAGATTTCGTTAAATTGATTTTACGTTTTTGATATTACTTTTGTTCGTACAAAATTATTTTTGTTTTTATTATGTGACACAGTTGTTTCCATTTCGTATTTTTACTTCTCGCCAAACCGCTCTTTAATATTTATTTGTTAACAACAGATTTTCTTTATTGGAGCATTGTTTTTCATTTTTTTTTTAAATTATAACTAGCCTACAAATCCTTTGACTATGATCTCAATAAAACATTCACATTTTAGGGTTGAATTTCTTAATCTCTCATGCGAAGCGGCATCCTATATTTTCTCATTTGAAATCTTATACCTTCAAACTCTGTCACATCCTGTATCGAATATCGCCAAAGTCTCGTTGTATCAGCTGTTCAAGAATCATTTCCTTTGTTAATTTCACAACAGCGGTTAAAAGAGGACCATTATCGCCGGCAAGATCTGAGCGTGGATTAATTGGCCGCTTGAATGCATATAGCGCTTATCGCCGGGAATCGGGTCCACCATGCGGTACGGCGGTGCGACAGACCGAAAGACATTCAACACAACACAGTAACCGTTCCCGAGTTATACACACTGGAATTCTGGTTATTCTCTAACTGTAATCCTTTACGGGAATGTATGTCGGGGGGGGGGGGTTAAAATATTTTCAACAACCTTTAAAGTTCTTCTTCAGTGCATTACTTCATTTTTACTTTTTATTATTTGACATTAAAATTTCTAAACGTAAAAAAAAACTATGCATTATATAAAACATACGTTATTATAAATATTTCAAAACTGAACATAAATTCCTTTTATGGAAAGTAAAGTAATAGAAATAAAGTCTAAAAATAGTTAATAAATAGGCTAAATAACATTTATATTCCTACCATTTTACACTTTTGTTAGATTTCTATACTTTTTACAAAATATTACATTTTTTCTAATAACACTTATATTAAATTTAATTACATTCTATGATTTCTGTTTTACTACTATTCGTACTACTGTATATGTAATGAGCATTAAATTTAGCTTAATTCATTGTATCTTTTGTTAATGATAATGTGATGCTAAAACCGCTGTAAAAAAACTACCAATAAAAGAATGACTGACTGACTCAGTCATTATTGATGTAGAAGAGGAAACAAAATAATAATAATAATAATAATAATAATAATATAATAATAATAATAATAATAATAATAATAATAATAATAATAATAATAATAATAATAATAATAATAATAACAATAATAATAAAATTATTATTAATTTTGTGGTTTTATAACAGGTTATCCTTTTTTATAGTTTCCTGATAAAAAAAAGGAAGTTTATAGATAAACTAATACATTACATGTGTCTTACGTAAGCAGTTTTTTTAAACTTCTTTAGTAGATTTTTAAGTAAATTTTAATAAATCGTTTTAATACATTGTTCTGTATACTATAGGAATATTTTTTGCATTAAAAAAGTATAAAACGTTTTCGTCATTTGCTATATAACTTTCTCACTTAACAAAGTATATAGGTGATTTTGAAAATTATCGATACTGAAATATTTATGAAAATATACGTATTGAAATCAACTTAGGAAGGGAAGTTGTTTGTTTTAAGTCTATTTATCTGTATTTGTCAATCTGTGCATATTGTTGGAAACTAAACAAATTGATTTATTTCGAGGAAATTTGTTATTCAAATCAATATCTGAAAAACAATACATACATAATATGTAGAGCAGAGACTTTTTCATTTGCGATATGAACATTACCTTATTCGTGGAATAAAACAATACAATAAATAGCTTTAAAAAAGTAGCTTAGCCTATATACTTTTAAGAATATACTTAAAAAATTATAAATGAAGATGATGGTACCTATCTCTGCTAGAATTGTACTCCATTGTTGGAAACTAATGTTTTATTAGAATCGTATATGCAATACATTAATATTTTGAGTTGTCTTAACAAATTAATGTACTTTACATGTCTGAAAGGATGACAGAGGGGGGGGGGTTAGTAGCGATGATAAATGTTTAATGGAGGCCAAAGTAGAGGTGGAATAAGGCTGAGGAAGGCTCCCACACTTCTTAGGCCTACAACGTTCTGCACTTAGATCTATCAGCTTTGCGTGTGCGGGTGCGCGTGTGCGCGCGAATATATATTTAAAATAATGTCAGGAATTTTAATTTGAGTCGAAACTCTCTTTCGTAACAACACAAGTACAAACCAGTTTCGTATTCAAGCTTATGCCTTTGATTTGGAGTAACGTTTTGTAAAGAGACTGTCAAAATAATCACTTGATCGGATTAGATTATAACTTACAAATGTTTTATCGTGAAATATTTTGTCATTTTAAGAAGATTGCGCGGATATCTCTTTGAAAAGCCAAGAGCAAAAGGTGTATATCCAATGGCATGTAGGTTAATGGAAATTCAATGTTTAATTAATTAAAAATGTACCTTAATTACATAAGAGTTAAATACAATCTTCCTTTGCGATTAGATTTTTTTCTCCTGTCAAACAACGTCTAGCTTACATAAGTGTTTTGGTGCCAATAGAAACTATAAGGCTGAAAGTTCTTATGCAAGGTAGGACGTCGCTTACAAGATCCTCCGAATTTTAGTCTCAAAAGGTCGATTCGAGGACTCAGAAAATGTACACGTGTGGAACCCGAAGAGTTACCGACAGAAGCAAAGCTTTTGTTAATAATATATTTGCTGAATATACTATATAATTAGTTTGAAGATTGTTTACAAATATCTTGTTTTGTTTAAATAAATAAATACGTGATCCTAGCTTAGATATTATTTACGGTAGGTTTAGTAAAACATTAGTTGTTTTTTTATTAATTCGTAACGATCAGCTGATTTCATTGAACAGCTGATTTGCTATATTAAGTTTTAGGTTATGTTTTCAAAAACTATCAATATTAACAACAATTATTAAACCTTTATATTAATTTCGATCGCATTATAAACGGTTACAACGTGCACGTGTTCTTCAACTATGGAAAAATACCGAAACCAAAGCAACACATTTTTTCTATAATACGCGTGTACTGCTATCGAAAAAGAGGAAGACAAATAAAGAGACAGATTTTTTTTTGGTGTTTAACGTCCGACTATTGTGAACACTTGGGCTAATGCAGACGACAAGGAGACAAAAATAGAGTGACAAAATTCGTTTACATTCTTCCGTTACATTTTTCCGTTCGGCAGACTTCTTTTTTCGCCAAAGCCAAAACTAAAAACTTCGCTTCAATAAGAAATATTATAAAGTCATCATTAAAATATAAAGGCGACTATAATAGCTATAAACTTGTTATAAAGATCATTGCGCTATTATTTTATAATTTCATACATTCTTTATATATACAATTTAATTAAAATAATTTACATTTTTTTCTGTTACAGGTAAGAAGACAAGATGTTTGATCTTTTTAAGGTAAACATTTATATAATTAATACTTTATCGTAAATAATATTAGGTATAATGTTACTTCTGACTTTTGGGAACTTTAAATTTTCCAAATTTGAAATAGTCATGATTTTAACGATTTTATTTGCTTTTATTATGCACTATATAGGCTACATTCGTTGAGAGAGATTAACCCGCCGAAGATTAAATTTATTACGATAAATGTACGATAAATAGTACGTTCTTTTAGCCATTTATTACGGAATTATATTTAGGCCTAATGTCCATTTTTACTATCCGCCATGACACTAGTTACAAAGGTAAGTACTTTAAAGGAATACGATTTACATACGTAACAACTGAGTTAAACACCCAACAGCAGAGTCGAGTTAGGTTAGGTTAGGTTATGAAGTTCTTTAGACAAAAATTGTATTCGTTTCATTATTAATAACACTCTTTTAATTTATCGTCTTCGCCATTAAAAACACGTTTCCCACTTTCGTGCGGTAGTCATTTTAAGGTTGTGTTTGTCACTTTTATTTTTACTTTTTTTTGTAACTTTCCGTTGTTTCCGCACTTTTATATTTTGGATTATTAATTGTGGGCGTATAATAAAGCGTTTAAGTGCAAAAATTATCAAAATTGCTAAAAGTCCTAAAAACTCAGTTTTACCGGTATAATATTACATGTATTACAATCACAAGTAACTGAAGTTACTGTTCAGGAGGGTGCATATTCATCACAAATTTACTAAACTGTTTTGGTTTAACCATTTAAAGATTATGAAGAACCCCCTTTCTTGCTATCTCATTAAAATAAATTATTCGGTTATATTTTCGGAAATCTTCAGTAAGAAAATGTATTATAGTTGTACGTACAAAAACTGCATATTTATTTTAATTTTTAAAAAATGTAAAAAAAATTATTTTCGGAAGTAAGTTTTGAAAAATCTAAAAGCAAGAAAACAGGAGAGTGAAAAGTTCCAAGCAATTTGAAAAACATATAATTTATGCTCCATCTTGTTCTGATCAACAGATAAATTACATAAGTACACACGGACATGCTTTGTATATTATTATTACTAGAAAATGTATTTTATATAAGGTGCATAATTGGTTTTACGCTATTTCGGAAAACAACGTGCCATATAAATTATTCTAAACGACTTATTTATAATTAACCTTAAGAACGTTTAATTTATTACTTTCTTAAAGCACGTTTACGCGGAACATTACTTGCGCCTCACCCTGTGTTGCAGTACATACGAATAGGAAACACGAAGCGCTTACAAACTTGGAAGAGAAGCAAAGAGGCTGCATAAACTAAGCGGAAGGCAATAATGTTGCCTGTAATTGAATGTCTGCGGCCCCATACAAGGCAGCTCCCAACACTCAACTCGAGTTGTATTTTGGCCTAGTCTCTGCCGACTCTATTACTATATGTAAATAGTTAGATGTCTAAAATGTGTGAAGCTTTATGTCCATATCTTGGGTAGTTCTCCGCATGTCGAACAGGCACCAATTTGTACGCCCTATTTAAGGCCCGTTCTGTTTTACTCCGCGCTTTTCAAACGTTTTTTTACAAAGATCTAAATGAATTATGGTAACTGCCACAAAAGAAATTATATATTATACAGCCTATATTTCATATGTACAAATTAGTTTAGGTCAATAATAACTAGGCCTGTACAGCTATTTACAAAATCTATTACTTCTTGAGAAGAAATTCATACTTTTATTTTAAAATATTTCACTGTTCAGCATACCTCAATTTGTTTAGAAGTTAAATAGTTTTGGTACGTTTTTTCTGTCAATAAATAGATTTAAAGACGTTCGATTAGCCGAAAACCTGATACTCCGAATAATTTGATAATCCGAATGCACCTAGTCAAATTATTTCAGATTATTATTGTTCCCGCATATTTTTAATTATAACCCAGGCACATTTTATATAATTTTACACTGAATTACGTGTGTTAATAACAGTACTTTTGTTTCGTAGTTTGGATTTGTTTAACGTTGCGATTGTTATTTAATTAATTTATTTTGAAATTAAACATTTTTGTGCATTAAACCGGGTGTCCCATCAAATGCGGAGCGGAGAACGGATGCAAAACCAATCGTACAGTTTTTAATGCGGCCACTGAAAGCGAAGCAGAGCGCTTGACTCCGCTCAGTTCTGTTTTGCTTTCAGTGGGCGTACTTGCATTAAAAGCAATAGGTTCGGTTTTGAGTGCACAACTTGCTCCCCTGAGCGCAACTCAGCTGCTCATGTGGTGGCCACCCGTTCTGACACTTGTTAACCCTTCATAACCCTTCTCGCTTAGCTTCAGATTTTTTTTTGCAACGCTAGGTAATTTTCGAATCTAGCCTAAGGATAGCCCAAAGTGATAGGTATTACTAAAAACCTATTCACCTGTCCTTTTTTTGCTCTGAAAATATTTTAACTTCAGTTGTTTAGTCTTAATTATCCACAAAAGATTTTTTTAAATATAATAAAATATTAGGATGTAACATGTGAATATAATTTTTAAACACAGAAAGTTAACGTGTGATTTTTGTACTTATTTCAAGTAAACACAAGTAAGTGTAACATGTAAATACCGAAATAAATGCATAACATCTTAGGAAATACTGTCTGACAAAGTAGAAGACTTAAAGTGTGAGGGAGAGAGTGCAACAGGTAGTTCGCGATACTCGTCGTTCCGGTATTTATTCCACTAAACTAAAACCTACTTAGAACGTACACAGAAGGTCGAATAGTCACTGCTTGACTTGTAATTGAATCACCATGAACAAATTGATCGGGGGCCATGCTGTTCGCCCACGACGACCGCGGCCAGAAGGTCCAGTCCTCCGTGTGCCATCAATCCTCGCCGAGAACCTGTAGAACCTGCCCAGAGTCGTACAGCAAGTGGTTCCCTTTAGCGTTTAATTAATTCTTTTACACCAACCTTGTATTTCTGCTTTCTTAAACCACATCATAAACTATAGCGGATGACGGAAATTTCTGGCCATTTCTTATATCTGTGACCCAAATTGGAATCGCCTTCAATCTGGGATACGAAGTAGGTTGGGGACCGTTCATCCATTATTCATGAGCTTTTGGGACGGGACGTCTTTGTTACAATGATCAATATAGAAGCAAAGAAGTGCGTGCGTCAGGTTCCGTTTCACCTTATTTCTGGCTGCCGAGTTATTCGAGTTACTTAAACTAACAAATTGCATTCACTTATTTAACTAATTGTGCGATAAAAGGCATTAGAAGTAAACTTTGTTAAAAATAGTCTGTCCGTAACTAACTCTTATTATTAATAATGTATATCTGTGCATATTGTGTATGAAGTAAATAAGTAATAATGTGAATAGTGTATGTTATATTTAAAGTGAATAATCTGACTGTAACTAGTTACAAAAGTAAAAGTTTAATTTTAGTAGACAATAGCGAGTAAGTATAATAATTTTCAGGCTACATATATGTTCCAAAGTATGTAATTTTGTATAATTGTGACACATCACTCTGTTATTTTGATTAATTAAAATTACTGCTTCTATAAATTAATATGTCTTACTTTTTTCCTTGCGCTAATTAGCTTATTGAGGTTGTACAGTTATGCATTTATTTTATTTTGAGTAGTTTATTACTGGAAATTGTTTTTAAGACACGCCTTTTTCCTTCATTTAAAAGACATGCCATAATTAAGTTTTAATTTGCACACGTAATTATAAAACTAAAAGAAATAAAAATAATGCTCCATCCATTTTAAAAATCTATATACGAATGTTGGTATTTTAATTAAAGAACAAAAACATAGATCAGGCTATATTTCCAAATTTCGTCTATTATTTTGCCCTTAAATATCACATTATTATTATTTATATGGTTTTTTAAAGATTGACTACTATGAACTGCAGTAATTTGGGTTTTTTAAAACTATTATAAATATTTTTTTAATTTTAAATTTGATGTTAAAAAAAATTAAACTGTATTGGTTGGTAGCAATTCCCGAAAGGTATCTAGAATCTTTGGTCGTGCAAAATTACAGCCTATATTATATTCCTTGAAATTTAGAAATAATATTTTATGTAAATAATGAGCCTAATCTGTTAGTTGTTAATACTTTTCAAATAATCTGACTAAACATAAACATTTCTTGAATATTCACTAAAACATATTTTCGTAATTACAAAATTAATATCAGAATATTATTTTAATAAAATATTCTACTTATCAAATAATAAAATCAAGCATTATTTTGTTTGTAATTTATTTCATCCAAGTAAACTGTACTCAAACTATAGAAATGTAATAATAAATTATTACAATGATAAGGGAAATTCGGGCACCGCTTTCGTTCTTAACCAAGCATTAAAGTCTTCCGATAATGCACAAAGGAAATGAAAAACAAGAAAAACTTAAACTGGAATTAGTTATCACTAATATTCCATCTATTATATTGAACATTTCTTTCTACTATGTTATGCATTGTTCTACCATGTTACACATGTTATACTACGCTACATGAATCAAGAGTAGGAATAATATGAATAAAAGAAACACATTATTTTCAAACTAAAGGTAATTTTGATTTTTTTCGTATCTAGAATTACAAGCATTATAAGAAGAAAATGGTTCTTAATTTTAAAAGAATTGGCTTATAATGTAATCATTTTTTTATATAGGTTAGGTCTTGAGTGTATGCTAAATTGGAGACAGACCGTGTGACGAAAGTTCTGTATTTACTGTTTTGATAGATCTGTAAAACATTTATGTTTAATAACATCATATTAAATGAAAATGTCTGTTATTTCATTTTAAGCTTAAATTGAAGATATGTTTATTTGCAGTTTAGAGTAATTAGACGTACAAAAACTCACGTATGAGTAATATTTTTTTTATTCGTATGTTATGAATCTTTTAGTATTTTGGAATATATCTAAATTTATTAAAATCGTTAAAAATTGATGCTATTGAACCTTTTTTGTTTTGAATATAAGTCACATAAAAATTAGTAAATTTTTGATAAAGCAATAGAATTTATTACATAAACGTTATTATCTTTAAATGTAAACTTAGAGCCTAATGAGAAATAAAATAAAAAAATAACCTTTACTTTTGAAAATAAGTTTAGAAATAAAGTCGTTGTCATTATATATATATAGATACACACATATACGTACATAAACGTTAACATAACATCAGTGTGCGTGCGTTGAGGACCTTGTAAAGAATGATAGCGGCAGAGTGGTGGGGAGGCCAGAAGACAGAGTAGGGAGGATACAAGTTAGGGGAGGGGACTAGCTGCCCAGAAGTCCGTGGTTTACTACAAGGCACAAGTTTTTAGCAGTGCTACTTGCCATCCTCTCTTGTGAACACTAAAGTGACCGGCACTGCGACCGTTTCATATCAGGTGTTAAACAAGTTCATGGAGTCAAACAAACCCTGAACTTTAACACAAAGTGTTGTGCTTTTAATTTTACCAATAAAGTTCTATGAAAAAAATCATCCCTTTTTTTAGACTAACTTGTGTGTGTTTGTGAATTTTTTTTAAATGTCGATAACAAAATGATAAGTGCTGAAGTGAACAAATGTGACGGTTATAGTTGTTAAAACGAATGTAAATTTGTGCACGAAATGGCTCAGTGCCGTGAGTGGCGTGAAACGTAAGGACCTGTTCTGAAACTGTTGTGACTGACTTGTGCTCAGGATTAAGTCAGTTCCGATTTGTTTGTCGTGAACGTCGTTCTCAACGCTGCGTTAAAATCACTTTGCGCGCCAACTTTAACAACTAAACTGGGGACGAAACACAAACTACTAGGTAGGTGTTAAAATGATCATTGTTGGGAAATTTTATGTCTGTAGACCTTTTACATGTGAAGTAATATTTTGGCAAATTTTTTAGGAACATCTGATTTCTACGAACAAATATTTAATAACGTTAGTAAATCACTGCAGATAATTTTAGCGTTGGTTGTTGTTCTTTATCGTCCACGCTTATTATGAAACTAAACTATGCCTTAAACGGTTAAGGAATAAATAGCCTAAATGCTGCAGTAACTAAGCATAATATTTAAAAAATAATGCGTATCCCATTCAAATATTACTATTATTATATTGTTATTACTACCATTATCAAACTTTAATTGTGTTGAAGGTAGAAATAAAATTTACGTGGATAGTTAAAATTTAGAATTTTTTATAATTTAATTTAAATATATTAAACTGGCTAACACTATATATTTAAATTCACTTTGTATAAATATACTGTCATTTACAACAAATAACTTTATTTTAAAACTGTAGTGCCTACATATATTATTCCGCATACGCCACGTTTTAATTGAATTAATATCATAATTTTATTTAAATATATTTTTTTTAGGCCTACATAATTTAAAACTTCAAACAGTTTTCTTCATATCATCAATTATTATTACACTTAAAAAATTATATATTTATATTTCGGGAAATTTGAAACATGTAAGTGCAATCAACAATTTTATATTTAATTTTTCGTGAATTCGTAAAGTACAATACCAATATTTTTAACTTATTTTATTAGAAAATAAAATTAAATGTATCGGTAAAAATATTAACATAAAGAGTATCTTATTTTATAAAGTTGCTTATATTTTTTTCAAAATTTTAATTTTAAATTAGAAATGTTATTTTTCTCGAAAATAAAATTAAAATACACTTTGATTAAAAATTAAAATATAATAAAATCTACCGTTAGCCTGCAAAACGTATTTCATTGTTCCGTGATATCTATACGTTTTATACTGATATTTTTATATTGTCTACACTACACAGTTTATTGGTTACTATTGACTACCGTGTTGTTCGTATTGTATACCTGCAATAAAAAAAGGACTAACGTACCTAGTCTATTGAAAAGAAATCTTTATATTTTAATGATTTAATGAGCACTGATTATCTGTTTTAATTACAGCGATAACAAAGTAACTACTGAAAAAAAAGCAAAAAATCATTAACTATTATTTAATTCTGCATATGTTTTTAATTAGTTTATTTTAATTTTTTTCGCTACGCATTAAAATAAAAACCCTACCGGTAATTTGCTTAATGTGGACCAATATAAATATTCTGCAATTAATTAATAGATTGCATACAATACATTATGGTCTTGGTACAATTTTTCAACTGATAATTAAATATCATTTTTCAATATAATCTTATTTTACCCTATAATTTTAAATTAAAATTACATAAAAATATATATAACAAGAAAATTACAAATACATCGGTCCTGAACATCACTTGATACTATATGTATTTAATAGATGCAATTTTGTTCCGTATTTCTTTCAATAGATTATTTATTTATAAAAAATGTATTGATGAAAAAAGTTATTAACAAAATGTTCTGTTCTACTTGAACAGTAATAATTGTTTTCCGGCAAAAAACCATAAAGGCTATCGTCGTGACGCGAAATTAAAATATTTAAAATAAAACATCAAAAACACAAAATAAAAGATATTGTAGAAAAAAAATTAAATAAAATAAAAGTAAATAAAATAAACACTATATAACAAATAGCAACATTAAACTAGCCAACAGTATTACATATCTTAAACATAATATATTAACAGCAATAAATATTTACGTAAAACTAGTTAATATTATTATATATCTTAAAATCGTAACAAATCATACAACATTTATTTTAGGGCTGTAAATTGGCTCTGCAGTAATTGAACAGTAATAGATATTACGTACTTTCGTAGTAATAATATTATGTAGTATTAAAACGTTTTAGTTACAAAATGGCACAACACAAAATTCCCTTTAAACACTTTCTGTGTATTTCGATGTCTTTACAACCCTTCAGTTGGATAATGAAGACGGACGGTCAAATGACGCACGGTAAAAGCCACCGTTGGCCAACTAAATTCAAAACTGGGTTCGAGTTTTTTTAGCTAACTGTCCGCTACCACACTATGCTTCCTTTTGTATTAACCAAATGTAAACTTCCCGTTGATTAACAAAATAAACATTAATTTTTTGTCAGTCTATTACAGAAATAAAATTATATTGTAACAGTTTCATTTTGTGTTTCATTAAAATATACTTCAAAAGCCACCAATTTATTATTATTTTAAATTATATTTAAGCACAACTGACGCACAAAACTGATTTTGATGTAAAAATAAATCAATAAAAAAACAATTAATCTGCTGATAATTGGTCAGGATGTTTTTCATAAATAACGTAAAGCTTTATTTCTTTTTTTGGTTTCAATAAATTATACAATAAATAAATTAAGACTCCAATACTGTAGGATAGTGACTAATGCCATCAATAGATTCCAGCGTGTACCGTGTAGGTGCCTCGCAGACAGTCAGGTGAACATTGAGCACCTCTCCTTGCCTTATTGTGTTGTCTTGTTTCCGGCGAACGTTATTTCATTTGAATAGCTTTCCCAGGCTTCGGCCTCGGCTAAGCTAAGGGATGTGCTATAGTACGGTGTCCGGCGCTCAGGGACATTGCAGGGACATGCATTAAGACTATGGGAATATGTTGAGGCGACAGAGTGCGAGGGTCTATTCTTTAACTAGGGGAAGTAGCCAAACCATTCAGGTGACCCTAGGCTATTCTCCCCTTCTTCTTCCCTCCGAGACTACTATTCGTTTAATTAATCGAGCTTCAGTGCTGGTACAAAAACATTTCCAACTAACAGTGCTAACTTGAAATTCAGTTTTATAAATTTCCCCTGATAGCGATTCACGTAGCCTACGTCTTTTTTCGGAAAACAAAATGGAAAAAATGTTAACATGATCACAGAAAAGATAATAATGCATAATATAAGTTTGTATGTATAAAATACCGTTCAAATTACGCTGTATAGAAGTTAAAGTGTTTAAATACAGTGATAGCAATATGGTAATAATTTTAGGTTATTTTTATCAGATAAATATGTAAACATGTTTTTTAAGATAAATATATAGGTTATTTTTGTTTAATAAACTAATTTTACAACAATAAATTTTGATTATAATTCATTAGTAGAGAGAAATTGTATTGTAGTTTTTAGTAATTAGTGCCTGGCTTTTAAATCTCTTATAAGGTTTGTGTTCTTAATAGTTTAAAACTAATTAATTATAATTTAAAAAAAAACTTAAAATAGATTACATTTTTAATGAATTTTGTGTGAATAACAGGCCTGTGCTCCGACTGGTCTGTCAGTAAGGGCGATATATTTAATTAACGTAATTAGAACGTTTTCTACCCTTGTAATTTAGAAAAGTAACAAATTACAGTGAACATTACTGTTTCAAAATAATTATTTATTGTCTTACATCTCTAGAAATAAACGGTTACAGATAAACCAACGATGTTTCCTAATAAACAATACATAAATGTTCAAAGAATTACCCCAGTCCATTGTTAAGATACGTTGGATTAAGTATGTCACTAGTCCTATCTAAATATTTTACTCGATTATAATATTTATGTAATTTAACGTATTTTATCAGAACGATTAATATGAATTTAATATTATATTAAACTATTTTGTTAATATACTTTATGTAGTAAATAATAAACATTTATTATGATGCATTGTATGTTAAATAAAAATAATGTCTTTTATTGAAAGCAATATTTATTTTAATAAAATTACTTTACTCACATTGTATAGCCTATGCCGCAATATTCTTAAAACACATTATAGACTAAGGGTAGTTACAAAACTCTATGTTCTAAAAAAAAAAATAATAATTACTAAAGCGTTGAAATAATCTTCACGTTAAATGTTAGTAGATATGCTGAATAAACTCAATACAATATTACAACACAATCTTGACTATAATGAAGGCGTGTGGACTATATAGTCGAATATTATCGGCCGCCACAACGTAAAATGTTTATAACGCAATTAAAAAATTGTTGTATTAACTGCTGTTCTATATTTATGTGATTTATATAGTATTTTGCATCACGATAAATAAAAGTGTGATGTTTTAGTCGTTTGTAGCCTTGCTTTTTGAAAGTGGAATTATTGGTTCCGAAACCTTTCTGTGTGGTGTTGTTCTCTAGTAGAAATGTATATATTATAAATCTGAAGACATTTATTTTTCTTTTATTAAAAATCTCTCAACATACATAGCAATAGATTTTAAGCTAGTTTTAATACCGATTATCAAAAGTTATTTTTTTAACACTTTAACAGTGATTTAAAATTTATTTTTTACATTTGTTATTATTATCGTAATACATTGGTAATATAGGCTATTTTACATATCCATTTTTTATCTTATTAGGCTATATGCTCAGGAATTTAACAAATGTAATTGTAGTATTTTAGTTATAATAATTGATTATTATGTAAAATTTGTTTTTGTGAAACACCGCACTAGGTCGATGGAATATTTATGTACTTGCAAGTATATTATTACGTGTGTTTCCAACTATTTCTCTTTAACTTTTCCTAAACTTGAGTTGAATTATAATGAATGTGGATTTGCCATATGTGGTCAGTTTAAACAATAACGTTGGAATTTTTCTCTTTCTTTATCAAAGTATTTCATTGTTAATTTTCAGAAAAACTGATAAATAATTAATGAATAAGAAAAAAAACCTCTTTGACGTAGTTGTCGATTATTAGTTTTTTACATGACTAACGTAAGTTCAATTATCGATATAAATAGAGGGAATAAAATATACTGCCATTAACGTTTTCTACTATCATTAATTTTGCACTAAAAAAAGCTGTGTTACTTATTCTCGTATAAACAAAGTATTTAACACTGGCAGTCTCCGCCCAAGAAAAAAACAAAGTGATTTGTTATCAGCGTCCGTCTGTCTCAGTTCATCATCAACCAATTGGAGGCGTTCAATCTACTGTAGTGTTGGCTGCCGTCCAACCAATCACATTGCGACATTTACACACGGCAAGAATAACACTTTTTATAACAAAAACCGCGGCGACTCTTGGTGCGATGGTATTTCGATTTAATGACGTGCCCGAGAGCAGACGGAGAGATTTTTCATTTCTTTAACTAACATGGTCTCCGCGTGGAAGACCTGCTGCATCTGTAATTGCGGCCGGAACGCGCCTTGGTTACTACTGAACCGTTTAATTGGAACTCACTTACTTTATAAGTCATTACACTTTGTACTGGTCCTACAAAGGCTTTGTACTTGTAGTCGAATTATTTTACTTAGCGAACGTGTACGCGCGTGACTCCAATACGCGTTGGTACTAGCTCTTACATTTAGTTATATTCGATTAGCAAGTCAACGACTGCGCGGGTCAGACTTACAAGACTTGCGGTGACGGCCGACAACGGGCTGAAAGTTTTCTTTTGCAGTTTCGAATTTGAAATTCTTATTTGCCGACACGACCTTGCTGTTAACTAGGAAAGGAATTGAAATAAATATCTAATGAGGCAAGACGACGTCCCGAATGGGAAATGTTGTGACGCATGAAGGAGTGCCTGAAACGTAACAGGTCAAAATTCAATTTAAGGAATAACAAAGTTATCTTAAATATTTTGTACTACAGTAGGTCCTTCAAGATTACTGTATAAAAAAACTAAATATTCTTTTCAAAAATAATATTTTACTTATTATTATTACTATTATTATCTGAGCGAAGAAAGGTCTCTGTTTTAACGTGACCGTTTGGTATTCAGTTTGTGTGTTTGTATGTTATGTAGTTTTGGTATAACGAATTTTCCATTGATTTGAAATTTGATATGAAGCTACCTTGTACAAAGCCCGAATGAAATATGTGTAAAATTTGTTTCCATTTATTTTCGCGTAAAGACAACGGCCTCTGATTTAGAATAACAGTACGCCAAATGCATTGACTGATTGTCTTGACATTTAATGCTAAAATATATTCGATAAAGCCTAAATGACGTACGTGTAAGATTTTTTTTATTTACTTTTGTTTCAAAATGACGGCCTCTGATTTAACGATGACGAATGTGACCGCTTCATGGAGAAAAGACATAAAATTTCCAAAAACGGTTATCCAGTAACATTTTTTGGTAATATTACGGTTACCGGTTAAATTGGCCGAAAACTTTAAGAGCGTTGTCGTCGAGAACTCTGTATATTAATTAAAAATATACTTTAGACTGTTTTTTGAACTACTAGTTATTATTAAATACTTTACGTATTACTAAAAATCTGGAATTATTTATGTCTGCTAAGAATGTTGTTTTGTTGAGTACACACATCTGCTGTTCCTAGTTTATTTAATTTTTTATTTGTTCACGTGTTTCTTCAGTACAACAGTTCGCAATGATAATGGAGATATAATCCGAAACGTGTCAAAAAATTAAAATCTCAAGTTAGATGCTAAAAGCCTAAGCTAAAGGAAGATGATGCACTCTGAAAAAACATCTCTAGATTTGCAAGTAATAAATCTGCAGGAGTCATTAAATCAAACATATTTTTTGTAATATTTAAATTTCCTAGAACAGCAAATAAAAAATGAATAATGTCTTGATTATAAATTTTTGCAATAAAAATGACCGTAAGTCATGTCGTGTACAGTTATATTAACTGCACAATAAAAGATGGTATTTTCAACATAACAAAATATAATTATACGATTTTATCTTAAAATCCTGAATAAACACTATTAAAGTGTTTGTCGTTAACGACATTATGCGAACACAATTTTTTTAATGTAAATGTACTGCTTATTTAAAAACTATCAAATTCTAAAGTACTCATAGTTTCCTATATATAATTGTTTGTTAATTTAAAATGTATTATATTTTAATTGTATATTTGTAAATATAAATATATGTTCCGTAGATATTAAATTTAAAAATAATTCTATTCTAACTCAACATTAAAGTTGGCTTTACTAGCCACTTAACTTTCACAAAACATAAACCTTACTGTATTTTTGAACAAGTATTTAAACGCCGTTAACGCAAACGGCAAGCGGAAATATTATGAAAGTTTTGCGTTTTTAAAAGTACTTTAGTACTTGCGCAAGAAATATGTATTTGTCTAAGACATGCGGCAGTAGGAAGTATCGAAAATAAATTTGTACAAAGTACATGTTATAAAATTGCAAACTATATGCCTTATCACAAATAGGCTATGTATTCTGAATCTAAGAAAAAACGAATATTTAATCAATATCAGGAATAATTTATTGTTATAAATAAACAAATCCAATTGTAATACTCAGATAAGTAAATGGTGGAAATACTTTACGAATTTTCTCACTTTCATTTAATCTCCAATGCATTCGATTTTTTCTTTTTTTGCTGTTTAACGTCCGACTATTGTGCACACTTGGGCTAATGCAGACGATGGGATGATTTATAGCGTATGAAAATGCCAAGCCCTCGCCAGGAATCGAACCCGGGTCCTCGCGGTGAAAGCCTAGTACGCTGTCAACTAGGCCACTGAGGCAGCTTCCAATGCATTCGATACGGAAACTATAAACAACAAAAATCATAAAAGCTTTTTAAAATCATTTAGCTTCATTTCTTAAAAGTTTTGTATTTTATGTAGACTAAATTCATAACTCAAATACGTTTACCAAATTGTATATGAAAGTAATTTACGATACATCGATAAGAAAGACTCTTGTCAGGATTTATGTCATATTTTTCTTTAACTGAACACCGTGAATATTTTATTTTCAATGTGATACATTGTCTCAGATTGAATTTTCCTGTAAAATAACTGCCTTTAGAAGCAAAATTTTACCAAATCTGTTGAGCTGATTTTGAAAATGTCCTATTTTCTAATTTATAACGGTTTTTATTTTAAAAAAATAGGTAGGAAAGGATCTCATGTAAATATATTCATGTTGTGCCAAAATGTATTGAATCACCGACTGATTGATTCCCAGTAATGTGCACAAAAACCCATACATACACAGATAGGTTGTTTAAATTAAATATATATTGTAGTGGATATAGGCTATTCATAATTTTCTCAAAATCACGGTATCTATAATTTTTATATATATTATAATGTGAGAAAAAACTATTCAAACGTTGTACGCCTATAATAAAAATTAAAAACGTCTGCGTCATTTCTATGTGTTAACAAAACATTATTGACAGATTTATTAAAGAAACATTTTTCGATCAATTTTAAAGTTGTTCACAGTTCTCGCACACTATGTAGCCTTTAAGAAACGAAATTCTACTGTAGCATTTCTTAGTCTCTAAGAGATTAATTAGAGCCAGCATCCTATCCTTTACTCACACGGCTGATTAATGCTATCAAACCCTAAACTAAATCACCGTTAGCTCCCCGCTCGTCCAATCACACTAATGAGCTAACTAAAAACAAACACAAATTCAACTGAAACTCTATCCTTGAAGTAAATTACTTTTTTCTTTCACGAGACACATTGAGAGTTTAATAAATAGTGCCCGGTCTAACTTTGGAGCTCGCCGCTTTTGGTGCGTGTAACCGATTTATCCAGTTTGTAAGACAGAGCGATAAGCCGGGCGGACATTTGTCTTGGCGCGGGGTCCGTTTAGCCACGAAAACTATTTGCTGATAAATATTATAATTAAATAAAGAAATATTGTCCTTTTAATTTAACGCTACGTTAAATATTTAGAAAGTAGGCATAGGCATATAGTTGACGCGAGTTTTAATGGATAGATGTACCTATTTAATTTGTTTTCGTGGATTCTGAACCAAAAACGTTGGTTTTAAAATAAAAAAAACGAGTGATTTTAATGAAAGTTAGCAATGAAGTTCAGTTATTCCATAATTTAAGTCCGTTTACTGTATTAATTTGTCAATAAAAATGATTTTAATGTCCTTCCTCTTTTGTTAGAAAGCTCTAAACAATTAGAAAGAAAAGCAATGTATATTTGTAGAACTACGTAAAATTGGATCACAAATAAATGAAGAAATAGATAAAATAAAGTTAATATTTATATCTTAAAATTTTTTAAACAAATATTGTATTATAAAATTATAAAAAATAATTATAAATTATAAAAAATATATTTATATTTAAAAAATAAAAATATTTGTTTTTTCCAATTTGATTTTTAAAGTTGAATGATGGTTTCGTTCCTTATTAAATTACGCATCTTTTATCATTCTTGTAAAGTTTGTGTTCAACCTAATATAGTTCAGAAATTTGACATTTAAATTTTAAAGAATCGTTATTTTAAACGGTAAAAGATAAAACGTATATTTTTATAATATTAATGCTAACCAAGAAATAACATTTAACCAGATTTCAAGATATTTGTTTGAATGTGTATTTTGAAACCCCAGCGTTTACAATTTGTCTATAGTTAATGATTGAATTTTTTTAACATCTTAAACAAATTTCATAAATAAAAAGTCTGTACTTCCGTTTCGAAATAACGTTATTCAAGTTTCTTTAACGCAACATTATGTTTTACGTTTTTTGGAAAATACGATTTCACAACTATTTCAGCGTTGAAATCCTTATTCAAAATTATTAAATATTACTCAAAATAAAAACAATATATACTTAACGACTGATTTTAAAGCTAATTAAATAGTGGAAACAGTTTGTGTAGAGAACGTAAAGTACACATATTTTGAATAGCGCCATTTCAAAACGAATGTACGGATTTTTTTAGGTAACGAACTTTACAAAACTATTAAAATACGTTGTTTTATTTTTAAAACACTGTAAACTACAACATTGTAGTTTTACGTTGTAAACTATTAAAAAAACCGTTTGACTTTTGCGTATCTAAATGCTACTTTTCGTCATGTAATTCAAAGTTGTAAGTTTCTGTGAGTTCGTTTCCCGTTCACACGAACGACACAGCTGCGTGCCGCTATTACAGTACGTTCGATTTAGCCGTAGGACTACAGGAAATAGACATTTCCAAGTGGTTGATACAAAGCGTGGACTCGTGGACAGGTTGCACTAGTTGTAGCGGTCTTATTATTGTTCCTAACCTGTTCTCTTCCATTCATAGCCTCCCACCCATTACCTATAGCGTATATCGTAGTATAGTCTAACACGCTAAATATACACAACTACATCAGCCTACGATACTCTCAATCGGGTCTCAGAACTTTTACTTTAAAAGTGAGTTTATGCTCAAATACTTGTGTGAAACATGTTTCCACAAATGTTCCAAAGTTTCAGGCAATGTTCGAAACAGTTTCAAGCATGTGTATACTATTATTTCTTATGAACTGTCCAGACTAAAACATAGGAATGTATGTTAGTAATATGTATTCGTATATTTTTTTATTACATTAATGTTAGATCCGTCTAGAGACTTAACGCTCTTGTTACAGGCATTAATTTAACATTAAAATAAAATGAAAAACAAAACGCACAAACACAGTAAACTTAAAAAAATGACCACAGTGTACAACACTGGCAGCCTGTTATATGCAAAGACCAAAACTATTTTATTGGAATAGGCTGTAGCTTACCCACTGAATACATATACATACTAAATTCGCAGCTATCTTTCAAGAAAGCAATTCGGGAGTTATCGACAAAAACAGGAAAATTGTGTGCAACTTAAAAATTAGTTTATTAAACGTTTATTTTCAAAATAAATTGTATAGAAATTCATATAGGTTTACGGAGATTAATAACTAAAGGCAATATAGGAAAATTTAAAATAAAATAAATTTTAAAAAAGGTTACCTTTCCAGGACGGCAGACAGAAGTGAAAACTAGTTGGCTGAGATTGACATGTATGAAAGTGTACATTAATAATTAAAATTTGTATTGATGAATTAATTGTATACGACGGGAAAGATAAAAATCTTCTTGGGTAGGGTATGTAGTATAATGGGGTTATTTTTTATTATCTGAACTGTAACATTGTTATCAGTTTAAGAAAATGAACAATAAACAATTGTAATATATGAAATGGCTTCATTAGAAGAATGCTGTCATTGGCAAGTAATCTTTCTGTTAACTGTTTTCCAACGTCCTGCAAATTAAATCGGTTTCATACATGTCTATTAAATCTTTTATGAATAACGGCACCATTGTCCAGCAAGTTCACTTTTTAATGTTCTATGCCTTCCTCGTAAACCAGTATTGCTCCATTCGTTGTGATCTTGCTTTTCTTTCTTCGTCAGAGATTTGGATCGT
>CM040191.1:46153140-46260640 GCA_022606455.1 Callitettix versicolor
AACGTGCCAAGTATAAATGCACTTCAAATTAAAAACAAGTTTCTTAGTAAATCAAGTGAATGAAAGAATTTGAGGTCTGAATTGTTGGTGGATGAAAACATAGACAGTATTGCACTTTTGTTTATTTATTTTGTAACTGCAGCTGATCAGCAGTACAATTGAAATCTTCCAGAATTTAGTTACACATTAGACCCGTTTATAGTCTAATGAGTAGCACAACTAAAAGAACTACATTCAAACCCATTTAATACACTGTTATTTGAAAGTAAATATTTCTACTTTACTAATATACAAAAGTAAAAACTAGGAATTAAAAACAAGTCATGTACAAAAACCAACGCTAGATACAAATAATCCACACAAATTAACAAAATATTTAAATTACGAACAAAACCTTTTAACTAATAACAGGAAACAATATTCACTCCTTCTGTAGTGATTCATCTTAACGTATTAGGTTAAGATTTTTAATCGATTTTCTTTATTTTAACACTTATTAACTTATCACTCTATCGTAATTTAAAAAAAGGCAAAATTTGTTGTAACTCATAAAACATTTATTTTCAAAGTTGACAAACGCCAGGTTGTTTTACAAGACCCTTCCAACCAGCAGCACTTCTTTGAAGCGGGTCCCCCCCCCACTGACAGCTCTTAACAATAAACAGATATTGTGCCGTCACTCTAACCTTACCTGCTTTTATTGTTTTATTCCCCCTTCACTGATATTTTCAAGCTCCTAAGTATTCATACACCCTTTCAACTTGCCGTTCCTGCAACGTTTGTCATCAGGACTTGCAATTTTTATTACGTAAAAAAAATAACAGTAATTTAAAGTAAAAGCTACATTAAAACACTCCTGCCAGCTTTGCTGGTTAACCCAGCTCGCAGTCGCTATTCGCCCTAAAACGTTGATAATAAATTTTAACCTCAGACTGAATATTGTTGCGTATAATCAGCTGTTTGACGGAGAATGCACAAAATTCTGTTCTGTTCTATGAAAATTAAAAAATGTCAGTGTTTTTATTGCCAACATACACTGTACTTGTCTTCGTTTATTTGCGATTACATCTTTCTTAAGTTATAATTAACCTGTATACAGTTTTCGGTGATTAAGCTAAAGCATCCACCAGTCTCCTTTGTTTTTGAACTGCGCATCTCAAGGTCGTATGTTAAATACTTTAGTTACTGCGGTAAGCTTAAAACAACCTGTAGGCCTATATTGTCTTGAAATAATTTGTGGAAAAGTATTGATGCGTTGAAAGTTTGATTAGCGTCTGAAGTTATACATACCATTACTTCTTATACTGTTCTTATGTAACCTTTCCGATTCTTCACCGTTATACTCTTCAAAATAGGTGCCAAAGTCACTGAAATTTTCTAAATGAAATGATTACGGTCATAATTACGCAGATTTTTTTAATGTATAATTAACTTCGATATGTTTAAAGTTATAAGTTTCATCAACATTATCTGTGCAATCTATAATGCAAGCTTTGCCTGTCAAACAGACGTTACGCCTCTTGTCTAATTTATCATTAACAGTAATCCTACAAGCACAGTGTACTGTGTAATGCACCGCTAATGCGACGGCGACCTTGGTGTTATCTGATTAGAGTTCAAGCAATTATACTCAAGGAGCAGTGAATAGCGGTACTGGTCGATTTAAAAAAGTCTTCCCACGCAATCTCAGAAAAGTAAAAAACATTTTCAACCGTGTAAATTAGTGTCAGGAGAAAAGCCAAGGTTGTGCTACAAGAGCCTATTAAATTTTACTTATCCAAGAAATTCTTATCCAAATATTCATAGCATGTAGTTCACTGTAAAACTTTGTCCACAGAACAATTCCACATTATGTTGTTAAAGGATGGATCACAGTTCCGCCACAGTTTGTTTGAGTTTTAATTTTCAAATGAATTATGTAGGCTATACTGTTTTTATTAATTCTGTGTTCTTCTACAAGCACGTTTTCTACTGATATGAAAATGGCAGAGTTCCGTTACTATAAATTTCCACTAATGACCTACATTCCAAGGGAGGCTACTAATTTTAAACAACGTAACCAAATTTGAAACTTCTTTGCGAAATCGAAATGGTTTTTAATAATTGTAGTTAAGTAATATATTGATGCAAATTTAGGAGGTAAACAACTAAATCTTCTGAATTTTATCGATATCGAAACAATTGGTTTTTTCGGCAGCGTTTTCTTTTCCTCAAATATCTAACTTTTCTGAATTTTTCTTTCGGTCTCCGTGAAAAATACACTATCCACATGTACAATTAATAAACATTTTTTAAAAACTTTCATGGAGTATTTTATATTCAAAAAAACAAAATTAAGTAATTTTTTTTCAAGCAACTGATAGCCGAAGTAAAAGAATGAAAATAATAAACGAAATTTAACGTATAGAGTGTTAAATATTTACGCAAAATATAGAATATTTATACGTAAAAACAACAGTCATCTTGAGTGAGAAAAGTGGAGCTCAAATTTAAAAAAAATGGTGGAAAAAATTTAAACAAATCTAAAGTGAGCACAGTTTTATCATTCAATAGGTGATTTTACACGTGCTGGGTAGTACTAAGATTTCCCGATGTAAAATATTTTGTGGTTAAAAAAACCTGGTCACAAAAAGAATTATTTGTAGCTTGACAATTGACTTTGTACGAGAAAAGAAATGTTTGTAGGCTACAAGAAAAAAATCAAAAATTCGCTACTATTGATTAGCCAATGTACATATCCGTTGTTTCGTTTATCCTTAGGTTTGTAAGATTTCAGTTAAAATTTAAAAACTCATCAGGTATGCTTTGTTATAACCATCTTCATATAAACGTTTTTTTTAATATGAAGGAGAGGAAAAAAGAATAATATTATTCTGGTAACACACACTACGTATTTATACGGATTATTTTTGATTACATATTTTTTATTTTCGTAAATCACAATGTTGGCATTAACGTTTTGCCTACTATAAATTAGAAGATAATTTTAACTGTTTTTGAATAGTTTAATTAATTATTTTTACAACTTTTTAGAAATTCAAAAATTTTGATTTTGAAAATTACAT
The DNA here is from genome assembly GCA_022606455.1 of Callitettix versicolor. Taxonomy (NCBI): domain Eukaryota; kingdom Metazoa; phylum Arthropoda; class Insecta; order Hemiptera; family Cercopidae; genus Callitettix; species Callitettix versicolor. The sequence goes on from CM040191.1 coordinate 46,156,206, forward strand.
TTCTGAAACCATATATTATCATATAAATTAGTTTTTGTCAGTTAAAGAAAAAAGAGTAAGTTTTGTAGAAGTATATTTTAAGTTTTACTGCCAAATATAAGATAAGTTTTCCTTTGTTATCGTACTGAACATACATCAGCCAAGGAAAAACTGGATCGAGCCAAACTAAATCAAACAATCGTTGTTAAAGTGTGATATTTACGTAGTGCATTACTTAATATATCTCATAAAAGGCTCTAATTTCCTTTATGTCGTCCATCACGTAATCAATGGACACAATAAGATTCATACAAAGCTACTTTAAATATTTCCGTCCATTGCAAGAATTGTTCAGTCATCCGCCTAGAAATATCCTTTCCTGCGGCTAAATACAGCAGGGCACATCTTTTGTACAGGAACAGTGGAACTGTGTTGTGACTTCACATCATACACTTGGCTGCATTTAGTGTCTTTGTGTATTCATGTCTGCGCGATGCGGTGCGGTAGCTTGACGTGGGGCCCTGGCTATTGTGTATTCCTATACTAGAGCAGTGTTTAACTAGGATGTAGTACATTATGCTATGCTTCGTCCAACGTATTTTTTTTACCCCCATTATTGATTTTTAAGTATTGAAATTAAAATTACCTATACTACTGCTATTTGTAGTAATCTTTATTTGTTCACCAGGTTTGATGTAATCCATATTCAAAACAAATTAATTACATTTTTCATATATTTTATGTGTTGAACGACTATAAAAAACAATAAATGACTGCTCGTAAAATTTTCTCAAATTAGGAAAAGCCAAACATTTTGTTTGGGACTTGTTTGTTTATTTATATATTGATATTTATCTAATTAGTATTATACCCTATTTTCTTCCGTATAATGGCCAACAACTCACCGTGTGTAAGCTACCGTGGTTTCAAAACCTTGTAATTTTATCTTCAGCTGGTCAAATGGCGTACGAGCCGCATGATAGTGTTTGGCCAAACTACATTTTATCGTTCTACGTTCTAAAAAATGGTATAATTGTGTTAGCGTTGTGACGTTATTTTAATGTTCTGCTAACTTTGTAACAACCTCACCAGACGAATTTGACCATTTGTACTACGCATTGAAGAAGAAACTTTAAAGTTTCCAAACCGCGGTAGCCTGTACAAGGTGAGTTGAAGACCACTAGACGGAAGAAAATAGGTTATAATCCTAATTGTTTTAACATATGGTCTAGTGGTTCTGTTACGATAATGAATTTTTATTTGTATTTTTTCGCTGTTAATACATAGGCAAATATAATATTACAAGACGACTGAGGGATTATAAAAAATAGACCTCTTAGTGACGTACGTATTCTTTGAGTAAAAGATGTTTTTTTTTTAATAAAATGAAGTCCGATCATTCGTCTTGTAACATTATTTATTTTCTCATTTATGCTACAATTGTGATATAATCTAGTTTCCGTTCTAAGAAATTATAAATCTGAAATATTTTATAGACTTGTGTAATATATTTTTTTACTTCTTGAAATCTCTCACTCTTGTTTTTAGAATATTTCGATTACGTTTATTGTGGAAGTTTAAACATTTTGTATTTTATTTATTTCCTTATAAATTTAATGCCCTTGCAAATTTGCCGTATTTACATAATAATTTAATACTTATTGAATTAAACATATTACTCATTGGTTTAATTAATATTTTTATTTGTAATTATTGGTAATATATATTCAATTATGGTTTTCCTAAAATTCTTGAAACAGGTATATCTTGAAAAATGTAGGCCTAAGCATGAAGTTATTTTAACATCGTGACTTTATTCTATAAGTTTATTATTGTTCTTACAAGTAAACGCCAACATTATATTTATTATTATGTAATATTGTAATGGCAATTAAAATTGTATTTCTTAGATATTCTATGGGAATGTTTACTAGAAGCCTATGTTTGAAATAATTGCATATGTGCGTGATGAACTGTTTCCTGCAGCTTAGTACGCTCCGCTTCGGGCATTATTACAAGTAATATCTTAAGCAATTAATCTTTAGCATTTTAATAATACACTAATAACAAAACTAGCAACAAGCCAGCATTCCCTGCCTTTCATTGCAGCATGACGATGACGTTTGCGTTGTACCTGTAAACCTAACCTAACCTTAACTTTAACTCTCTGGTTTCGCGTAACCTTTTCACCGTTTGCTGTTATAATAAATAATTGCTTATAATAAATTAATCATCGTTATTTCAAGGTGTTCACGAAGTCGTTTGTAACAACAAACCTAACATTAAAGTATTTTATTTGTATATATTATCGTAAAATATTAAGTAAAAGTAGTAATTTGTAATGATTACTAACAAGATGTTACTCAACCATACGCGATTTACTACCAAGCGCATGTAGACTGTATTGATCAGGTCACCTATTTTACATTATAAACTTACAAATTATTACAAAGTGCATTCAATGCCTTAAAAAATAAAATTACTAATTATTTTTTTATTAAAATAGTGTAAAAAATTAGCTACTTGTAAGCTGTACGTACTATGTACTTTTTAAAACTATTTATAGGACCTAGATGTTTAGTTTGCGTACCGAACTTTGTTTTCTAGAATTAGCAGAGGCATTAAAGTCTCCCAGTATATTTAATAAATTACTTGATCAATATTTTTGCTTTAAAAAAAAACAAGCAATAATGCACTTCAATATCCTTACAACAGCCGATAGTGATAGTAATGTTGTGTGATAGTATTATTATGAATGAATGAAACGACAGACGAGCGACGAGTAGCCTATGAATGAATGACAGTTGAAGAAGGCGTGTCGGCTTGTGATTAGCACCAGCCGGCGGAACCGGTATCCACAACTATGCTCCTCAACAATATTTCGATTGTGATTATTGTGAACCGGTTTTCTTTAACACTGCATATTCTCTTCCACTTTACACTGCTTAATTATAAAGTTATTAATCATTTGAACCACCCGCCCGGTGCTATTGTGGACACTTAGCACTCATTCAAACGGTATCAATGAAATGTTTGGGCGCGCGGTCGTTGAGGATTTCACAACGCGTTGCGCCGGAAGGCTATAAAACTGATTTTCTATCTATTACGTTTTTATTTGTATTTAAATAAATATTGGTTCTGAGCTAATAACAAGGTAGTTATCCCGAAGTAATGGGCGATTTATTTAACTTTTAGTGTTGTAATTGATTTCGCATTTTTTGTTTTATTACTTTCTTTTCGCCTTGTTTGTAACAATTTTATTACTTGAAGATGTGAAACAAACTTTTAAAATGTAATAAAAAAGAGAATCCTTAACCTAAAAGACAATACTTTTACCGTTAGTATGTTAATAAAGAACATTTTTTATAAAGAAAAACTTTTACTAAAATTACCCATGTGTAGGTATAGTATTGTAAAGCACTTTCCCACTATCTTCGATTACCACTCTCTTCTTCTACGTTTTCATTGCATTCAGAGTTTTCACTTTGTTTTGATTTTGAAAAAGGCTGAATGCATATTTTTATGTTCATAAACTGTAAACTGTACTTCGTTTCCATTGCAAATGTACTGCGAAATAACAATAAACAACGGAAAACAACGGTTGCTGGAAAAATGATCAGTCGATAAATTAATTGAGTCAGTTTTTGTAGTCTACAAGTTACTGCAATTTTTAATGATGATTTAATCGACTTGTAAATTTTATCTTCAAACAAATGATTAATAAATTAACGTATCGTGTACTTTTCCCACGTATATGTCTACTTTTTTCGTAACATTGACTTGGAAAATTTTTAATCGGAACTGTCGTGCTGTGTTGTTAGATGTGTTTATACACTTAACCTAAACTAAACCGCGTGCCTGAGGAATGATACCACTAGTTCCGACTGTGCGGCTTATCAAATATTACCATTGCAACCCTCATGTTGCGGGCAGAGCATGTATACAAACCGGGAGTTATATTTATTTCTATTTTAGATAACAGGTTTACGACTTTCATTCGTTTAAAACTTCAACAAATTATCTGTCTCTTGATAAGAAGGTAAGGATCATTGTATTTCTGTAGTTGTTTTTAAAATAGTTTCAAATAATCGTTTATAAAAACTACCTAAACTATTACGCCTTGAACATTTCTATTTAACTTTCATCATACGTTTATTACGCATCCCCTGCCTACTAAGAACTAATCTTTGTAATCACGCTGCAGCGGTCCAGCCGCCATTCGATGCGGTTCTAGGTCTATAAGCGATAAGTTTAAATGTCTTATTCCCGTTGTTTTCAGCCATTAAATGCTTTAACGAGAGTCCAGATATATCACGTTGTAACGAAATCGTATAATGATAGGTTATGAATCGTTTCTATCCTGCCGATAAATCATCAGCTGATTAGACGATACTTATCCCTTCATAACCTCTGGGTTCCAAGTCGGTCTTGGACGTACTCCAGTGGATGGTAAATAAACAGGACCTGTACATAAATAGTTCGCCTTCATGAGGTGTTGAAGCATAGATTTACTGCTCACAGTTCGGATTCTAGTGTGAGATTTCGCGGCTCAGAATTATTTATTTACTTTAATTTGAGAATATATGGACGACACTGTAAACCATATATTCTAATAAGTAACGCTCTAAGGTGATAAAATATAAATACCATAAAGAAGTTATATATTTCATGTTATGCAGTCTATTTTTTTTTATAGCAGCAAATAACCAGTTACAAACTTTATTGCTCATTTCCAAAATAAAAAGTACAAAAATATATTGGTCTATAGACGTGTAATTATTTGAAATCTCAAATTCCACTTTCGGTGGCTAAACCGAAGTATTAACAAAGGGCGGAACACCTCATGAATGAAAATTATCGATAATAAAATTACGGTTAAATGTAATTTTTGAAATATAACTATACTTTTTATTGCACCGTGTAATGTCGATTGATTTTTATACATTTTAGACGACAATTACTTAGAAAACTCTAATTTCAATAAGTACGTTTACTAATGCAATTGACTAAAGATTAACAACTTTTGTAAAAGTATGTACATTCGTTTTTACATTCTGTACAAGCTTTGTAAAAATCGGTATACACGTTTGCATACCAATTGTTTTTTCGAGTAAGTCAAACAATAGTACATAATTAGTTTAAACGAAAACACAAATTACTCAATTTTGAAATATTAAATGTAGGCTATATTTTTGTGTCGATCATCTGGAAATTCTAATGACATTGTTTTTTGAAAATAAACAAAATTTTAATCTTTAGAAATTCAAACAATATGTATTTTCTATCATCGACAATGGTGACAGTTAAAGAAATATGTATCTCAATATCATTTATACAATTTCTTTTAAATTATAATCATGCGCACATAGACCCTTATGCATGACTCAAGTCAAGGCATAAAATCGAAAGAAAATAAAGCTACGTTTTACAAAAAATCGGGAAAATATACATTGTTTTTTAGACGTCAGTATAAATAATTGCTTAACGAAAACTCATTTTTAAAATTTTAATGGATTTAGAGTAGTAGTTTTTTTAGATCAATAAAATGCACACGTACATCATACAGAACAATGTAAATTTTTATTTTTGACATTAGTGATCGAGAAAGGTAAATATCTGCGAAAATCACAAATCATATTTTGTATACAATACTTTCTCTTTAAGGAGTACCAAGAATATGAAAAAGTATATAAATTTCTAAATAATTTCAATGGGAAGGAGTGTCTAGTAGTTATTGCATTATTGATTTGGAATATTATAACGAAGTAGCTTATGGAAGTCGAGTTACAGGACAGACCTGCGATCTGCAAGGTGGCCGAGAGTCGTGCTGAGGATCCCAGGACACTGGTAATTACAATCAGCTACGGAACGCTGCTTCTTCGGATTTATAAATTCTTTTAATTAGTTTTTTAACTTCATCTCTGTCCGTTCCATCTACTGGAGCACGCCGGGGTGTTTTAATAAAACAATGATGAAATCTGTCTCTTGCAGAATTTCTACTTTCATTTAATTTTATACTTTTAGTTTATTCAGCTGGAAATTTAAATGCCGGCTGACTGATAGTGCATTAAGAAAATGTGATTCTGCTGGAGATTTAAATGTCGTCTGACTGATTGTGCATTAAGAAAATGTGTTTATCAGAGCATCTTCTAATCTGTATAAACGAAGTACATCTTTGCGGTTAAATCCTAACGAGAATAAACAAACATTAATCATAGGTTTTTCCCGTCGTATTCAATGAATAGGTTTTTATTACACACTCATACATGAAAAAACCAAGTACAGTAAAACTAAAGAAGGGACGAGAGGGATGTTTAAAGTAAGGGTGTTTACACAGGGATGTGAGAAACGTTTATCCTTCATCCCTTCTCTGTGTTAATTATTCCCAACCTCGACGTTGACAAATGATCTTTATCTTCCATCTCTCTCATTCTCTTGATCGCTCCATTATGATCTTCAGCATGCGCTTGCCGCTTCCTGTAAGAAGCGTTTACTTAACTATCATTGTTGGTTTTGTATTACGAGTGGTATATTTTCTTTTTTTTAAATAAGCCAGTAAATTATATTAAGGTCAATGAAATTGATTTCATTAACAATTAAAGCGAATTACGATAAACTAGTAGTCTATAATTTATGGTTTTTAATTAGGTATAGGATCTATGTTCAGGATAATAATCTGCCTTCCCTAGCTTCGTAAATTTTTCTTTCTTTAACGCGTTTCGGAGAACTTCCATCTTCAAAAATTATTTTGAAGTAGTTTTTGAAGATGGAGGTTCTCCGAAACGCGTCAACGAAAGAATAATTGACGAAGCTAGGGTAGGCAGATTATTATACTGAACATAGTGACAATAATCCTAGCAGAAAAGAAGAAGAACATAAAAAGAATTTTAGGTATAGGATAATTATTATTTATGAAGTATTAAAATAAAGCCTATTTAAAAATATATTAAACAAAATGGACAGCGGTCAGGATTTGTTTTCAGTTTTTATTTATTTATTTCCTGTACCTTAAATTTGTTTTATTTAAAATTAGCAACACTGTTGTAAGGCATGAATGTTTATAGAAAAGTGTAAAGGATCTATTTTGAGAAATCGTACCAATTTTTATTTTTATTTGTTCATTCATAAACCCATTTTTTATACGTAAGTATTGTTTTGGTACCTACAGATGATATTTGAGTACCATCTGTTCAAAATCATTTATTATTTTAAAATATTTATTTTTGAACAAGAAGGGGTTTCAAAATCTTTATTTTTGAGCAAACTAAAATACAAATTGAAATACAAATATCAAGTAATTCAGTCCTTAAAAATTTGCAAACTCACATACAACAAATGTCCTAGTAACAACCATTTTCTCCACTTTTTTAGATACAATAATCCACCACCAGATCTGGTGGTCTATCTTTTATCGAGAATAATGTGCGCCTTTTAATTTATTTATCGATATTTAATCGGGCAACATCGAATTAGTCTAACTGATAATCTAATATATTGATTGTTGTCTGAAGTTTAGTTTAAAGTTATACCTAACCGAAACCCCGGCAGCTGTAACTGGCAGCAATTGCTCATTGTAGATCTTTACTTAGTGATTACACAACATTAACATATACATAAGAGAGGGGATGGAAGTAGGGGTTGACAATCTCGGCTATCATACATTGTGTGCTTCTTCTTCTTACATGTGTTTTTTGCACTACTTGTCACATGAAGATTGATAGTTGATACTTAACCGTAGGTATATAGGTTTAGGCCGACAGGGGAACAGTTTGCCCCCCTACCTGAGTGATTTAAATCATTAATTATTGACGTGCTGGAGATGGTATTAGAATTTTAAAATCATTGTTAAAGTGATACGTGTATGGAAAAAATTAGGCTTTATATATTTGTATTGTGTTTGCGACAAACATAGATTTCTATTTGACATTTACATCTCACGAGTCCAAAGAAGATATTTAACTTTGAATTATGACTATCGATTATACGTCTGTATACATCGCTGAAAATTAAAATGATTGATTTCGATGTTAAGCCTATTTGCCATTTAGTTTGGTACATTTTTCCAAACTAAATATCTATAGAATTTTAAATCAAATTTTCTAAAATCAGTTTTAACCATATTTTTTTTGAAATTTTCACTCTAAAAATCAGTTTAAGTAATGCAAAATTGTTTAATACTCAATTTTGGTTACATAACTCAAGTATTTATGGTAAAGCGTGAATAGACAAAAAATATACTCCAATCTGTACAGATATTTGTTTGTTTTATTTCGCTTACTTTTAACATTTGTATGTTACTTTTATTTCAGAATCGATACACTGTGTTAAATTGTTAATTTTATTTGTGAAAAAAATTGTGCAATATCACGCGAAACGATTTAGAGAAATATGGTCCATTTTCCGAGGCTTTCTAGAGTTTCATAACCGACTTTTTTTATAATTGAATGTGATAAATTCTGTGTACAATTTTTGACTTATTTATGAATCATTTGATAAAAATAAACTGTTTAGTAACGCCAGTTCTGGTTTTTATATACAAATATTTTAGCGGGAACTGTTGTTCTAAAGTACCCGGCTTCTGTTTTACTTGTACTTGTTGGGCCTACACCAGACTAGTTTAGTTATAATGGGAACTAAAAATACATTTTTTCAACTTTCCAGTATTATTCTACATATAAATGAACCTATATTATTTTATAGAGTAACAAATATAATCGATTGTCGATGCCTATTAATTTTTTTATATAAAGTGTTTTATAAAATGATTTGATTTATTTAAATTTACGTTGTGCATAAATGATAAATATTCGTCCATTAACGGTATATTTTAAAATTAGTTACTTCATTTCCTTTTTTCGTCCTAAGTGATTCTTATTTTTTAAAACGTATGAACTTCTACAAATTGTGTACAATAATTATAATTATGGAAAAACAAAATGAGTGCAGGGAACATATGAGTTAGGTACAAGCACGCATCATAGCTGGGAATAGACTTGTCGACCAGAAGTAAAAGATTAGTGGGACTGAGGTCAAACTCATTGCTAGAGATGTTAGATCCAAGAGTAAGATATAAAGAAGTTGACATGCGAGTATGTTAGGTAGTGTTAGTGTCGCGTCGCGTCGCGTGTGCGGGGAGCCTCATCACGCACGTCCCTCTAGCACGCGTGCAGGACGTGGTCGCTTTTGTGATGAGGGCTCTAACTTTATTGGACAACGTCCATAAAGTGCCAAATGTCTAACGGTACGAGGATTCAGTACGAGGGCAGAGGTCGAGGCCTCCTCGTGAGTATAGACACGATAGAAATAAATATGTTTAAGCGTTTGTCCTTCATTCTGCTTTACTGTTTTCAGCCATGTGAACTTTTAAAAAATTCTCACGCTGTTAATTATTATATCAGCATTAAAATTTTACGAACTCTAATAACGTTGTAGATTAATGATTACTTTTTGAATTTATCAATCATTTATCCTCAATAGGCTACATAATTACTTCATTGTTATTAATAACTTTTTTGTGTTGTTTAAGGTTTTAATAAAAGGCAGAAACATTTGTTACTTAATGGCACATTTGTAAGTTCCTAAAACCTGTTCATAGTGCGACTATATGGATAACAATGTATAACATAGAAAATAGTTTCAAAATTCACTAACGAAATCTCTCCAAAATTCATTGAAATGTTACTGTATTCTTTAGTACAGCAAAAGTGGAGACATAAATACTTTTTTTTATCATCACTGACAAAATAATTCAGCTTTATACAACTAATTGTTGAACACATTGAAAGCGTTGTGTGTTATGCCCTAGTTTAACTGCATATATATCCTTGACGATGGATATACAATGAAATTAAAGTTTAGGACATAATTATATTAATAAACAGTAAAACAACTTCTTAAAGATCCTGTTCTTATTTCTTTGAAAAAAATGGTTCATTAGATTTCATTCAAATGTTGGTTTTATAAAAAGATTAATTCAAAATTTAAAAATTTGAAATAAAAAATAAGAAAATTTTATTGTAAATGGAAAAAAGACTACGATCAGGATTCTGGTATTCTCTCAAACAATAAATCTATTACACATTTTGGTAAACTGAATTTAGTTACGAATCTTCATACCGTAAATCGAGTAAAATCTGATCAGTCGATTTTTAAAATTAGGCCTTTTTTGGTTTTATGATTTAATTGTCGAACTGTTTTTTTTTCGATTAATTAAAATCGTTGCAATTTTGTTTAGAAAACGCCGATTAAAAACAAATATAATTTTGTTTATTTTAAAGTGCTTTTCGTTATAAAAATTGTTTGAAACAAAATATTTGTATGATTTAAATATATTTTTACGAGAAGTTAGCAGGAACACCTACAAGATAAATTCATGCAAATCAGTCTATTTGTTTAGTCCCCAATGATCTCCACACATCCATATAAAAACAAACTACTTATGGTGAGAAACTAATTAATAAAAATTAGAGTGATTAAATTGTAGGAATATTTCTGTTGTTTTCACTTTAAAAACACATTTATAAATATTTCAGACACACGCGAAGGATCATCACGTAATATTGCGAATATTTGACCTTATTTGACTTTTACGTTTTCGAAATTATCAAACAAGATAATTTATCAAATTATAAGACAACTTAACATTAAAAAACGAAATTGCATTCTCGAATAATGAATGCAAGTGATTATAAAGCATGTATAAAATTATGTACTAAATATTTCATCAATCTCTTGCAGCTATAATCATGCAAATCGACAGAAAATACTCAATTTCTTGAAAAAATTAAAATCGTTTTCGCATACGATAATCTAACTCATTTTGAAAATTTACAAATACATGAATAATAAATGTAATTTCACGACTTCCTACGTTAAGCACGTCAGGCGAAAGTAAATCATGCGTTGCATATAATTTCCATACGTTCAAGTTCAGAACTGGTTGACGAATAAGCAAACGCGACTACTTTCGTACTCGCACCTATGTTTTAATCTTACGCAATTAATTTTCGTTGGAAAGCGGAGGAACGCACCGTTTGGTGGTGTTTTTTGTGTCAAGTACAAAGATGACTTCAGGCTTCTCGAAAATGCGTACGTCGAAAAGTCAGCACTCCGAAGTACGAGTGTAAAACTTTCACTGGCATATTTGCCCTCTACATGCAACCATTAAATCCGTCCAACAGGGAATATTGTTTTAACAACAGCAGTACTGCGCAGGTCATCAGGATCAGATTGTTCAGTGGCGGTCATTAGTTGGGATAGGATAGCCTACGTGAAGCAATATTCCGCTTTGTCTGCGCTTGCTCATCGAAAGAAATTCAATTTAAAACGAAAATTCCACAGCCAACCGCTGTTTATCAGGACGATACATTGTATCCGTAGTTATTAAAGTCCATACCTTAAAGTTGTTTATTTCTATTACAAAAACTTGTAACCCTTACGCTAAATATTTCTTGGCTAAAGTTAAGAACTATCGATTCTTTTATCTTTCTCGATTATTGTCTTCTTTCACTCTATATCTTTGGTCTTTAATTATATAAAGTCTACCTCCACTACTTTCTCTGTATTTCTTTAGATTTGTATAAATATAATCGTTTTCAGATATATCAAATTTTAAATTAATGAAATTTCCTGTTTTAGACTAAACCGGAAAAACAAAAGAAAACCCCGGTCACATTTGGATTTACTCTCAAACTACATACAAGAAAATATGACGAAAATTTAATGAAACGATTTTTAGAAATGAAGCTTTTTTACGGTTTCTTTTTGACATACTATGTAATATGTTTGGAAGAAATAGCTCGTTATGAGAAAGCTTTATGTAACTTCCACACCATGTATGTAATAATTACTATGTAAACAATTATTATACTTTTCTACTAATGTGCTTTAAATATATCTACATGTTCACTAATAGTTTTGTCTATATGTTTTGGGAATTTCAAATTCACAAAGTCAACCAAAATTGTATTATTTTTTCAATCTGCACTGTTCAACCTTATTTAAAATCATGGTTACAGTCATTACAAAAATGATATATTTCTAAACATGTTTATTATATTTAAAGTCGTAAATATTTGTAAGAAGTCATTAAATAAATAATATTCATATATGAACTTCGCAAATCTATATTTTGTGTATATTAATGCATTAATTTGCACGAAAATTACTTGACTGTTGATGTAATATTTCTATTTATAAAATATGACTAACTCTACTAATATGTATCTACTTAATCTTACTATAAACTTCCAGCTTTCTTATTCTTAGTTCACTTTATTGCTTACTAATCTTCTTAATACGTGTTTTTAACAACTTTTCTTTCCTTTGCTAATTGTTTTTTCCAATAAACATCAAATCACATCAATTATTTGCTTGTAACAGACGTACAGTTGTTGACACACGCTCAAGGCACATAACGTTAATGCTAATTCAACACAGTTTTCCACATAATCGCACAAGTGGACGTACTCACAGCACCTCGTGACCCTTCAAGTTCAACTCCCGGATAATCTCTCGGTTAAAATCTCCATTTGGCGTACAGCTGTGATTACGCGGCACGGCCTCTCTTCACTTCCTGCAATAAGTTCTGTAGTTTCACTTCGGTAATCAATTTATTCCTTCCATCGGTCACGGTTGTCTCACTTTTTCGCAACACGAAGGTTATGACATATACACACTTCTTTCAACTCGCTTTAAACATTTGATTGAAGGTTTAACCGAGCCGCAATTCTCGCCTTTCTTTTCTGCATCTTTTTGATTGTGGCAATTATTTGTTTTGATATTCAGCAAAGTCTGGGGTCAAAAGTCAGCCAAATGCAATTTTGAAGTAGGCGGAGTTCATTCTAGTATCAAACTAAACATACTTTTTTTTGTAAACAAGAATTTTATAATCTTCTGTTATAGAATATTTTATGATATTTATTAGGTATTTTACGTAAATAAAAAAACTTAATTATTTTAGCAGTGACAGTGTTCGCAAAAAATATCTGCGCAATTTGTAATTGTAGTAAACGTTATTTTTTTTTAAACTGGAAGCGCTCATTGTTGAATTAAAAAAAACGTATTTACCACGAACAGATTATCAAACCTAATTATTTGTTTTCAAACTAAAAATGGGGATCATTTTTAATTTAGTTTCGCCGGTACACCTCCTTAAAAAATCGACTCCGTTAACAAAATGCATTTGTATAACTAACATTTTAACCGCTCAAAATTAATCAGCCTACCTCCACTAACAGCTTCCTTCCTGCATTATCATTATTGCAAATTGTCCCATTAAAGTAAAAGTGTAAAAATAACAGCTTTCATAAATTGTGGCGCTAAAATTTTGGTCCTTCTTTTTGCAGGAAGCGAAAGGAGGTAGGCGAGGAGTTCTCCCCGCGGACCGGAAGTCCGGGGGCGCGTATGGCCGACGGTGATTCTACGGGCGGGCCGGGGGGCGCAGGAGGTGCTACAGGGGAGGACGGGGGGTGGCGTGCGTACTACGAACATCCTCTTACTGCAGCTACAACAGCCATGTTAAACATCAGCGGAGCAGCTTCCGAAGAACAGCCGCCTGGCTCCATGGGCTTCATTTATGAATACTACAAGATTCCTCAGCTCACATCAGACAAAGAAAAACTGCAAGATATTTGGCCGTAAGTGTGGACATTGTTCATTATCATCTCATCAAAGTGATCTTCAAAAATAAAATTTAAATTCTTTGTATATTGCACTGCCTTCTTGTTTGTTAAGCCAGAGAGTGCAATCATATCCTTTTCATCAACGCATACAATTATTTAAAGTTTCAAAATTAACACGGATTAAAAAGTAGAAATATTAAAAACAATATTTAAATATAACAATTCTAAAGTTATAAAGAAAAGTTCATTTTGTATAAATTAAACGTTCATCTGAGAATTTTTGATTATTTAATAATCAAAAAACAGAAGAAAACAAAATTAGGAAATATTTTTGACTCGTGTTTTATCGCATTATAAATTGAATCTTTTAAAGTAAAAAAAAACTGATTTTCCACGAACAGATAATTAAACCTAATTATTTGTTTGACATTGACAGTATTCAGTGCCGTATTAACAGAATGTTTGACTTAAATAGGTACTTGAATTACCTAGTCTAATTTAAAGAAATATTTACTAGTAGAATTATATTTTACAAAAATTTTAATTTGTTTGAAATCACACAAATATTGTTTAATTTCACTTAATTTAAACTTAGTATATCCAACCATTTAAAATTACGCAATTTAATATTTTGAAAAAATCGTAAATTTTAATATTAAATTATGGTCAACAATATTTAACAATCACAACAATATTACGGGAGTTGTTGTTCATCATCGTAATCAGAATTAAAATCTCCATAAATTAGTATTTTAAATTTTTGTCAACAATATTTAACAATAACAACATTATTACGGGAGTTGTTGTTCATCATCTTAATCAGAATTAAAATATCCATAAATTTGCATTTTAAATTATGGTCAACAATATTTAACAGTAACAACAATATTACGGGAGTTGTTCATCATCGTAATCAGAATTAAAATCTCCATAAATTAGTATTTTAAATTTTTGTCAACAATATTTAACAATAACAAAATTATTACGGGAGTTGTTGTTCATCATCGTAATCAGAATTAAAATCTCCATAAATTAGTATTTTAAATTTTTGTCAACAATATTTAACAATAACAACATTATTACGGGATTTGTTGTTCATCATCTTAATCAGAATTAAAATATCCATAAATTTGCATTTTAAATTATGGTCAACAATATTTAACAATAACAACAATATTACGGGAGTTGTTCATCATCGTAATCAGAATTAAAATCTCCATTAATTAGTATTTTAAATTTTTGTCAACAATATTTAACAATAATAACATTATTACGGGAGTTGTTGTTCATCATCGTAATCAGAATTAAAATCTCCATAAATTAGTATTTTAAATTTTTGTCAACAATATTTAACAATAACAACATTATTACGGGATTTGTTGTTCATCATCTTAATCAGAATTAAAATATCCATAAATTTGCATTTTAAATTATGGTCAACAATATTTAACAATAACAACAATATTACGGGAGTTGTTCATCATCGTAATCAGAATTAAAATCTCCATAAATTAGTATTTTAAATTTTTGTCAACAATATTTAACAATAACAACATTATTACGGGAGTTGGTGTTCATCATCGTAATCAGAATTAAAATCTCCATAAATTAGTATTTTAAATTTTTGTCAACAATATTTAACAATAACAACAATATTACGGGAGTTGTTCATCATCGTAATCAGAATTAAAATCTCCATAAATTAGTATTTTAAATTTTTGTCAACAATATTTAACAATAACAACATTATTACGGGAGTTGTTGTTCATCATCGTAATCAGAATTAAAATCTCCATAAATTAGTATTTTAAATTTTTGTCAACAATATTTAACAATAACAACATTATTACGGGATTTGTTGTTCATCATCTTAATCAGAATTAAAATATCCATAAATTTGCATTTTAAATTATGGTCAACAATATTTAACAATAACAACAATATTACGGGAGTTGTTCATCATCGTAATCAGAATTAAAATCTCCATAAATTAGTATTTTAAATTTTTGTCAACAATATTTAACAATAACAACATTATTACGGGAGTTGTTGTTCATCATCTTAATCAGAATTAAAATATCCATAAATTTGCATTTTAAATTATGGTCAACAATATTTAACAGTAACAACAATATTACGGGAGTTGTTCATCATCGTAATCAGAATTAAAATCTCCATAAATTAGTATTTTAAATTTTTGTCAACAATATTTAACAATAACAAAATTATTACGGGAGTTGTTGTTCATCATCGTAATCAGAATTAAAATCTCCATAAATTAGTATTTTAAATTTTTGTCATCAATATTTAACAATAACAACATTATTACGGGATTTGTTGTTCATCATCTTAATCAGAATTAAAATATCCATAAATTTGCATTTTAAATTATGGTCAACAATATTTAACAATAACAACAATATTACGGGAGTTGTTCATCATCGTAATCAGAATTAAAATCTCCATAAATTAGTATTTTAAATTTTTGTCAACAATATTTAACAATAACAACATTATTACGGGAGTTGTTGTTCATCATCGTAATCAGAATTAAAATCTCCATAAATTAGTATTTTAAATTTTTGTCAACAATATTTAACAATAACAACATTATTACGGGATTTGTTGTTCTACATCTTAATCAGAATTAAAATATCCATAAATTTGCATTTTAAATTATGGTCAACAATATTTAACAATAACAACAATATTACGGGAGTTGTTCATCATCGTAATCAGAATTAAAATCTCCATAAATTAGTATTTTAAATTTTTGTCAACAATATTTAACAATAACAACATTATTACGGAGTTGTTGTTCATCATCGTAATCAGAATTAAAATCTCCATAAATTAGTATTTTAAATTTTTGTCAACAATATTTAACAATAACAACATTATTACGGGATTTGTTGTTCATCATCTTAATCAGAATTAAAATATCCATAAATTTGCATTTTAAATTATGGTCAACAATATTTAACAATAACAACAATATTACGGGAGTTGTTCATCATCGTAATCAGAATTAAAATCTCCATAAATTAGTATTTTAAATTTTTGTCAACAATATTTAACAATAACAACATTATTACGGGAGTTGTTGTTCATCATCGTAATCAGAATTAAAATCTCCATAAATTAGTATTTTAAATTTTCAACATAAAGTGAAAGGTGACTACATTGGTAAATTAAGATTGTCAATAAAATGTAAAATAAACAAATACTACTAATACGTGATGTGATATTGTTTTTATTACTTCAGCGAGACGACTGCATGCAGCGGTTGTTGAATTATAACAGTGTGTTAGCAGCGCGTTCTGCATAACCTTCTATACATTTCAAGAATTTATTGCGAACAAAAAGAATTCAAGAAGGAGACATGTTTTGAAAGATTAAGGTATTTAAACCTTAATCTAGATCTTAATGTTCTAAAAAAATAAACAAAGAGCTGCAGAGCTACAATCGGTGCATGTCATCTCGCTTTTACAGCTCGCCTCGCTATATCAAAGTCGTAACTATGAAATACCATAAGGTCGTAGCCGGAGATTCAGCCCTTGCTTTCAGTTTGATTGTAAGTATAAAAAGCAGCCCTTACTGATCATAAAAATGGAGTTCTTTTCCCATGCCACAACAAAGACTTGACACAGGGTTAATATATAGGTGTTGGTTTACTCGAGACAATGCGGCACTGGGGACCCCCGCCGGTGCTGCTACCTATCGTGGTGCCTACTAAGCCTAATTGAATCTGTGCAAATTTGTAACAGTTAAATGAAATTTGAAACTCGGGCTGGCGCAAGCTGATAATAAGTGCATCAATATTAATGAGCTTCACATAAATTTAATTTTAAAAATTCAGTTGCTTTGAAATATTTTAGGAAATCAGACCATTAAAAAAATAAACGATACATGAACTTTCTTTCGTTCAATTAAATGATTAAACGAACGTTCAAATGAAACAATTAATTAGCACTTAATTTAACAAAACGTGTGTTATAATTCTCCCTAAACTCTATTTGAAGTTTACTTTTATATCTTAAGTTATTGATCTTCATTTGTGGCTATAGTATGCGACAAACCTGAAGTCGTTTTTTAATAAAAACTCCTGAACTTATTTAATTTTTAAAGATGATAACCTTTTTGTTTAAGTTGAGGATTTAAGTAAAATATTTAAGTAACATTTTTTCGAAACCATTAGAACCTTCTTCTCATTTTAGTTTTACTTTAAGTAGTGGCTTTCTTAAAATTAAAAATAATAGTTTATCCTACATACTGGCACACACACACACACACACACACACACACACACACACACACACACACACACACACACACACACACACACACACACACGCGCGCGCGCGGATGTAGTAAATCCTACGATTTTAAAATGGATATACCAATCAAATACATCTATCTCTTCCACTCTAAAATTAGGAAAAAATATAAAGTATCCAAAATATTACAAATCTATTATACTATATTGTAAAACACTAGTGGTCCAGTATATTTTTTAAATAATTTTTTGTTGCTATTTTAAGGCGAAAAGTACATTGAGTACACTATCGCCTCCCTAAATGTAAGTGTGAGTGTAAAACGTTAAAGTCGTAAGTGTAGTATTGTAAGTGTAAATGTGTGTTAGACTCGGGTACCGTGAGGGACGTCTAAATCCTCTCAATAAATGCAGCTAGTCAACACCCCTCCCGGGTTTTTTTAAAAATAAAAGTAGGAAGAAATAAGTAACTTTAAAAACACTTAGTAGAGAAATTATTTTGTTACAGTATTTTATCAATTTTTACGTTCAGGCCTACGAGCAATCTTTAAAAGTAAAATTTGTATATCCAAGAACAAAACTGTGTTTGATTTTTGCGTTATTCAAAAACGTTATGCAAATAGGCCTAAATATTTTAATAAATATGCTTACCTCCAAATTTAAAATAAATATTTATTTTGTATAACAGAAGCAAGCCCAAGTATTTCCCATAGGACTGAATAGTTTGTTACGGCAAAGATAAAATCATATATTCTCGTATCTGTGGGACCGATGCTGCTTCGAGATAACAGTAGAGTATGCAAATCCAGTAGCTGTATATATTTTCAAAGTAACAGCCTTCAAAACAGTATTTCTTTTTCAACCCCTGGCCCGCTTCCTCTCTTGTAATAAAAACCCTTCCGCCCCATTTGTTGCGTGTTGTTGCTTTGTATTTTGGTCTTAGGGCGTGAATGTTCCCCACCAACAAATATTCAGTTTTTAATTCATGTTTTTAAAAATATTGCAGACTGGCTGAAACGATTGTCAACAAAGGCAACTCTAATTTTTGTTTGCTTTTATTTTAAAATGTTTTTAAAATAATTTCATTTTTTGTAACTGATTCTTAACCGTATTTTATGAACAAATATAGCATATGCAAGTTAACCTTGTATACAGATGAATGTTTAACTGGTGACTCTATAAAACAAATTGAAGATAAGCTGAAAGTACTATGTTCAGTATAATAATCTGCCTTCCCTAGCTTCGTCAAATCTTCTTTCGTTGACGCGTCTCGGAGAACCTCCTTCTTCAAAAAGTGATTCTATACTATATTTCTACACTATTCGAATTCTATACGGAGTAAAGAAATGGTTTTTGAAGTTGGAGGTTCTCTGAAACGCGTCAACGAAAGAAGAATTAACGAAGCTAGGGAAGGCAGATTATTATACTGAACATAGTAACAATAATCCTAGCAGAAAAGAAGAATATAAAACGAATTTCATAACCTGAAAGACATACTTAATTATAGCGTAATATAGGGCAACTTTGCCCCTGACAAGAACAAGGAATTCTAAGTTCAGTTTAAAACGTTTGTACTTAAACTTAAAAAGAAAAAAAAAAAAAAAATCAAATGAAATGTAACTTTATAAAATAAAAAATTGCAGCTGATTGAAGTATTCTATTTAACTGATAATGAAAACTATTAAGCCTAGTCCTATGGTTTGTGTTTCGTAACATTTTTTTTTTTTTTTTTGTAATAAAAGTAGTGTATGATTTTGTAATACTGAAATGTTATAATCATTTTTATTTTATTTTCCTCAAACTTAAAGTTATAAATTTCAGTAATGTAAAATTTGCTAAAACGAAACCTGATAAAACGATTTTTATAAATTGTGCTGATTTTTCCCATTACTAATATCTTATTATCCCGATTTTCCTTGGGAAAGTAATCGTACGTTTTGTTGTGATATTTAAATGCTTTAAGTAAGCAATGTAATCCGAAAAGTTAGTGATGATTTGTTCCAACAATATATGTTATTATTTTCAGTTATTTTGTTTCCCATGTAATTTTCAAAATTCCATAACTCTTGTACTTGTTATGCAGAACATATAAATTTCGATAGGTAGATAATTTACATTTATTGTTTCGATATACTTCTATAATTAAGGCTGTCGAGAAATTCTCGAACAAATAAATAATAAAAGTAAATATATATATATATATATATATATATATATATATATATATATATATACTTTTGCAGTGAGAGAAAAAACACGATTAAATAAGGGTGGCCTTAAACATCCCTACTTTAATTTCTCCGTTGAACCGCGAATAACGTGATTATATTGACGGAATTTATTGCTAAAAAAAGCTTAACATTATTGTGCAATTTCGAGCATTGTGCGTGTGTTCACAGCGGAAGTAATCCGTCCAAACACGGCTCCTGCGCCGGATGCACAGATCCGAGGCCCACCTGTACCGGCGAAGGGGAAGTGAGGGTTAATTCCACTCCCTTCGATGGCACTAAAAAACACACCCATTGAACAACTCGAGTAACAACAGTAATTTCTTTAAAAGAAGAAGAATTCGCATCACGTTTCCAAGCCGTTGCAGGTGCACACGAAAATTGTGCCATAAAATTATGCACGAAAAATTATATAAATTACAGATAATTCCCGAGCGTCTAGTTGTGGGGCGTCTCGACTCTAGCTGGCCTAAGTATTAAACGCTGCGTAATTGGCGCTATCACGGGATACCTACGACGAGAATCTAATCAAATTTTAATAACTACTTGGCTATTGTTTATGCTCGTTTTGTTTGGCTATTAAGTCGATAGTCTGTTACTGGGCGTGGTAGCTTCACTCTTTTATCAGTGTTAAGAAATGACGGGAATCACGTGACTTTATGGTTATGAATGTTGACCGTTTTTATGGGGATCAAACCGTCTTTGTTATTCACATATTCGTGTTTTTAAGTATGGTATATTCAGAATATACGGAACCGTTTTATAACACAAACCGAATTTTCTTTTGAAATGTCTGTTTTATTTGTAATTATTCGTAAATTTACAACATGCAGTTTGGTTGGTGCAGTTTATGCTTTCAAACTTGTTTTTTTCGTTTTTTTAAAATTAATTATAGAAAAGTTTTTCATCCATTGATATAATAAAGGAAATAATGACTTTAATTTATAATAGTTTACTGTTTGAGTGGCACAGTGTTTATCGTTTCTGATTGCCACGTAAAGGACTGTGTTTGTGATAACCCTCATTCGGGGAAATATCACACAAACTTTCTCACATAGAATTATTTTTAAGAACTATTTAAAAAAATAAGATTCGCTAATTTCTCAGAATTTTTCTTAAAAGTAACGAAAATCATATTTTAAACAGCATAAGAAATTTGAAACAAAAGGAAGTTACTGTTTGTGAGGAAACTAAAAAAACTTTGTTTCATTGACGGCGGTCATGGTTTATTTGGAATTTTTCCTTCTAGTTCCTGGACCGTAACTTCTTTTATTTTATATTTGCTATACGCACATCAAATATGAATCTTCGTATGCGACTAAAATTTAATCAGATCTGACGATTATTTTTTTGAAAAATGAAACCGATTTTTAACTTGTTTTTTAGTTTCCGCACCTGATTACTTTGAGAGTGTAAAAAAATCTGAAAACTTATATATTGGTCAAAATCTCAAGGTCACCTAACTATTTATACTTCCTGTTATGATGAAACCAAAACGAATAATTAATAACAGCTGACTAGTTTCATAACAGAACAGTTGACCATATGTTAAATAACCATGTGTTAAAAATAAATCTATAATAAATATACTTTGGGGTTGCATCAAGAAATCCAATATTAAAATTATACAAAACTTCCAAAACAAGGTGCTACGTGGAATTGTTAACGCCCCTAGGTATATTAGGAATGATGACATCCACAGAGATTTAAAGATGAACACAGTAAATGAGGAAATTAAAATTACAGCATTTAAGCATTTAAAGAAGCTAATTTAAAGAATCATGAAAATCCAGCAGTGCTCCAGATCTCAAGTACCAACAGGGTAATAAGGAGACTTAAGAGAACCAAGCCTGTAGATTTAGTGCAGTGATGATACTTTGTTTCCCGCAGTGGATATCTGGTGGACTTAAATCAGTGGACTAAATTCCGCCTAATAGTTAACTGTTATTAGATTTAAGCTGCTAGATAAGTTTTATTACTTAGTTGTAATGTAAAAGTAAAATAAAAAAAAATAAAAATAATAAATATGCTGAAATTATTAACGTAAGAAAAGATATCAGTTTTGATTTAATTGTTTCTGTATTTTTGAACTGACAAGCTTAGCTAGCTAAAAAGTAGTTGTACTTATAATTTATATTTTAACGATGATTTATCTTAAGAAATATTAATTCTCTAACTATACTTGCTTTCAATTTTCCTTAATTTATAAATTCTAAAACACCTAAATTATTCAAAAATCATTTAACGCAGTATCCGTATAAGTTATAGTACGAGAATGTTTTTCCTTGGCTAGATATTAAAGTAAAAGCTTTTGCCAACTTCCTTAATTAAATAATATTTGCATGTTCATGCTAACTTGAATGAGCTCATTTTTTGCAATAAAATCAAATAAATGCCAAAGACATTCACATCAGCTGAACTGAGTCTAGGGTGAGGTCTATAATCCGTCAGCGTAGGGTGTAACTTGAAACTGACACCGTCACACCTGACAGGGGTAGTTCCTCCCCTCCAACCCTACATTCCCCACGGAGGCCCATGCTTCTCCAATCATCCAATAAATTATTCAATATTTGTTCTGCACAATATATGTCAACCTGAATTTGCATTAGGTGTTGAATTCGTATAACCTAATATGTCTTTATCAAACTAGTTTAATTTTAATTTAAAAATATACAAAATTAATTGTTTAATTAAAAAAAAACCATCATAGGTAATAAATTATAGGTAACCGATCCTTTATTCTTAAGATAAAGGACATACACGGCCCTCTAAATTATATTTTTGTTAACACAATAGATTCCTTGTTTCTACTCAATTAAAAGAAAACATTTTATAGTAAAAATAATATTTGGTCTACATTATTGTCTCAATAGTGAACATTAGGAAACATGTCAAAAAATGTATTATAATAATATATATTATACGTTAAAGTTACTCTAAAGTAGATTTTAAAGAAACATAAACCACTGTTTAACGATGGCAAAAATAACACTGTGGCACCTGTTTAAATGTTTATTTTATTTTTTAACGACGATGATACACTTTCTTAGGATATTGTTATTACTTTTAGTATTATAAAATATATTTTGATTGGCAATTAAAACGATTAATTTAAAAAGTCTTCGTCCCATCTGTTTCAGACACTGCCAAACAATGTAGGCCTATAATAAACATATCATCTACTAACCGAACCGTATAATGTTTTTAAACTTACAGTCTCTAACTTTCCCACTACTTTACGAGGTATAAAGACAGCACGGAGAACGTCGATCTTTAAACACTGTTCAGTCTTGATCTATCCAATCTCAAGTCCTCTAAATCAAAAGAAATGTTTTTATTTGAATTTTTGTCCATATGTGTCTGTGCTAGTCACTAGTGGCTGAATTAATTAATCTATGTTAATGAAATTTATAATGTAGGTATCTTTTTGCTAAACGTCAACACCATTTCCTAATTACGTAAAAGGTTTTTACCCTCTGAATGCTGTTGGTGTTGTTGGTTTTCAATTTATTCAACAATTATACTACACTGACTTCCATTATCGCTCTTCACGTATGATTTAAAATTGAGAAAAATCTGAAAATTAGATTTTGAAAAAATAAAACAAATATTTATTGATCAGTAGCTTTTGATCTAGATTTTTAGACAGTAATTATTGAGTGTATAAAAGTCTGTTTAAAGTTTTCGGTTTTTATTTTCATTAATAATTAATTTATAATTCAATACGTGAAGTAATTTATAACCGAATTTGTTAGCCAACGTAAAGCAAATTGCATAACTAAATTATTTTAAAATCTACTTCTAAGTACCTCTAATAAGATGAGGGTAACGAATTCGAAAGGGTACCTAACACATAAATGACATTAACATTAACCGTAACTACGATAAGAATAGATTCAAAGAAACTGAACCAGTTTTGAAAAGAATAGGATGGGAAATTGGAAAGAATGGTACAGTGAGGGTAACAATGAATGTAATACAGCAAGGGAGAAGACGAGAGGGGAAGTGTCAGCACCTTCTAACGAACGCGTCAGTTTGAACCAGCAGGCCAATGAGAAGAGACGTTAATTTATTCACCTTCTTCGTTTCGTACTTTTAATTGAACAAAACGATTTTTATGAAGTGTCGAACGTATAAAAATAAATGCTGAAAAAGTAACACACGAATCTTTTAACAACCAGTCATTTAAAACAAATAGCCTGTCTGATACAAAAACCGGTTGATTTATCAAAATCGATAGATCAGATTTTATTAAAATTTTTCAACTTGAAACTGAATTTTTTAATAGTATTCAAAACTGACGCCCATTTAAAGAGCTGAAGCAAAGTATTAAAAAATAAAGTGCAGGTAATAGAGAGTAAATCATGTAATACTTATTTAAAGTAACACGCACTCGTTTTACTAATTTTTATTTACAGACAGTATTATTGGTCAAAGTATAACTTACTCTTTAGTATTCAGTTTATTTACAAAAAGAAAAGATTTGTTAACTTTACTGTTCAGGCATGCTTTTATGATTCCCGTTACTTAATTCTTATCTCTCTTTGCGTCTTGAAGAAAAAAACGCATTATAATCATATCCCATTGTTGCTGCAACAAACAGTGTTTAAGAATAGTTCAGTGGAAACTTTTTAATTAATTTCACTGTATCACGTTTGCTTGTGTTGAATTAATTACAAGTTATTGCAGTAAATCGGTGCAATTTAAAGGTGCCACGATGTCTTGACGGATAGCAAGCTGTTCGTTTATTCAGGGCGTTGTTTTCTGCGCCTATTGTAAGTGGCAATCCCCCTTACCGAAAACTTTCGCGAAATCCGGTTTTCGTTCCTCTCTTTCTAATTTACAAATTGTAAGGGGTGGTTCAAAAGATTAGACAAAAAACTTCCTCTTGTTGTAGATCTAATCTGTCTGGGAATAAAGTTCGGTTCTATTAATGTAAAACATATGCGAACTGTAGTATTTTAAATTTATTTTTACTTTGTCGCTATTACTGTTAACGTATTTACGTTTCAAAATGTACTGTCATTCCAATTCTTATGTACTTCCTAACATCAGGTTACAAAGTTTTGAAATCTAGTTTTACCACTTCAAATAACTGTAAATAACGTAAATTATCACTTATTTTTTTAAAATTGCATTGAAAATATGAAAATCAAACTTGAATGCCATTGAGTTCATTTTTTTAAATTAAAAAAAATCGTTTTATTTAACAAATGTTTTTAAACGGATTTAATGGATTATAACGAACTTATTACCGATATTCAATATCTGTGCAAGTATGATTTCATGTATCGTTGTTAGATTTAGTTACATCAGCGAGGCAGCTGCGTGTTGCAATTATTTAGTTTCAGTTACAAAAAATATTTTATTCAAACCATTTTTGGAGTTGTAAAGTTGGTAAAGTAATATATCCGTTCAAGAAATTTATGCCGAAAGTTACAGTTTATTGAATTTTCAATGTTAGCAATTGATGCGAATGGGATCGGTAATTATAATATATAACATAATACGTTATATTATGTCGTATTTTTCTGGGATTATTTTAATTTTTGATTTAATTAAACCAAAGGACTTTAATGTAAGTGTAGGAATATAATCCAATTTCTTTAATAACAAATACAATGTCATTCAGTAAATCCGGGTTAATGTCACTTTCACATGACTGTAAACAAACCATTTGAAATAATTCCTTTTTATTTCACATAAAAGGAGGTAAAACTACTACTTGGCAATGTTTTTATAACAGGTTATCAGAAATATTTCAAAACTGTTAAACACTTTTCTGATGTTAAGGTATTTTTGTTTCAGGACAACTTCTGCTTCTGGAGGCGCTGGAGCAGGGACACTTCTATCTTCTCAATTAAGGACAGCTAACGGCTTAGGCGGTAATTCTGGCTTGGAATTAACCGGACCACCTCTGGGAGACCTCCAGGGGTTGTTTTTACATCACCATCAAGCGCCGCACACTGTCAAACGGGAACCCGAAGACCTCAGTCATCACCGTAAAGGTTCGTCTTCGGACAAAGGTCGTCACAAAGTAGTTCTGGTTACCGCCGGACATTCTGATCTCGTGGTCGATGTCGTTAATAACAACAACACGACAATCAAGGACGAGTTTATTCATTCACCGCAACACAATAGTCGCTCTATTAACGGTACTCCTTCGTCTACGTCATCTCTCATCACCGGAGACAATAATCCACCGATCGAAATAATCACAACAGATGGTCTAAAGTCCGAAATGGCTTACAGCACTCACATATTCACGGCGATGTCCAACGCCCAACCGCACGGTGGCAGTGGCACTCCTTCGCCGATTCCTTATTCGGAACACGGCACGCAGTACACTACGTCCGTATCACAGGGTTCTTCAGGGTATGTCACGACTTCGGCGGGGCGTAGTTCGGCGTCTTCGGGCTTCGCCGATCCTTATTATAGGGAATACTTCGCGTCCGAACAAAGTCCGTACAGCAGTCAGGTGCGACAAGTTCCCGCGTACGCGGACAGTCCCGAGAGCGGCGGTACTACGGCGGCGTCTACAGCATCCTTCGTAGAGAGGTACGTGCGTCAGAGCAGTGCTTACCACAGCAGCAAAGGTGTGATCGCGGCGGCGGGCCTAACAGTGGATCTCCCTTCACCGGACAGCGGAATCGGGGCGGACGCCATCACACCAAGAGACCAAGCTGCAATCCAACAGGTAAATGTTCTTTTATTGTAGAGGAAAATTTAAAAAAATAACTTATAAAACTATTGGAAACTTTAATTCCGATAAAGATTGCAAATGTATGTTGTCATATATAGTAATAGCATTACCCCTTGCAACCTTTGGTCACCAACTACCGGTTGATAACAAATTATACGTTATTTTGAGGTTATACAAATTAATTAACGAAAAATTATTTTTTATAATGATCACTTTAATTTTTTCAAAGTACATTAAAATTAATTAAAACACAGGTAACAATGATTTAGGTGACATAATTCAGGTCCATCATAAAGAATTATAATAAACATACTACAATTAATTAAAATAGTATTATTGAAGGGACTATTGTAGTACACAATCAGCTGTTTAGGTCAAAATCCTCACCCCTTTCATTACAATGGCGTAAAATTTTCGATGCATATTACACCATTTTTATATTTTTATGGTAGACTTAAGAGTATATACGGCAATTATTTTATATTCTAATTTTGATTTATTTTATCTACATGGCTATTCAAAGCTGGACTTAATCTTATGAATAAACTTCCAAAATATTTAAAAGAGCCAATTTAAAGGAAACGTTTTAAAAATAATCAAATTAATTGCAGAAAACAGTAGATTTTTCTCTGTTAAGAAGTTTCTTAAAGCCACCTTAGTACATTAGTAGAAACGTATATTATTATTTTAAAAAACTTTTAATGCACTGTATTGCATAATTTATCATTGTGTGCCTTTTTCTTGTGTAATGTATTTGGCCAGGTATACGCAATTAATTATTTATCATAGACTGGAATAAATAATTATTGGAAAAAATTGTCTCTTTCACAAGTGTTAAGTGTGTTTACTAGTTCTATATAAGACATTGCCTTTGATATTTTTTGCATTGTAATTTTATTCAATCTAAAAACATATTAGTTCTTGGTTTATACGCGAGAGCAAATGACAGTCATTTTAAATGATTAAACCTTCACAATGGAATCTATAATTTCCAACGTTTCCATAATTTTACATACTCTACCCGTTTTTTTATGTAATTATATAATAAGTATATGAAACTGGCCGGAGCAAGCTAATGAGTTCTGTTACTTTCAGTCTTTCGACTACGGAGATATGTGTCAAGCGCCGCTTCTGGACGCCGGCGCGCAACGGGCAGCGGGAACTCACGCAGCGACGCCGGGCGCCCGGTCAAGACCTTGGCACGACTTTGGCCGTCAAAACGATGCTGACAAAATCCAGATACCCAAAACGTAAGTATTTCTAATACTGTTTTTCCAGTAATTGTGTTTTCAAGTAATTAATTTTGTATTAAGAAACAGTTCAAAATTTAATGTTCGAAAAAGAAGGAAAGAGTTTTAGTTTACAAAAGTAATGTAGTTTATAGTTTTTAATATTTTTTCTTACAATACAAGTAAGTATTTACACTGGATAATAAAACGTAATAAAAACTATTCGTGGTGTTTAATTATTTCAAATAAATGGTACACAACTTTCTCATAATAAAACATCGGGTCCTCAAACTGCCGACAAAAAAAAAACCAGAACATCCTCAAAAACGTTTAATGAGATTTTACTTAAATTTAAGTCGAATATTGTGAAGAATCATCAGTTAATTCAGAGAATTAAATTTTGAAATAAAAGAAACATAAGACTAGAGTAAAAAAAATGAAACCAACGTCTATCATGGACTAATTACCTCTTCAAAAACTTTATTATTGATTCAATTTTGGCCGAGTTTACACGGTGATCACTTTTTAACCGGATTGTGCGAGTGTGTTAATAACAGTACGATTTATCTGGATAATTATGAACGATAATTGATCAAAGTCCACATCCAGGTGCAGATTCATTTTTTTCTACTGATAGATTAATCAAAATCTTTTAATTGCTTTTACGAGATCACAAAATTATTTTATTGCTTTGTATAGTAGGAAAGTATGTAATTTATCACATACCTACTGTGACAGCACTTTAATAATTGAAAATCCTTTGTTTTCAAAAAGCTTGCCGCTAAAATTCGTCAGTCTCTTGCTTCCCCTATAGTTCCATTTTTCTGTATATCTTTTGTTTCTACTCTTATCTGGATTTATAGCAAAACTTTATGTGCTGAAGAGTTATGGAGCGAACCTTCACACGAGTTGTACGATAGAGATGTTTGGTGAATTAAATTTTATCGTTTTACTTAATAATATAATCGTGTAACTGTATTGTGTTGGGATATGTGTTCAATGTTTTATCTTTGAGACTACCTCGCCAGGAGCATTTGACCAATTGTACGGCCCGAAGATTAAACCGTAAAGTTTCGAAACCGTGGTAGCTTATAAGGTGAGTTAAAGACCACAAAATGGTGAAAAATAAGTCCTAAGACCAACTATTTAAAAATCTGGCTTAGTGGCTATGTTACAGTAATAAAAACAGTTCTGTTATTTTTATCATTACAAGACGAATCAACCACTTAGAATAACATGAATTCAATCTAATATTATTAATATAATATTCAATCTAATAAACAAATATACAAATATCTGTTTATGTTTACAATTTAAACGTTTTATTAACGCGTTTATTATCACTATTAAACGACATTAATTACCGTTTATTACCATTAAACGTTTTACTATCAAAGCTTGAAGCACGATTACGTAATCGGACAAATTAAAAAAATATTTGTAATTGAACGGAATGCCTCATCGCATAATTCAGATTGAACTAAACGTCCAGCTGTTTCGTCTATATATGGTTGTGCTTCTTAGAATGAAATGACTATTAAAGACATATTATACCTACATTTTTTTGTGTGTGAAAGGTTAACGATAATATTTCTCGAAATTCCATCTCTCATAATTTATACTAAACAAAATTCCATACCAAACGTTAAATTTTTTTCGACTTTCTACACTGGAGGTCGTTAGTAAAAGCTATTCGGTTTGCAAAGAACTTTGACATATCTCGGTTTTAATTGCAAAGGTCAGTCAGACTGACGGGTGATTTGATTCACTATTTTTCGTCCAGATGTTAATTCGGCACACCTCGCGCTAATGTCGGCCATTGTATCCTAAGCTTTCGGCCATTGCTATGAAAGACTGTGTTAGTACCCACGAAGGCATATATATTTCAACTGGCTTAAATTTTGCAGGTGCCAGTATTTTATAAATACAACATAACCAATAAGAACAAATAAATATACAACCAATTAGTAACGGATCAGTTAATTATACTATATATTTTTATATTTTTCTTAAACAAAAACAATTAAAAATGACCATACAACAAAACTGGCAGAAGGAAATTGAAATTATTCGAGTAATGTGAGATCCGAAATATCAAAACCCATTATTCAGCTAAGATTATTCAAATATTGATTTGTAAGTGTTCGTTGCTGGTGGTATTTTGAGGCAAACTGTTTAATTACAGTGAATTAGATAATAGTAATGCCTATTTTTGCGAACGTCTCCTCTGTCTTGCAGCGTTCATAGCGGCAAATAGTTCAATTACTTGGACTTCAGCCTCTAATATCGAGCACGTTTTTCATCATTACAAAAACCTATTCGGTACCAGAGGCTGGAGTGGCTGGACTTCTCTTCCGTTTAAATTCAATGATCAAACCCTAAGCGCGGTAAAATTAGTAACTTTTTTATTTTAAACTTGTTCAAATATTTTAACGTTGTATTTAAACCTGCGTAATTCAAAACTGCATAATTGGGGATTCAAAATTTTAAAATACCTTGGACATTAAACTGTGACGCCGGTTAGGAATTTTGTGAAGAGGATTCCTTAAGATCGTAAATGGCCGACAATTTGAACGGATTTCGCGTGTTACACACTTTTACAAAGACTAACAAAATACCAAAGACTTCAAATACCAAAATCAATTTTTGTACAAAGTTTGAACCAGAATTTTTATACGTATTTTGTATGTTATTTTTTTCACTATTATATTTATTTTGAACTATGTCACAAAACCATTAACATTTTATAACTTTACCATTTAAAAGATCGGGTTGTAAATCTTAAATTAATTAATTGTAATATTATACTTTTTTTTTAAATCTAAAAATTATATATAACCTAACAGTGATGGATAGTTAAAGTAGTAATCTGTTTGTTACTCTTGGTGGATTGTCCCTTCTAGCAAAACGTAAAGGAACCATTAAGGACTATAAGGACGTGTTTTCAGTAACAAGCCTACACCTGCTGTAGGAGGTCATTCAATGCTACGTAGTTAATTTTGGGTGTGGCTTGTGACATAATTTGTTTATATTTATACGTGCACAGTTAATAGCATATAATTATTGCTTTTCTTTATTACGTCCAATCAAACGTTTTACATTCATTGACAGACAAAAAGGCGCTATTGGCAAAACGTTACTGCTTCTAGCGACGCATTTATTGTTTATTTTGTTTATGACAGATAAACGTGTTGAGAGTCGATATGTATACAACGTAAACGGTGTAAAGGGTTTGCAGAAACGTTAACGCTTACAACTTAAATAGAAAAACTTATCTAGTTTTGGTGAAAGAATCAACCATGATTATGTGATGGAAGTGAATGTCTGATTAAACGTTAAAGACACTAAAAAAAAAATCTAATTTCATCATAATCAACAACGATATATTTACTTTTTAAAATTTCAAAATACATACGAATAATTATTTTAACGTCTTATCAATAAGTGGTATTGGTTTAGAACGGTGCTCCTTCAAGGTCACTATAATGGTCTTCTTATAATGGTTATTTAAAAAAATAATCAAATAAGTATAACTGTCTAACGAAAAAATCTGTTTTTAATCATTTTATTTGTACAGGCTACTATAGCCTATTTAGTTAAAAGCAGGAACATAGACGCTACGAGATAATGCGTTTGTCTTGTAGGACCTATAATGGAGCTTCACCCAACTAGAGGCAGAGCCATCTAGCAGTTGTTTCAAGAAGTTGCTGTAGCAATCTAAATGCCGATAATAGATTCATAAAATCTTTAAGAGCATAGTTGTTTCAATATTACCTTATTTTTATTTTTATTATTTCTTCTTTCACCTGTTGTCAGAAAAATAAACTGTAATTGAATTCAAATTCCTTTTAAAATTTTCTGTAGTTTCCGAGATTGTACTTAATATATTCGGACAGAACAGAAATAAAATATAGATTTAAACTGTGGTCAATTCCATCAGCGCTGCCTCACTAATTGGACGCCTCATTATCCTAGAAATGTGGCATTTCTTCATCATTGCATATTTCGAATCCTAAATGAGTTTTAGTTTTCTTCCAAGATTAGAACGTTCGAATATCTGCTCAAGCATTAATTTAAAGGTTCGAATTCCATGGCATTGATATAATCAGTTTAAAAAATATTTTTACTGCCGTAAATAATTATCAGTTCATTTTTTTCTAATTTATTTTTTGTATTTTAATTTTTTGCTAGACTTAATGTAAAACTTGATGTATTAATATGTTTTGAAAAATTGAATTATTTATTCTAAATTTTTTTCACAGTAAGGCACAAAACGGATAAACAAGTAAACTAACGTATTATAATCACAATCAGACAAGAACATTTTGAGTAATGTGTTGAGTTAAAAGAAATATAGGCTACGTGATTTTTTATTTTACCCATATTCGTAATATGACAAAGTTGTGAACTAGGAAAAAATATTTTATCTAATATTTTTTGTATTGCAATTTGTAAAAAAAGGGGAAACAGCTTTGTATGAAGTAATGTGGTGAATAAATAGAAAGCTAAATTATTATAAGCGAATAGGAATCCTAAAATACAACTAAATTATACAACTAAAATTTTATATATATATATATATATATATATATATATATATATATATATATATATATATATATATACACTTCTCCAAACTTTTGGGTAGATGTGATAACAACATAATACAAGGCAAAATCCATAATGATGTATGATGTTTAGGCCCCAATGCACATGACGTAAATTAAACAAAATTAACTTTAACATTCCAAAATGATTATGTTTAAATATAAATGATATCCTACCAAGAATTAGAAAAAAAGTATAAATGAAATTATAATCAGCGTTAAAATCCATAAATTAACATTTAACATTTTTAATTTGTAAGAGATTTTAATGCTGGTTTTAATGGTAAAGTTAGGTTTGTTAAAGTGTGAGATAACGTTAAATATTACGGGAAACTCGCTTCTATCGCTTATTCAGACGCATATTGTTTGTATCAATGTTAAAATATGCTTAAGATAACACACACACGCACGCGCATGAACGAACGGGTAAACGAACACTCAAGTAAAAACCACTCAAAGGAATAAAGGATTAAAAAGGGTAGATATATCAAAATTTCAAGATCGGTTTTTCAACTACCGGTATAACAAACTTTCTTTATATTTTTATTGTGATAAAGCTAATTTATATTTTCAAACTACACTTTCCCATGCACGCTGGACGTTAACAAAGCTATCTAAACATATTTGGAGACCAAAATCATAAATTCCAACGTCACCGTATGATAAATCATCGTCACTAAGCGAAACAACGGTTTGAAATCATTATCGTGGTCATATCTGTGTTCCTGCCTCCCGACTGAATAAATCATAAGTAGACCTAATCTGGTCCATCCCAAAAGACAAATGGAATGCGAGCTAGACATGCAAACACTGCACATGCGCGGTTGACCTGAGAAGTCGATCCACTTTCAGAGGTCACACAGCGTATAGCCGGAAACTACTTGAACAGTCTTGTCGAGCCTACTTTATATTATAAATGTATGTGTGTTTAATTGCATTCTCAGACTGTGTTCTTAGCATTGTGTATTTAGTATCTACGGATCTCTGGCATCGTTAACATTTTTATAAAATATCGCTCAACAATGTACTGGAAATAAATATTAAAGCATAGTTTTTGTGATGGCTAAACAACAGAATAGTTTAATATAATGTTCTATTGTTACTTTAACTAGAAACAGACACGCGTGTTAAATGAGGCATCTAACTATTTATAATTTTAGTTAATTTCAGTTGGTACGATTTTATTCAAATTTATTATAATAGTCGTTTTTTAAATAGTTTGGAGAAGTTGCCCCCAAAGAAACCGTTTCAAAATGGCGGCCATTTAAAAGTTAAAAAAGATTTCATTTTACAATCAGCGTTTAAATCTCCACAAATAAGAATTTTGTTGAATGTTAAATTTAAGCATACTTTAATGCTGGTTCTTATAGTGAAATTAATTTTCTATGTGTAAAAAATGTATAAAATATAATATTTTTGTAAATTTGTTTCTATACCGTCAGCCAGACGGCCGTCGTGATTGTAATTGATTTTTTAAGTACTATGTTTTAGAGATTTATCATGTTTTGAATCTATTATAAATTCAAGGTCATTAAATTATATCTCTTGTTAGTGTACTATACTAATATTCAAGCGCATATTTTTTCAATCAATCAGTATTGAAGTATGTGTAAGTTATATTGTATTAATTTAAATTATTTAATAGTAATAATTAAATACTTTATAACTATTTAATGTATCTTGTACGCAATTTAATATGTACAATATATAATATTGTTATTTGTTTTACACAGTAAAATTGTAAAGTAAATTACACAAAGTAAAATATGCTTACAAAAAGGTACTGAAACGATTTCCGTAGTACAAACAAGTTACTGTTTTACAATAATAATTAAAAACGTCTTGTAATATATTGTTTCAGATATTCGCAATATGGATTCCGTTATCATTTAGAAACACCAATATCAACCAATCAAAGAAGAGAAGACGACCGCGTCACGTACATAAACAAGGGGCAGTTTTATGGTATTTCTATGGAATACGTGCCTGATCCCGATAAGCCATTGAAAACTCAAACAGTCAAGGTAAGATGTGTCAAATTGTATTATTTGTATAATGAACCCAATAGATGTACGAGTTAAAGCGCAAACTTAGATGTAAACTATAAATTCAGGCAAACACCTGCTTATAACCAACAAATAACCATCGTCCAAACGGTACTTGCTAAAATATTATTTTTTTAAAATAAAAAATAAAAAAATATTGTATAATTATTAAATATTAATGTAAGATCCTTATGTGAAATTTTTGTTGTTAGGCTATTTTAGAAGATTATATAAGAAAGTTTTATCTGATTTTTTTAGTTTTAAACCAAACAAAATATTACCAGCTGCAACACTGTTACATCTTTAACACTGAAAAAATACTCACTTAAGATACTTTAAAACTTTTAAAATATATTTTTGTATTAATTAAAATAAATTAATTATAATATTCCATTTGTTTTTATGTACTAAATATCATTGTCTTATAACAAAAAGTTTGCTTTGTAGAAAAAAATTAAATAAATCTGGTATGGATTAATTCTGCTGTTAGTTTCAGTGGATTGAGTATTATTTATTTTACAACATCAAATAATATAAGCGAAACGCATTTTTTGATAGAAATCAAATCTAAAAAGGAGCCTGTTCTGCTAATCTAAAGCCTATAGCTTATTCAGTCTGTCTTAGACTACATTACATTACATTGTGAAAATTCTACTGGTGATTTTAAAATTTTATACATGGATTGTTTTAATTTTTTTATTTAAAATATATAAAATAATTGAATGAATAATGAGGATTAGTAATGAGGTTAAGTTCTTTTAGTGTTAAAAGTTAAAATTTTTTGTTAGGTTTTTGCGCTCAAAAAATTCCTGAAATATCCGACATAAAGTCTTTCACAATTTAAGAAACAGACGATATTACAACATAAAATCACCATATACTAATATGAATTACTACCAAATGTGTATAAAGAATTTATTTTTGTTAAACAAACTATAACAAACAGTTAGGAAATTAAAACTTTAGTTTAAACAAAATTAGATAATGTACACGTAAATTTGGGTACATCAAATTTAGAAACAAATTGTTACTTTTTTTAAATATTTTTTTATTTATGAATTTAAAAAACCGTAATTTATCAACTCTATAAAGTAAGAAAAGGTTAACACAAATATCGTGTTTGGAATTAATGATGTTTTCTTTTACACTACAACAATAATACAACGTCAACGTTTAGTAGTTATTGTTACTAAGCTACACCAGTAGCAAAATATCTTTATTATGTTATTGTTAAAATTTGTGTTAATTTTTTTTTAGTAGCCTATAATAATAACCGCGTCACGCAACTGTCTTGCAGACGTGATGAAAGCGAGCTTTCAAAAAGTCATAAAATTTATCATCAGATAACGGAACATTCATTATCCAGTGGTTTTACAACAATTAACATAATTACTTTATTAACTTGTACTTCATGAATTCAAGAAAAATATCAATTACACATGTTCCTTGAAAGGAA
Organism: Callitettix versicolor; assembly: GCA_022606455.1. NCBI lineage: Eukaryota > Metazoa > Arthropoda > Insecta > Hemiptera > Cercopidae > Callitettix > Callitettix versicolor. Next base: position 46,192,348 of record CM040191.1, read on the forward strand.
GCTACTAAGCCAATTTTGATTTTACAGTTAATTGTGTAAACAACAAGTGCCTTAAAGAACAATGTGCAAATATCCTTAGCAAGAGAAAAAACGTTTCACAACGAAGCGAGAACTGCTTAAGGAAATCTGAAACCTTGAACGTACGCATAAGGAAATCTACGTGCTTAATGCATTTCTCTCATTCCATTTGCCATAAATGCCGACAAAACTCCTCTTCTACCCAAGCGTTGAAATCACTCATTCGCTCAACGTATCCTGCACGTTAGCAAGTGACGGTTCGATTAATCCATTAACAAAACCTACATTTACTGCCGGAAAGTAGGAAAAGAAAATTTTCCCACATAAAGACATACTTGTTGCGGTAAACGTGGCGCGGGCGCGCGGGGTTCTGGTTGGTTCCGCTCGGTTAACGCGTTACTTTGACGTAAAACTCCTCCTATACGCTTCTGGACCACGCCTTCAACCAATCGCCCGTGACGCTACAACCTGCAGTCACCTCTGGAATTCTTTAATTAAATTAATAAATGACGCTCTTATTTATATTATTCTGGCTAAAGATGACCACCGATATCAGTAAAGTATTTTGAATTAATTTCATTTTTCAAGTATTTCAAGCCTGAATCTTGATGTTCTAAATAACAAATAACGCTAAAAAAAAAACTGAAGTTTCTTCTTTATATTGTTATTAATAATCAATTTATTTTTTATTGTTTGCCTATCTGCATTATTTTAGCTGTCATTTATCTAATGAAATTATAATTAGTTAAAGATTTTATCTCAAAAATAATCTGATAATGAGACTTTTTAGTTTTTTCATTAAAATATAGCCGTTTAACATTCAAACCTCCCAATTCCTTAAAACATTTTCATTAATTTCCAGAAAAAATCTGATTAAAACAATTTTGCGGTATTTTACAACCATTTATGTAAATATATGTTCAATGATTTCTGATCTCAACATATATCACAGTAATAATAATAGATAACGAAAATATTCCACTTTAATAGTATTTAGACACTTTACAGTAATTGTGTAATATTTAATGTTAAAAGCTTTTTTTTGTATTGAGATGAATATTAAAAGGCTATTTATTTTTGCTTTCTAAACAGTACAGTATATTTAAATGTTTAAAAAAGTCAGAAAAACACGGAAAGATAAAATAAAAAAATAGAAGGAAAGGTAGTACGTTAGGTTGGGAATACGTTTCTAACCTGGCTAACAATGTACGTATAAAACACACACACACACACACACACACACACACACACACACACACACACACACACACACACACACACACGCTTATTTGTCTTTTCAATAAGAAATTTATATGTTTAAAATGTGGTAAAAAAAGGCGAAAATTTGATTATAAAAGTCGTCTTTTGACAAACTGCTGTTGCTTGCTAACGGTTTGGCAGAAACATTTACTTCGGAAACTTTTGTTCTTCCCCGTTAAAAAGATACTTAGAAGAAAGTATTTTTATTTTTACTTATTTATTACGCTGTTCCAAAACTGTTTACGGTGACTATTCAAGAAAACAGCTTAATTATTGAAACTACTCTTGAGATACTACATCATTTTTAAAACATAATAGGTGTAAATTATTGTTAAATAATGGTGTGAAATACCTTATACTAAGTTGAACTATTTTCATCTATTTCTATTTATGCATTATAGATTGTTTTAAATGTAAATATCGAACTAACTGTGCAGGAAAGATCGCGTATTCAGAAAGCATTCAAAGCACGAGCCTTGGCATCACGGACCGATCGTGCCTTACTTTATTCTACAAAACGTCGGCAGCTCGTACGCTATTTCACTTTATATCGACACAAGAAGTGATAAAAATTTCAACCTAGTTACAGTGTTATACTTGTTATTATCGACTACCGCTGCTTGGCAGTCATCAAGCCGGTAACGATATAGGCCTACTGACAATGTGCCTTTTAATGATGATGTTAATGAAAACGTGATGCGTGAATGTAAGAAGGTTTTTTAAAAAGAAAATGGCGACGGACGTGATTACATATTGCGATCACGTTGCAGATAGAGGTACTGAGAATCGCTCCATCTGTCCTCAGAATGTGAAACATCTCCGAGTATCATTGAGGACTCGGGATTGAGGACTATTACAAACCGAGCAACAGACGGTTTTTATCTCTTTCGAAATTCTTTCACATGTCGACCATTAAGCTCGTTTATGTACTTACTTTGTTCTTTATTGGCCAAAGGACTTTTTAAACAATGTGCCCGCTTATCATTGTGGTATTTCGTTTTTCTTTTTTTTACAAAAGCTTCCACCGACGTAATTTCTTTGCCCTGACTAACGAGGTTAGTGAAATTGCAGTATCTGTAGTAATTTTGTTCCGACTATCGACAATGGTGGTTTACTAATGTTATTGTTTATTTATGTTAGTAATTTCTTACAAATAATATTAAATTTCGTAATATAAATTCAAATATTAATAATAATAGTCCTTATATAAAGAAATAACTTTAAGCCAATCTTAGTCTTCTTTATTAAACTATATTATTAACTTACTTGCTATAATATTTAAAATTATTTATTCATACGTTTGTTTTATTACAAAAAATATTTAAAATATTTTTTCTGTAATTATTTTTTATATTAGATTCTTTATTATTATTTGTTTATTATTTATATGTTTTACTGCAAAGTATTTTAGATTTTGTTACTTTCCTCTAATAAGTGTTCTAGCAGAGTAAACTAATATTAATTTTATAAATTTTGTTACGAAATATAAACAGATATGCTGGATAAATATGTCATACGTTTTTCCATGCTGAAAGCAATTATTTAAAAGAAGTAAAACACTTAATTAGTTATGCATCGAAACAAAACGTGTTCGTTGTTATTTGCTTCGAAATTCGATTAGAAAACTATAGTCAAAATAAAATAAGTAAAATCGGTTTACTATGGTTCGCTCAAAGTTGTCATACCTAAGTCACTATACTGAATTGGAAATCAAAATATTTGTTGATCGAGAGTAAAAATTAAAAAATTAAAAAATATTTTTTTAAATTTAGGTTATTGCATTTAATAAAATTTATAATTTACCAAAACCTTCCCATTGTTGTTAAACACTAGCAGTGCTAATGGGAAGACTTTATTTCTCCTTCATCTTTATTTAAAGAAATTTTAAAAAAACATGCCAGGGTTAATGTACAACAAACCTGTACGAAATTTGTTCAGTTTGATAAAAACTGGTTATCAAATAAAATTGAAGTTATTAAACTTACGTATTTTTATTAAATGTTTTTTAATCAACGATTAAATAATGACGTTACGTAGGCGTAACGGAAGAAAATTAGGTAAACAATTGTTTCTGCAAATTAGTGTCAGTTAAAAAACAAAAATTCGAACAAGGTGCCATGAAAATTTTTGAAAATGAAAATGGCGTGTCTTGCATGCATTACTTAACCCGTCACTTCGAGCAGACATGATTTCTTCGCCGTAACGCATCGCATTGGCACAGCCTCCTTCATCGATATTCTCTAGACAAAACTAAAGAACGACGCTATTAACACAGCCTACGTGATCCGTATACAAAACGATTTTCATCAGCCTCCTCAAATCTCTTTCAATTTCTTTTTAAGCCAGAAAATAATTGGATGATTGATCTTTTCTTTATAAAAAAAAAGTTAATGAATATAATCATGCATCCATGTTGCCAGGACAGAGCAGAATAATAAGGCGAGTACAAGTACCACCATCTGCCGGCAAGAATTATAACTTAATCTGTCCGTGGTTGTTCTCTCATTAAAGAAATATTTAGTCCTGTGTTTTCTAGCAAATTTTTATCGAAACCGACGTTTAATGATGAAGTCCGTACATGGAGATAACAAGCAATTAGACAAAGCTTCTGCAAGTTATCTTTTATTTTAATATCGGATATTTTAAGAAAACACTGAGAATAAAGGCTTTCATACAAGTCAGTAACGTATGAATTATTCAGCTTTCTACGTCACAACCTGTAGCCTATTGAATAAAAATAAAAAAATCATTGCTGTAGATCTAGTGCATTTATTACTGGAAAATGATTTTTTTCGAAAATTCGAATTTTTATCTTATGACGAGATCACAAGATTTTTACTAAATTATTATGCAATACCTTAATATTAGCAGTATTGGAAAAAAATTGTCTAACCTCTAAATAGGTATTATTTTATTTTAACGCAAATATTCCTTTAATTTTATCTTTAAAGTTTAAAAGTTGGTTATTATTAAAGGAGTTTGAGAGTAAGTGCTGATATTTTTAAGAAAGACCCCACTTCTGAGAAAGGTGTTTTTACTTTCCACTATACAAAGAAGTAAGAAAGTATAAAGATGTATTCAGTAAACTCGGTTCGTGAACAACTGAAAAACATCAGAAAAATCTACTAATTTCTCATTATTGATTTATCAAATTTTTAGTTTTGTATGAAACAAGACCAATAACATAAATCGTTGTAAAAAATTAAAAGAAAGAAAATTATTGTAATGGAATAAATCAGAAAAACACAAACAACTATAACTTTTTATTTACTCTACTTCACAAATGTATGTCCAAATATTGAGTAAATTTGAAAACATTAGACAAAATTATTTAATCATTTTGGATTTTTAAAAATTTTAAGTAATTGTAACGAAACGAATATTTACAGTTGATTTTAAAATATGTTACTACAAATTTTAACAAAGCCAATATTTTGATACCCTTATAATTTAGTTCAAAAATATAATAAGAAAAAAAATATTTCAAGTATGCTACCCACTTCGAAAAAAATATTATTTTACGGTGTTTCTCTATAGATAACTTCTGAAAGAGAGATTTTAGGAGGATAGCGATCAAAACGTTTTGCTTGAGTATTTATTGATAAGTTTTTCGGCACATTATGAGCAATTTGTTTTTCGAAATTGTTACAGCCGATCTTGATGAAATTCTACTTCTTGATTAAAAAAAATGTAACTAATAAAGTAATGATTTTTTAAAAATTGTAATCCCCATTTTTTTTTTAACATGCCTAAACTACCATATGCCTAATTTATTAACAATTGGTCAAATCGTTTTGTAAAGTCCATTTTTTCGATCTCAAAACGAATTTTTACAGTAATCGTCAAATTTCTATAAGACACGGTTAGTGAGAAAAAAAATTAATATACTGTTTAAGATTTAAATAAATATATTCTGATTTTCCTTGCTTATTAGTCTTGCTTATCACTTTCGATATTCGAGAGTTGTATACTCTGCAGTTATCGATGTAATATTACGATAGTGATGCTCTGGTTTTCATTAGGCGTACCACAAACACGATCAATGTAAGCTAATACAAGCCGCCATGTTCCTTGACTCTTCGACCACTCTCAGGATTAGGCTAGATGATATTCTTAAATTTCAATAAATCAACGTAATAAAAAAAATCGAAAGTTATAAAAAAACTGTTTAAAAAACATTCGAAACTTTCGGTGCGTGTCTAGTTACCGTACGGGCCAACAGGTAGCGTTTCAAGGAAGTTCACCTGATTGGATCCCTTCCCCACCTTCTACCGCATTTATCAAACCTAGCATAAATTGATACCTTGAGTGGTACAGAAATATCAAAACGTATTGTTTCATTTTTAGAAAGATCGCATTTTGTAGTCCCTAGCAACGATTTAAATACGAAGCAACTTCAAAATTAATTAATTATATTAAAACCTTCGTTTACCTTACACTGTAGTACAAACAGAAACTACTCAAAATTAAAAAAAAACCAAATCAAAAGTTCAGAATTTTCATAGTTTCCAAAAAATCAGATTTCACCATCATAATTACTATTTTTAAATTCATTGAAGATTTTAAAACGAATCCAGATCGTAGTTTGTTTTATTTTTTTAATCAGTTTAAATGCTAATTTACGCCAGATGTCAACGCTGTTTTCAACGATGAAATCAGGTTTAAAAAATCGCGTAAGGTACAAAAGTTATGATTTGTATAGTAAGAATTTATAAAAAAACTATTTTTTTAATAAAAATGTAGCCCCGAAGTTTTTATAGGCCACCTGAACTGCTGCGTGCCAAATTGCATCAAAATTGGTAAATGACATTAACGAATGCATTTTCGGTCATCAAAGCGGTTATGTGTATTTAGGGCGAATTCAAACACGCGTAGGGCATGTGTTGATAGTAGGGGCTTGTTCTGTCAAATTTGAAAGAAAAACAAAATATCACGAGCTTACACTCGCTTAACTCTGGTCCTGTATTATCAAATGTGAAATGACTATGATGAACTCTGTCAACCCATGTAAGGCCTTCGCACCAAGTCACCCCTACAGGGTGTCGTGTTACACCGCTCCTGCTCAATAGTATCAGGTATCCAACTTGTCTTCGTCCAAGGACACAGCTACAGGTGCTCAAATTCTTGGACCTCGATTAAAATATTTTTATACTAAAGACAGAAATAACGACAAATAAGTTTTTTTAATGATTACATAAGCAACTATAATATTGGGAAATTACATTTACCTACAAATTACATTGAAATTCCTTAAAGTCTCTGGTGATGTGCACGTGAGCAGCAAAACACAAACACAAAGAACAGACAAAGTTAAAAAACCTTTATTGACCAATGGACTATGAAAATAGATATTAAATTCTCAAGATTAATTTTATTGCGATGACATTTTGTATGCAAGTACACACTTTGTATCGGGAGAATGGCAAATGTATTACGTTATTGGTTACTCGTTTTAGAAAATATTGTTATTATAAGTTATGCATTCTTAAAAATATAATCACGTTTATACTAATGAAGCTGAAAGAGAATAATTTTCTTCAGTTTCATAATGAATGCTTTGAAATGACATGCTTTAAATTTCCCGGTTTGTTTTATAGATAGACATATACTTGGTGAAAACAAACTTATTTATAAACTATTCACGTAAAACACAAATACACTTCTTTGATTTACATATCCGGTAATAATTGTTCATTTATTGAAGCAATAAATGCTGACGTCATTATGAAAAACTACACAACTGCTGCTAATGTAACATGAAATTAGATTAAAGATTTAAAGTCTTTTAGACAGACAGTCTGCTCGCTGTTGTTGAAGAGAACAGCAGGAAACCACCTTGACAGGTCAATCAGCCTCAATGTACTTGTCACTCTCTCCCTATACTATATTTAACATATATTCAATTATCTTTTGTTAGTCAAAACTTAATTGTAAATGTCAAGGTCGGTAATCAGACACGACAGACAAAATGTTCATTTTGATTTTTTTTTTTACAATTTGAAATTGAACTGTATTTAAAACAAGAACTTGAAAATTTGCCTATTTTTTCAAAAATGTTTTAATAGAATTGTATTCGGAATTTACTCGTAAACGTTCAAAACAAAAAAAATTAAATTGTTTAAAATAATAATAATAATGACAATCAATTTAAAAATAAAATAAATTTATTGTTTGAGAGTAGGTTAAGCTTAAGGAAAATGTATAGATGTGTACGTTGATATATGTTGTGGTGTGTGTGTGTGTGTGTGTGTGTGTGTGTGTGTGTGTGTGTGTGTTTGTTTATTTGTGTGTGTTTACACAATTTTATTTCGAATTATTCACTTGACATAAAAATCGAATTTTACAAGAGCTTAGACAAGTCCGTTACACAGCGAAATCTGTTGGGACATTTTATAACTGACGGTTTTGGGGAAAATTAAAAAAAAAACAATTTCTATTATTGGACCAAAAATAAAAATCATGTATCGTGTTTTCTTTTCCTTTTTATTGTAATTACAATAATGTTTTTTTTCGAAAACACGAAAAAATTAACTTAGCTAGTTTTTAACAACGTAACTTAAAATTTATTATCCTATCAGCTGTTCAATGAAAGCAGCTCACCGTTACGAATTAATATAAAACAACTGATTCTTTACTATGACTACCACTATAAATTTGTACACTAGCATTCACGAAGCGCGTAAAATTCAGCATCACTACCAAGCCATAAAACATGATACATGTTAAAAAATCATACCTTACATCTTGAAAGGTCTAACTTCTACATAGGCTTTATAATCTACATTCATTAAAATTTTAAAATCAATTGAAACTATAAAAATGAACCTCACGGCAGTTACCACATATGTTATATTTTTGTGTATGAACTGTTTGTGTTATTAACTGTCAGTTATTGTAAATTCTCTTGCAACTAACGACAGCGACACAGTTGCGTGCTCATTGTCGTTATGTGCTACATTGGCTATAGCCTAGTGGTCCAGAGCCTCGGTTATTGAATTGTGAGTGGTCTAGAGCTAGAGTTGTCAAACGCCATATTGCTTTAACACCTATCATTACTCTGCAATGCTTCCTATTTACGTTATGATTTATGCCGGCCGCAAAGTGGTCCATTACTGGACATAATCTAGCTTCTTCAGCCAACTATAAATCAAATTCTAACCTCAACTGAGTTTTATATCTAACCCACAGTATTATCAGAGTGATATTTAAATTAATAATTTTAATTATTCTTATTACAGATTCGTTCTATTAAACCTAATTTACCCCGCAGGGGGTGCAGACTAGCTGCACCTATTGAGAGGATTTAGACGTCCCTCGCGGTACCCGAGTCTAACATACACTTACAACACTACACTTGTAACTTTAACAGTATACACTCACACTTACATATAGGGCGGCGATAATAGCCTGAATGTGCTTCTCGCCTTAACAAAAAAATTAAACTTACTTATTTTTTAGGACACATCGTTAAATTATAAACATTTAAACATAGTGTCAATAATAAATGAGAAAAAAATATTGATATTTTATTTTATAGTTCTAACATTAAAAGTTCCGCTTTATTTTTCTCGGCTCCGTTTTTCTAACATTTATTTCGTTTTTAATTTGAATGCTACAGTATCAATGTCTTTCAACAACGTATAAATTTCCAATAACACTATACAAGCAAGGGAACAAACTTGTGTGTATATTAATAACAACAACCTTTTTTATGTAAAATAAATATATATATTTAATTTTTTATGAACAAGTTATCCCTTCGAAAATTGAAATATTAAGTAAGGATCAGCGCTGAAGTCTTGATCTCAGGTCTTATTCATATTATGGACGCTACAGTACCTCTTATTTGAAAATTTGACCAAATTTTATGAAATTTCAGTAGATATTTTATTCACAAATACATATACCGGTGATTTGAAAACAACAGAATTATTTTATTGTAAAAAGACAATAGGCACGGTGTTTTATTAGTTAAGGTGGTACTGGTGCAACGGTGTTTTATTAGTTTACCAACTGGTGCAACTTATGAATACGCTGAGGTTTGATATCTTTTTTACGCCGCCCTAAACCCTTTGGCCTTCCTTCCTAATTGCGGCACTTTGGTCCGCCTAAATAGATTTTGTAATACACTGCTCCGCTTTAAAACGACATTTTGTATAGTAATAATAAGCGGTTTCAGCGGTGCCCAGATATCTTCAGCTCCATGTAAGGTTCAAATGTTCTTCGGTAATGGTAGTTTTTATCTTTAAAAGCTCAGAGAGAGTTCAACGCCCCACGCCACGGACTGAGTTGGCGTTCAACCAAAACATATCCTGCAATTTACGTTCGCCAATTCGGTACAGTCGTCGAAGAGATCGCAGAATGTTTTCTCCCCCGAATCGTATGCAGTTACCGGTCACTCGGGTTAAGGATATTCAAGTCCAACGAAAAACAATGTTTCAGGATGTCCGAAGGCACGTCTTGTAATGTAGGTGTCGCGATAACCCGTTGTGATCCTTCTTTTATAACTGTACATGAAAGGATTGGCGTAGCTGTGTAAAATGTCCTGTATTAATGTGCCGTTTATTGTTGAAACTCTGTCTATTATTCTTTTGAATTTTACATACTTACGTCGTTCTTAAATAAAACGCGCACATACGGCGCGTATCCTGTGCTTATATACATCACAAGTATTTAGTATAAATTCATGACCGCGTTCCAACATCTCGAATAAACTCCCCCCCCCCGTACCCCCGGAGGCTGCCTCACATCCGTTCCATTTAACGCAGACTGCAAGCAGTATTATCAAGTCAGGATTTAATTCAATTAATCTTCCATCAAGCGTTACATATCTGAATAAAATTTCAAATTTTAATCACTTGGTAATATATAATCAATTTTTTAATTATGTCATTTATTAACTTAATTAATGTAATTTTTCATTAAATTTAATGCGCCTTCAAATATAAACAAATTAATTTTTTAAATAATTTAAAAAAAATAATATGTAGGCATTATCAAATAAATTACAATTTTTTTGAGTTATTATTTTGTACACAAACATATCATAAGTACGTTTTTAAGAGAACTGAAAATTATTGCAATAAAATAATTATTTTAAAAAATGTATTTATTTCGTATCAGACCAACGAAAATTATGGACATTTTTGCTAGACGGCACGTTTTCTGTTTTCATTTGACGTAAAAATAAAAAAAATATTTAACATTATCTTCAGTAGTTTCGTTAAATATAAATTAAATTTATTCTTTAAAGAAACTTATCAATTGAATAACGACCTGCAAACATTATTCAAAACCTGCATAAACAAAGAATAGTATACTTGCCTGGGGATATAATAGGTTAAGCAAATGTTTCTCGGAAAGTTATTATTATACGCCATTAATTAAGTAAAATTACAAAAAAGTCCAAGCGTCATTCTCGTTAAACTCCCTAATTGTTTTACAGCGCGTTCGATCTTGAGGAAACCTTGAGTTTTTCTAGACCGTGAGTCCTTGATTTTAATCAAGTAGCTTGCACGTGATTAAATGAGAATATCTTAATACCGACAAGGAATATTAACTGGCAATAGGAATATTATCGTACACAAGCAATAATAATGTATAGGCCTACAAGAAATGTTAATTTATAAAAAAGAACATTATCGTACACGATGAACATTAATATATGAGGAATAATAATAAGTAGGTTTTTAAAGATTATTAGTAAAGAGTCTGCAAGGAATGTTAACTTAAAAACAAAGTAAAATTTTCGTACGTGAGGAATATTGATACGTATCTGGAATATTTAACAGAAAAAGAATATTTATAACTTACATACAAAAATATTAACTGTCCGAAGGCGTATTAGCTAGAAAGCAACAAATGAATATTACCGTTTAAAACAAATATTATTACGCAAACTATAAAGATTGTAATACACTCAATTTTTAAACATACAACTAATAACCAGTTTTATGTAAATGCACGTCAATCTTCTTTAACTGAATTTATATTTTTATAAACATTTAAAAGAATACACACATTGTTATATACTACTGTAACTTTTCATTGAAATCAATAAATAAAGATCATCCCTAAATAGTAGATTCATTCAATTGTATGAATAAAACAGAATAGTTTCAATTATTTTCAGTAATATACAATCATTAATGATATTTTGTTATATATTTGTTATATTGTGTATTTAGTATTCCTAAAACTTTTTCTCTATAGGATTTAAATTATTTAAATTTTTGGGCGAGTGAATCACCCTACCTACGCAAAAGGGATTGTCTTTGTAGGAAACTGCATTCGTAAAATACTTGAATTACTTAATTTAAATTTAGGACTTACATCAAATACAATGTTATAGTAAAAAACATTTACAACTATTAATTAACAAATGATTTTTTTTGCTAAATAATGATAGAAAGCTATTCTTGGCGCGGACAACGTCTATTCGGCCCACTTCGGTGACCCAGTCGAACGGTCAGCCTCCGCCAGTGTCCGTCTCGGTGTCCGCAGGCGCGCACTCGCCGGTCGCCGCTAAAACTAACTAATTGATTGACCCCTGAGGTCACGTTTGCCAGTTTAACACGTATGTGCGTTTTTCTCAGAATACAATGGCCATCCGATGAAAGATTTCATGCGCAAAGATTATTGGCTGCGCAACGGCGGAATAAGTTATTTACAATTTCGCAGATACTATCTCTTCAATTATTCATAGTCCGTACGCGTCGCCTACTCGTGGGAAACGTTTAATTTTAAACAATTCGAAACTAAGACTCGCATTTTAAAAGTTATTTAGAAATTTCTGTTTGTGGTAATCGTGCGTTTTAGACGATGTGGTAATAAATACTCTAAAAACGTTATGTAGGCCTAAACATTCACCCGTTACATTATTTGCCCGAAAATTCCGGTTCGGAGACAAAAAACCAAATATTCAGTGTACTTTTGTAAAAATTAAATTACACTTAAGTATTGTTTGTAGGCGCAATGCACATTTATAACACAAGTCAATTTATAAAATTACCACCAAAAGTTTTATCAAATTCTGATAAAGAAAGTAGTTATATTAACGTAACGCAAAAATTATCATATACAAATATTGGAAAATACTCTAATGGAGCTGTTATCACAGAAGATAAAAAACCGAAACCTTCAAAATCTTGACAAAATTTATCACAAAAATCGATTTTTTTGTAATAACTTGGATACTTTATTTACCTTTTAAAATACCGCCAACCTTTTCAAAATGACAAAATTCTATAGGCCTACTTGTAAAACGTTTATTTATCATACATATTCTTGAAAGACTTTACAATCGTAACGTACGTTAAAGTCTGCGTAAATATGAATTTTAAAGTTTCAAACTGTGACAGCCGTCATATTCGTTTCCTTTCTTTTATTATAAAATCGAATTTTCAAAATCATGTAAGATGAAGAAATTATTTCGATATCAATATTTTGAAATTCACTTTCAGAGAGCTCTGTGCCTAGATTATTGTTGTAAACGAACATCTAATGAACACAATTTTTAGATGAACGACTATCATATCAGTTATGAAATGAAACAAAGAAAGAACAGTTCATAATCCGATTTTTGAAAAGTAACAGTTCTTTTATCTACCGCTACAATATTGATTTGTACTAAATCGTTATATTTTCGGGCTGATTAATTTAAAAATCGAACTTGACTTTACATACAGTTGTACAATTCATATTGTGTATATAATTAAAACTACAAATAAAATGTTTCCCACTTAGCTCCGTGTAATGATTATATTTTCCTGATTCCAGAGTATTGTGATGCTCATGTTCAGGGAAGAAAAGAGTCCAGAAGATGAGATCAAGGCGTGGCAGTTCTGGCACAGTAGGCAGCACAGCGTGAAACAGAGGATACTGGACGCAGGTAAGCATCTCCTTGCATCTCCTTTCTACCGCTAATAAAACTAAATATAGATATAATCGTGTAACCATAGCTATTAAATATTTATCAGTGCATTAATGAAGTTTTATGATTCGCAAATAAAAACGCTACCGCTTAAAATCTTAAATAATTTATTGCCAGAAGTGTAATAAAATAATTTCGTAATTTACATTTACAGTATTTAGTTGTAAAATATATTTTAGTAATAAATTTGCAATTAAAAAAATTATAATTGAAAGTAAATGTATTTAGTATATTTTATGACTTTCATGAAGTGTTACATTAACGTAATTATTACGCTTTCAGTAAATCTAAACCAATTTAATTGTTTTGAACTTGATTCTTCTTTAGTAACAAAAAGCATTATTCTGTATTATATATACAGAATATATAATAAAAATAAAATTATACCCAAAAATATAAAGCCATATAATTTCTAATAGAAGTTATCTGTTTAATCAATCAGTGTACTATCTCGCTAGAAGTCGAACCTAGTTACTTCGAATATTATGCTTTTCCTTTTCCTCGCGTTACAATGATCCTCCTCCTCGTCTTCATTAGTCTAACTAGCGTAAAGAAGTTAAATGTAGAAGTTGTAATTCTATATTCTGACTTTTAAATTATTGCTAAAAGCACAGAATTTCCACTTTAATTAAAAGTTTGCATTCCAAGTTTACCACTAAAGCGAGTAATATATTATTAAAAATAACAACGAAGCGGTATTAATTAAACTTCACTATGGTTTTTTTCATTAAATTTAATAAAATAATAATAATAAAAATGTTGAGTAAAATTAAAATGAATTTATAATCATCATAAATACACTTATATGAAACGTGAACTAAAGCAGCAGAGATAACAAACTTTGTTCATTAATAAACATTAATGACTGTAAATTATAACTGTATACCTTACGTTATTTATATTTAAAAATTGTAATTATATGAAACAACTAATGCAGGATATAAACATTCCAACTATTCTTTGGAAATTATAACTAGTAAAAGCTACGTATTTGGTGTTAATTAAAAAATCTGTACAAAAACATTGCTTCAACTTTAATCGCTTTAAGAAAAAAATCGGTTTGGCTTCATTTATGTACGAAATGAAAAATCGGTCTGATATCTAAACATTTGTTTTTCGTAACTTAAATTTTTGGTCATAATTGAATATCCATAATTTAATTAGTAGTAATGTAGAAATTAAATAAACTTAGAATCATAAATTATTATCGTATTTCTCGATTTATTTATGAACCTCAATCTATTTTACTTTAAATTTTTTACAGTGACTTTGTGCAAAACTGCGCAAATAATTTTATAGACATTTTTCACTGTCCCATGGCCCAATTTAAGAAATTAGCTAAATTTTAAGAAACAACAAAAATACTTGTAACTGATTTTCGAAAAGGTTAGTTGTAAATAAATTATATTTGTGGATAATTTAATAAAAGTTATAAAATTTGATTTTTAGAGAAGGTAAATCTTAATTTTAATACACATTCAAAGCCAAAATACCACTACTAAACCAATAGACAAGACTACCGTATTACTTACTGAGACATCCCCCGGCTGTCCCGGTAATTTGATTGGCGAAACCAAAGTAACGGCAGAAAACGACCGCCTTCATGCGCAGCCTATCCAATTACGTGTTTAAATCGAAAAAAAAACTTAAAACGCTTCAAATGAAGGATGATTAAAAGTAATTAAATATCTCTTAGGCAACAGCCTCGGGTCAACGTCCGAGATGGTAAAACCTATCGATAATTTATTCAATCGGTTAATAGGATGCAAGAAGGTAAATTTAAATTATCGGTAAAAACGATATATAGGCTACACTTAGTGGGCTGCCGGGCGGTGTATTTTGAATTTTTACTGCGGGCAAAATATTTTTACACGAAATGAGGTGATTTTAGAAATTTCTGGTAAAAAAAAAATGTAAAACAGAAAAAAGTAAACAATAAAATAGTTTCAGAAGTAATTACCTTAGTTTTTGTTAGTTGATCCGTAAACGTATAACCTCAAAAATCATGTAAATTTATTTAAAATCACCTGCACCGACTAAAACTTTCTAAACGTTTTACGACGTATTAAAATGTAATACCTTAAACAGTTGTTTATATTTTCTTTATTATAGACATTCACGTAATTCCGAAATATTTTATTACTTTTATTTTACTTTATTAAAGATTGGTTACTGAAGTGAAACTACGATCGCACACGCTGTCTCACTGACGTGACGCAAACAAAATTCCAAAAAGTAAAAGAACCAACATGAATATACAAACTATAATTGTGACACGCAAACAATTCGTATTTCTACATAATAACGCTATAATAAACATTCAGTGATGTCAAAATGGCATTACAAATCTTAGTCATAACATTGTCTGCATTTCAGTTTTCTCACTTCTAGTAATAAATTCTGTTGTGTCATTTAAGATTTTCACTGGAATATAATAAGCAGATTTTAAAATTGTTTTCGATGAAATAATATTTAAAAAATTGCAAGATTATTATGAAAGTTTTAATTAACGCCATTTTGAAACTCATAAACGAACTTTGGTGGGTCATGTACCAAAACTGTTAACAAAATCAAATAGTTTTGGCATTTAATTTTGGCATGAAATGTTCCTTCACATGATGTTATTCAACTTTGTTTTTGGAAACACGTTTTTATCGCATCAACGGGACAGCTGGGTGCTGCCATTACCTTCAAATTGTTACGTTGTTCGTTTAAATACAAGATATAAATTTTACGATTAAAAAAATCGTGCGTGTAATAACTTTAAAAGAAATCTATATCCAACTTTTTATGACACAACTGCATGACTACAATGGAGGTTTGGGTTTACAAAATAAGCCCCTTCTTTGTCTCAATGGAAAGATAATGCATCTCTGCCCATGCTGGAATACTATTAAAAAAACGTGATGTTAAAATTTAGATGCTATCGAACACCTGTGCACCAAGGCCACACCCGAAATGAAACGTGTCTAATTGTTTCACTTCGCCTTAAACTTTTAATAATAACGAACGCTCGTTGTATTTGTACAAGTATTTATTGACAAATGTGAGATTAAAAAAGCAATCGTACATTTTCCGTTATTTTTAATGTGTTTTAAGTATTTTTTAAAAAAATTAAATAAATTTATTCTTGGGGATACTTTAGTCTGTAATAAAGGAAATACAAACAATCGAATAAATATTACAAAATTTATTATCTCGTAAAACGTTTAGAAAGCTTTAGTCTGAGTGGACAATTTAAATAAATAATTTATTATTAAATTATGAATAAATCAATCGTAAGCCTTTAACGTGATTACGAAATAGTTAATTTTAACATTTTATTAAATAATTAAATAATCATGTAATTACTATGAAATGGTTAAAATTAAAAAAAATTAAATATATTGACACTGAAGGACACATCTGTCAATGTCCTCTTTCTGTTGCGCTTGATCTCGACCAGCAGCCTTGAGAGGTAATTGATTTCCTCAATAATCTAGTAAATTTCTGTATTTATAGAATTTTTTGTTAATTTTAATTTTTCTTTTTATTTTTTAAATATTGTTTTCAGTTAAAATTATTAAAACTTAAATGAAACTTACACGTAATTTATTGTTTATGAGATTACATTTTATAACTAAAATAATCTCGAATAGTAATTTATATTAATTCAATTAAACTGTCCCTTTATATTGAGATAGTTTCACTAATTTTCGGAAATAGGAACGCAGAAAGAACGTGTAAACTTGCAAAATTTTAGGAAAGTTAAATTATTTTTAAAAAATGGTTTAACGTTCTGTTTTTAAAGTGCCAATTGAAGTGTATTTTGTTACTATTTAGCAATTTACAGATCGCTAATTTATACTTGAATTTTTTGTTTCATTAAATAAAGTCTAAACGCCGCCAACCATTGCCACATAACCATTGTTTTTTTCACACAACGCAGTTTGATTTTCGATAGAATATATTTATATTTAATAAGCCCGGCACAAAAAAGTCTAAAAGTGTCTATCTTGACACTTTGTTCATTTTGAAGACTAAAACTATTAGGCCTAATAGGTTCCAGAGTAGGCCAATCCCGCAGGTGTTTATTGACAAGTTAATCTTACCACGGTATAAGAGGTTCTTGAGATTGATCCGTTAGTTCTGTGAGAAGATTTAGGCCCACCTTCTTCCGAAACCAAATCCGCCGCCATCTTGGAAATGATGATAAAAACTTTATAAGAAATCTGAGATTATGGGGTCAGGTGACATCTTCCCCTGGGTAGCCCGTGCTTCTCGCTTCACTCGCTCCGCTACAACTAATCTTCTTTCTTCACTCTTCTTCTTCCCACTAAGCTGGACGAAGGGAACTATTTTTTTAATTTATCCATAAAGCCGTAATTATATTTTTGTCTGATAACGTTTCA
This sequence comes from Callitettix versicolor, assembly GCA_022606455.1. Classification (NCBI taxonomy): domain Eukaryota; kingdom Metazoa; phylum Arthropoda; class Insecta; order Hemiptera; family Cercopidae; genus Callitettix; species Callitettix versicolor. The sequence goes on from CM040191.1 coordinate 46,209,949, forward strand.
ACATAATAAGGAAGCCTTAACTGTATTTTGTTTATAGATTTATCCTTGTATCTGAATATAAATATGTCCAATACAAAAACACGTAATGGAACTAAAATTATATTATTTATTTTAGATTTATTAAATTAAAATTTTGTATCATGAACAAAAACTATTTTGCAAGAAATGAAGCAGTTATTATTCATTCCGTTAGTTTATACAAAATATATGTGTATATGGTATTTTTTTTTTATTTAACATTGTTTCACATAACAAGTAGCACTATGGCAAAAAAAACATATTCCCTTCAATTATAACTTCAAATTTCTCGACCAAATGGAACTTATTTATATTCCATAATTTCATACCATTTCATTTTAAATTTGGTGGCCTAGTTAATAGCGTACTAGGCTTTCACCCCGAGGATCCGGGTTTGATTCCCGGCCATTTTCATACGCTATAAATCATCCCATAGTCTGCATTAGCCCAAGTGTGCACAATAGTCGGACGTTAAAAAAAAATTAATAAATTTGAAACTTGCAACAGTTATTGCAATATTCGAAATACATTTTCTGCATACGTTACAAAAATGTCACGTAACATAAAATATAACAAATACGTTATTCATTTCCCCTTGTTGCCTGTATTGAAATTTTCTTAAGCTATTGTTTTAACAAGACTTTTTGCTCCTACTCACATCGTTGTGAACTCGGAAACGAAACTTCAACATTTCACAATTATCTTTAAGATATCCTATTTAGTTGATAAAGACGTGTTAGCAGCAGACAATGTAACCCAATAAAGACGGTTCAAACGCCTTAACGTTCATCTAAATATTAAAAAAAAGTAGTTACCTTCAATATATGCTAAGTGGATTGTTATTAATTACTGTAAAATTTCCATTTAAACGCAGATCGACCAATGAGCAGTGAGCAAGCAGCTCTGTGTTGCCCCCGTAAATCAACTTCAGTAAACCAATTTGTTGCCATTGGACGCAGAAAGATTTATAACTTAATTTCCGGTCTACAATTATTTTAACTTGGAAAATATATATTCTTACACAGTGTTGTTGCTAGAATGTAGAAAATACATATTGCTTATAGTTTCAATAATAAATTTATCTATTCGATCTACGTTGTGCAAATAATTATTTTAATTTCAATGATGTCTGTGATTTCGTTTCTATACCACTTTTTCTAGAACAAGTTTTTGTTAACATATCTTTGTACATTTAAAAAGATATTTTTCTTCGCTACAAAAAAACTTATTAAAAACGAACATTTTGAACTGCCTTTATATTAAAACCAAAGGAATTTCTAATTGAAAGTGTAGAATTCACTAGTGTAATGTAAGGAGTTCATAAGTGTAGTAGTCATTATACTTACTTATATAAAATTTTGAAATAAAAACCACATATTAACTAAACTTAAAATATATATATATATATATATATATATATATATATATATATAATGTTACAAAATAATTTAATTCGTAGTAATATGAAACTAGACAATTAATTTAAATTAAATATAAAATCATTTCAGTAAGAAAGAAAATTAAACGTTTGTCAGTTACGTACTACATATTAACTTGAAATTTTTTCGTACACATAAAACAGATTCTTAAGTAAAATCTTTAATTACAAAATTTAATTAAAAGTATATACGTTCCGTTTTCTACTTGTCACTATTTACAGTCAAATTCACGACAAAGTGTTAATTTGAACAACACTTGTTAAGCCTAGTCTGCTTGGAACACTTATCACACGCCCCGTTGTAAAAGTTTGTGCGTAGGCCGCAATGCTGTATTGCAAACTGGGTTCCGTAAATTGTCCATTGTGTTTTTATTTATTTTCATGAGCTCAAACTTATTTTGATTGCAATCAGGAAATCTCAGTCTGCATCCGCATGGCACACTTTTCATCCTTGTGTAGGGCGCATCGTCTGTGCTATCCGTGCGTTCAAGTCTCCTCACGTTAGGCGAGTAAGGATGGATTTGTAATTTAACAGTTTATGAAACATATTAAATGTATATGGTTCCTACAAACTGAGAACTGATACACAAATTAAGCTAGTAGTGTTTTCTAAAATGATAGTGACACATCTAAAACAATGTAAGTTTTAGTTTCCATTAATGAAATTCAGATACACGTTATTGTACTCTACAATACTACAAAAGTATTATAAGACTCCCAAAAAATATTAAAACACCTTATAACCGTAATAAAGTACAGTGACATAGTAAAACCACCGTGGGAAATTGCGTAATCCATAACATTTCTGATCCTGATTTACTATCAAATTTTAATGATAAAAGTACAAAAAATTGCTTGAATGCTCTCAAAGACAAAACGAAAACAAAAGTTATATTTTAAAATAACAGTACGTTTAAAAAATATCTTCTTAAAAATTGAACAATTGAATCAAATTAACACTTCCACCTGCTCCAACACAAAATGCATATATGCATTTTGCTTATATGCATATATGCAAAATCAATATATGACGATGCAAAAAATGACTTTATGCAATCAAAACTTAATATTTTACAAATACAAATCACTGCAACAAAGTCTTTAAGGACTAACAATTTCAACCTTTGTAAATTTATATAAATACAATGCACACATAAATAACGAAATCCACCTAGAAAATAAAATGAAGAACCACCTTCAGTAACCTGCATTTAAATTATAAAAACATGTTACTTTAAAAACTGCTCCACATCATTCACTTGAAAGAGCCACGTTTTATCCCGATTCGTAAAAATACCTACTGATTATATTATTTCATTTTTTTTATTTAAAATTTTTTGGCAAAATTGTAACTAATTTGTTTAGGATTTCTACATTTCCTAGAACAAATTAATAATTAATTCCGATGTTTTACAAAACTCAACCTTAACATATTATACCTTAACATATTATAGCATTAGTTCTGTTTTTATTAACTTTTAAATTTTAACGTTTTACTTATTTTTAACTTTAGTTAATTGAAAAATTGCGTTTTATTTATATTTTAAATAAAGATAAAATATTTGTGTGTGTTTATATTTGATTTATTGTTGGAGGGCATATACAAATATAATAATAAATAATACATTATACATTTATATTAGAAATGTAATAATTATTCATTGTAAATGTCCATTGAAAATAATAATACTATCTTAAAAAAATACCTTACGTAAATTAGGTTTTGCTAATATTATCACAATAAAATTATTTTAAATATGTTATCATGGTCTATAAAGTTTGATTAATTTTGTAATCTTATAAGATTCATGCATTTACTATGTCTGTGATTATAACATAATCGGATAATTATTTTACATAATTTATTTTACTTTACCTAAGTTGTGGTTCTTTTACCTAAATCTAGAGCCCTCTTTTCAGTAGAATTCCTTGATGTGCTCCCATTCGTTATCGATCGTTCTGAGTGTTTTTTGCCGTTGTTTTTATGTGTAGTGATATTAAGCTATATTAAACATGTTATTATTTAAATATGTTACTATAGCAAAGAGATAACTTTTTACTTAGGTTTTATAATTAGCTTACAGTATACTACATTTCAGCCCACTAGTTTTGTTAAAAGTTTAAAAGTTTGTGACAGTGAATTTTAGACCCTATATAGACGTGCGTTTATAGAGATAGTAGTGTAATAATTAAATTGACACAAAATTTGAATTTTATAATTTTTCACTTTTTGTTTTATAATTTTTAAACAATTAATAGCAGTATGTATAAATTGTAACGAAATTAAATGGTACAAATTGTCGCATGAGAGTTTATGGTGGTATATGGGAGGTTGTTGGGTCGGTGACCTTCGAGGTGAGGTTTTGGAAGCTGCAGGGCCACCCTAGAGCCTCTGCCCGATGTTACTTCACGATAGCGGGTAGAGGAAACAAAGCAGCATACATTATACAATTTAATTGACAGAAGTTGTAGGATTTATCGAGCTGGCTGGGAGCGGTACAATCTCTCTATTTATATCAACAAGACAGGATGTATTGGTTTCGAGGTTACATATTAGAAATATTGTTTGAATACACGAATAAATATATTTAGAAATAAAAAATACCAACAGAATATATTGCGTTTATGTACCTTAAAAAATAATGTTGTATTTGTTGTAACATTCAAACGTTTTAAATTTTTTTAGATTCAATAGTTTTTTACCACAAACTCTTACGCTTTCACTTCAATTATATGTACATTTGCCTAACGTAGAATACATCTAGCGCATTTACAATATGTTACGATTTTAACACGTGACAGTTTTTGTAAATGCCCAAACGCAAACTTAAAAAAATATGAAATTTTCAAACATTACTTATTGTTATGTTCGTATATTTTTGGATCGGAGCCGAAAATGACCGAGCGAGTATAGCACGGACTCACTCGCTTATCCCGATCAGAGGGCAAAACAAAATGGAGTCTTTCATTTAAATTAAGGTGTTTATAGCGGTTAGACAAAGTAAATTATCTAAAAAGGTATTTAATGTTTAAAATATTTATTACAATTTTGTTGTTTTATGTATTACTAAATGGTGAAAACTTTTAGGAACAAAATATCACATGGAATAATTTATATAACTATTTCTAAATTTATTAAGATTGAAAATATTTTCTTAGAAACTTCTAAAATTAAATATATATATATATATATATATATATATATATATATATATAAGGTATATATAAGATACACACACACACACACACACATATATATATATATATATATATATATGTGTGTGTGTGTGTGTGTGTGTGTGTGTGTGTGTGTGTGTATTAAAAAGTAAAAGGTAAAATTAAATATATTTGTAAGCATTGCGTTACAAATTGTTTAAACTAATTTTGCTAACGCAACTAGTCCATTAGTTGAATGAATAAACTGCGCAAAAGTCACAGATGACTGTCGTAATATGCCTACTGGCTTTGTGTTTCAATAAAAATGATTATAGTAGAAAAAAAATACACTGTCATTAGAAAATCACCTATAATATGTCATCATTACGCATTTAATTTTATAATTGCTTTTGCTCTATTTATATCTAAGAAGTAAGCAAAACACGCACGGAATTACAGCAAATGGTTCACATCGAAGAAGACGGAAGCAAGAAATCAGTGCGCTGACGCAATACAGAAGCTACGGAATGAACGACACAGCCGCCATCTCCTTTTATTGGAGTATAACTTTAATAAAACACGTAATCCAAGTTAGCCAGGTGATTAAGTGAAGCGTATACCTAATTGCGGCCTCTAACGTTAACGTGAAGCCTTCTTGTCTTCTGAATAATCGAACTACATTTAATTTCCGTGTGATTATTTTAATAACACTCGACCGTATGCAGAAATGTGGGTGGCCGCCGGCAGTCTGTACTTCGCTCGAGTAATTGATTTAATGTGAGTCATCCGATAAGCATCCATTAGAAACTTAATGGAACTTTGCACTTTGTGTAAACGAAGAAAGTACGAAAACACGAATCAGCTGACATTACCTGGCGCTCGGTTGGAAATAAATCTTTTACAAGTAATAAAACGCTAAAGAACTAAGTATTTTTCAAAATCTTTTTTATAGAATTTAATTAATTTTTTATATATTACTGTAATAATCTTTTGTTAAACATATGATTAGCAAGAATTATATTAAAATATTGTACGAAATAAACTATACAATTTATCTTTAATTCTTACTATTTAAAGTATAATTTGACGATTCCTAATGAAATATTATGGAAACAATGAAAAAGAATAATGAATGGGATAGGCCTAAACTGCTAGTACAACCGGAAATGTACGCAACAATATGAACATAAATAATAAAGACATCTAACATAAAATTGCGAACACTCATAGCTGATACTATATTAAAACAAAGCCTCAAAAAACGATGCTTTATTCGATATCTCGATCAGTTGCCAAGATAGAATCGCTAAAATAAGAATTCCTTAAAAATCTTAACCTTGAGGGAAAGTTATCGCCAAGGAAGAAGTAAGTGGTGGAACAAGTTCCAGAGTGCTGGCGCGTCTGAGGTGTTTGGTAAACGTAGTAGTTAGAAGTAAATAAACAACAATTCAGAAACTGGAAGAGGACTGAGGGGCAATACCCGTTGACCTATTTATACCGAGTAACGGCGGCAACAAGTCATTCATTCTGAAATAATGATAATTCAAACACGATATTCTGGTTTCACAGCCGTTGTTAAATCCTGTTTCTGTAGAGCACTCCATAGTACCGGGAGCTTCTCATTCATCGGTTGCTGGTCGCCTTGGTGGGGTGAGGGCGGAACGGCCGATACCTGTTCTCTCGCTATTGCCAATCGAAGTGCCCATATTAACTCTAGTCTATAATACATCAGTGCGCAAATTATAATTGTAAGAAAACACATTTTGCTTTCAATTCAACCTTTTCCACCCTCTTTCATTTTGTAGGGTTGATTTAGTGCAGCTAGTTCACTTAAAATGTGTAAAATTATAATTTGGATATGAAATATTAAATCTAATCTTTCATTTTATTTTTGTTTACGCAATCTGATAAAGGAGTTGAAACGGTAAGTAAATTGTATACACTCTCGAGATCAAAGTAACCGTTTACACTTAAATCAATTAAGTAAGATTAAGCATTAATGCAGAACGCTTAATGAAATAATAATGAAATTATAAACGAGTTTTGTGGGAGAAACTTTGTTTCTTCTTTATTTGTTTCACTCAACTTTGGGGAACACTAAATCAATCACTTTTTATTCTTCTGTGCCTTCCTCGTAGCCCAGTATTGTTTCATTTGTTGTGATCTTGCTTTTCTATTTCATTTACAACTTTGAATTTACAACATCATTAATTGCAACTTTGTTTCATTTACGTCTAAAATTAATTTTTCTAGTAGCCTTATATTCTATTTTAAATTAAGAGTGGTTTTTAAATTTCCTTATGGTTGTATTTATGTTCTTATCAAATTTCAGTGATAATATTTTGATTGCATTAAAACCAAAATCGAACTACTTTTTATGCGCAGTTTTGTTTCCAGATACAAAGAACAGCGTTGGTCTAGTCGGGTGTATCGAAGAGGTGGCACACAATGCTATTGCAGTGTACTGGAATCCACTCGAGAGCTCAGCAAAAGTAAGTTTCTACGCAATACATACAATTAATTATAGAAACCGTTACCATAGCAACAATGTATGTACAGGGAGATTAATTATACCTCTTAATTTTAAGAATACGTTTAAATAAAATTGTTAAAATAACGTAATGATTTTTATTCAAGAAAATCATAGCAATGTAAATAATCCCTAAAACATTGCTTATTTCTGAATACGTTTTTAAATTTAAAAACATTTTTTTTAGGGGGGCTCAGTAATTACCTATCTAGAAGTATTTAGAAAGTGTATGATGTTTGTTTTGTTTACTTACTGAATTTATTACATATATTTTTATATTATCCTGCTTTATATTTTAAAAATGTTTACATAATTTAGATCAGTAAATGTAAACAAATAACCTTATTAAAAAAAGCAATGGAAGAATACTGAAATGAAATGAATTATTTTTCTTATTGCCGCACTGTAATTTAAAAATTAAGGAACATTTAACAAAAACCTTGATACAATGGTTCTTTTGAATATTTGAATACTGTAACCAAAACATATATTGTCTTGACTCATTAAACCATTTCCGTGAGTTTTGGTGGAGACTTAACGGACAATCGCTAGGTGCACATTACCCATGATTAAAACAAATTGGAACAAATAACGTAACAAAATATACCTCATGAATTTTGTAAACAGTGTCATTGTAATATCTAGACATTTCAGTAATCTATTCAATAAATAACAAAAATTAAAAAAACAAAAAAGTAAATTCAATCTGACAAAAAATTACATTCAAATTTGAAACCGCAAAATACGACATAATATGCCATCAACGGGCGTTTAAAGGTTGAAATCCGCAAATTATTTCCTTAAACGAAATTTTTCTCTCCCCCCATCCGGCATAATTGCCTCCTTTGTTTCGACTTTCAAAATTGTAGGCATTGACCTTTCCCAGCTTCGGTGTTCGGTGTTTAGGTTGGGACGTAATAACACCGTGAAACTAATGTATTGACCATAATAACATGTTAGCCTCGAAGCGGGCAGCGAGTGATTCATTGTCTTTTAATTAATTGATATTAAGTAAAGTTGACGGTTGAATTTCGACCAAGTTATAGTAGTTTTTGGAGTTTAAGTCGTGATGGGAACGATAAATTATGTTTTAAATTAACACTTTTTTTACTGTAGGATCAATTAGCCCTCTAAGTAACCTGTACGCCTATTTTGAACCAGTGCTTTGGACAAGAAATCATTTTAAAAAAGATATTATTTTGGTCAACGAATATTGTTATGCATGTTTGAGCGAGCTTGCACACGCATAATTGAAGGCAAACTTATCGAAAGATGAAATTTGAAAAGAGTCTTCATAAGTATCAAGAAAAAAAATATAATTTTTTTCATAAAAAACTGATTTTTTTAAAACAGCTTTTAGGATGTTAATACATTTTTTCTGAAAAATAGAGTATAGTTCATTATAATAACGAACCAAAGAATTTGATTTGGATATAATTAAAAATTAGAAAAATCGGTTCATCATATTTTGCTGAAATTTTACTCATACATGAAAATGCATGACTAAAATCATTGCTGCAAATTTAAAACATTTGAAAATTACGTTTCGGGAGTAAATCGAAAAAACCAAAACCAAAACCAAACCTGACCAATGATTTTTTACTAGCCTTTTTGGGTATAAAATTTAAAGTCGGGTAGTGTAATGTCCTTGCACTATTTATAATTGGTTGGTGAACAATCAAATTTAAAATATGGCTTGCCTAATAAATTAAAATAAAGAACGCCCTAAGGAATACGTACGCGCATGCCCGACTGGGAGTTCCGAGATGGCTTCAACGGCAACAAATTGAGATCATCGGTCAGCCGGTGATGTTACTCGTAAAATGTAATTAATAATTAAACAATGATACCAACAAAATGTGGTTCGCATTAACGTAATGACAGTAAAATAAATGATACTTAAAACTTCATCCAGTTAGGGATGATAAATCTCCAGCTCCAAATAAATGAGGGTAATTAATTCGATCCACTTAACCATGCTTTCTTATAGTGTCCTTCGTAAAATAGTTCTTTTCAAATATCTAAATCTAATTTTGTTTCACTATATATATATATATATATGAAGTACTTTTTTTAAAAAAATACTTCCCTGTAGTTGAAATTTTTTTTACAATATATAAGTCGATGATTTTTCTACTTATCAAATTTTAAAATATATTGTTAATCGTTATAAAGGAAATATATTTATTTTATTTTAATTTTTTTTAAAGTTAAAGTTTTTCGAAATATTTTATTTAAAAAAATAACTACTGAATCCAGCTGATTAAATGTTGTTTTCCATAGTATGTTGTTGTTAGTTTCCATGAATTTAAATATTAAAAAAAAATAGCAAATTACGATCATATGCAGTACTTATGTTTGTTTTACGGCTATGACTATAATTAAAGTTATATTACATGATGCAAATTTTCCTACAACATTACTTTGTTTGTCAAAAATAAAAAGATGACGCGTTTGTACATTTACAAACTCATTACGTTTTTTTAAAACTACCTTCGATCTTATCCTAACCGACGTCACCTTAATTAATTTTATATTCGTCATACTGTATGCCCCACGAGGTTTTACAGTTATTTAGAATTATATTGTTTTCTACAAAAAAAAATGCTTTAAGTAACACCTACCCGAAACCAGTAAACTTTTTTATGTAGATTTGTTTTGTACGTTTTGTGTTTTACGATGCTCGTAAATTTGGTAATTGTTTGTTTTTGTTCGCTCTACAAAACTTGTTTTATAGTTTTTTACCCGAAGAAAAAGTCCTTCGAAATATTCTTTCGTAACCGTGGTACGTCACTAATGTCTTTAAGTGGGACACTGTTGATGGTAGATGAAGATTACCGTCTATGTTTTAGATTTGTTAAAAATGCAAATTTCGCTGCTTCTTCGTTAGCTTTATGTTCTGTTTTGTGTTTGTTGTTGACTATAAATCAGTAAACGTTTTTTTAAAAGCTGTTAAAATACTGATTTACTTTACTACAGATTTTTTTCTGCTTTCGTGTATCCACAAAAATTGATGTTATTTCAAAAACACTTTTTATTGGCATGACTAAAGTGTACTTTTGAATAATAGTGTCGTTATTTATTTTTTATAAACTTTTAATACCTATTGTTTCAGATCAACGTAGCGGTTCAGTGCCTGAGCACAGACTTTAGCAGTCAGAAAGGAGTCAAAGTAAGTACTGAAACCAAAAAGAATTATCCACATTCTCGCTTTACTACTTCTAACTAATCTCACTTTGATACTTTACGTTTCGAAGATCAACGAATATTTTGACACCAAAAAAATTAACTTTTCTTTGTCCCAGCTACAATTCTAAAACAAACTCAATCTGTAAGATGGAAGAATAGACTCGAGTCGACCTTCATTCAACGCTAACATTAATCTCTAAAAACACCGTGCACAGAGCAGTGATGTATTCAAGGCGGAGTTGTCAAATTTCCTAATCTGTTTCATCTTGAAAATATAAAACAAGAAAGAAGGACGGCTCGCTTTTGTACCTGTCGCCCCGATGTCCAGTCAGCTGACAAGTTAAACAAATTCTAAACTTCTCTCCCAGTATCTTGCTAATTAAAATGGATTTCTCCGACCGACTTGCTACTAACAATCGGTTTTATAAATAATAATAACGGTTTGTAGTGAAAGGTTCTTGGAGAAGAAGATGGATACATTGAAATCGTGTTGATAACATCAACGAAATTTTATAATTTTTAAAAGCCAAAGTAGCCTACAACTTTCACTTCCTCTGTTTAGATAATCTATATTAAATAAACGAGTTATAACTTTTAGAGGTAAAAACGTTATGTATATTAATATTGTACTTTGATAAGTAATTATATAACAGGGAATGTCAAAGCGTAACATATACATGTTAGAAAGGTCTTTTAAAGAATAAATCAAGTAAAATAAGAAAGTAATTTGAATAAAAAAAAACTAAATTAATGTTTCCTTCTAATTTAAATAAAAACCTTTACTGACATGACTTACGAAAGCATATTAAAATATAACATTAATGTTTAGCCGGCAACGGTTCAATGACATGTGGAAATAGAAATTCTAATGTATACAGTTTTTAACGTTCTTCGTAATAGAACCGATTTTCAAAAACTTATACTTAAAAGAGTTGAGTTTTTAAATATTGTACAGTGTATAATTTTGATAGGCTAACTATTTTTCTCGATATATGCCCTATTAATATCTACTTTGTTCCCAATTTGATTTTCTTATATATAGGCTATAAATGTTCGCTTTTGCTATTATTCGTTGTTTATCGATTTTGGAAATTTGTTTCCATCACGATAACGAGACAGCTGCGTGAAGTTGTTATTTTTAGGTGTAGTAAATCCGTCGAATTTACTGTTCAGTGAAAACAGTCTGACATTTTGTTAAATATGTCCGGACGACAGCCGTGACGAATCTCCCACGCAGGTAGTGTGGGATTAATAAATTTTGACTTTTTGTCCTTTTTCCTTCTCATATTGAATTAACAATAGCATGACACTTTTGGAAATATAATATGAAAAGGCCTTTGATCCCCCTCCCTTATATAAAGCGAAGCTGGATTTCTTTACCTTTGAACATTCGAATAGCCTTTGTCAGCGCAGTTTTGTCATTCACTCCATTTCAAATCTGTTGTTTACAATATTGTAAGGAATTTGTACTTTCTCACTGTATGAAGTACATGGAAACAGTTGTGATTTTAATAATATTTACGTGGCGATTTTGAAAAATCCAAAAAAAGTCGTGTATTATTTATTTTCGAACCTTGTTAAATGAATTTACCGGTTTATATGCAATTCGTCGTGTAGAGGTTAATGGTTTCCCAATTACTAAAAATCATTTATTAAATTTTTTCTTTCAATATTTACGAGCCCTATGTTTTTCAAGTAACATAAAAATTTAAAAAAAACAGTATTTTCTCTAAAGCGGCCTTAAAAGTTTTAATGAAATTTTACAAAAATATAGTATTTAAATATCCAAATAAAACGTTTGGATGCAATTATCCGCTACAATACCAGTCGAAAACCTGATTGCGATAAGAGTTTTTTCAATTTTTTTTCATTAATTGTAAACTATCAAAATTTGAGCAAAATCTGACAAACCATTTTTGTGAAGTTAGATGGATTTTTCGGGCTTTTCGTCTATAATTATTTGAAACCGTGTTTGGGAAATAACCGTCAGCAAACTTGTAAGAATTTGTTCGTGTAACCTTGTAAACCTGAACGTAACTTGTAAACTTGTAAGTACGAGTTCGTAAGTACTTTTGTATATAATGCACTATTTTTATACTCTCTTTGGGTACATAGGAGTAATGTTTACTGATTTTTTTCCAATTTGTTTTACTTTTAATTTGTTTACTTGATTTTTAAACAAACTTTATCACTATTGTATTTTCAGGGATTGCCTCTTCATTTGCAAATTGACACGTACGAGGATCCTAGGGACGGGCCAGTGTATCATAGAGGCTACTGCCAAATCAAAGTGTTTTGTGATAAGGTAAGTGTCTTCACAGTATACATAAGCGTTTTCTTATTCAAAATTAAATACATTACTTTCCATTATGCACAGTATGACGACCATAAATTTAATCAATTATAAATTCTTAGAAATGAACTAAGTGTTTCCAGATTCCTAAATACAAATAATGTGTGGTGTGTGTGTGTGTGTGTGTGTGTGTTTAGCGTCCGATTTGATTAAAACTTGTTACACAAACGTAGACGAGTTCGTTTCCCAGTAAAATATATTCCACCATTTCTAAATTTTGAAACAAAACATAATTGTTTTTATTTTACATTTGAAAATCGACACTCGTCGGTAAAATCTGTATGTACATGTTTTGATAGTTAATTTAATTTTTAGGAAATGAAATATAACAAAAATCGTATGTAGTTGCATTTATCACGTCAGCGAAACGGCTGAGTGTTTCGATTATTTAAAAATGCCAGCGAGTTGGACGTCTCAAGTTTACCATCTCAAGTTCCGTGATTATATTTTCAACTCTTTATATAGGCCTACTATATCGCAGAGATTGAAATACTTCGAAAACCACTTGTCGTGTTACTGTTTTAAATTTCATTAACGATTTTTTGGATAAAAAGAGTAACCTCTTTTGATAAAATTTGTGATTTAGATGTATTGTGACTATATTTCGGAACCATTTTTTAACAATCTAAAACAATATTTATTTTAAAGACCTATTTATAAACAAAAAATGCCTTTAAAATTAACAAAAACGGTGTTATCGAACTTTTTTATCAAAAATTTGGTATAGTGGCTTGATTTAGCGATTTCCACAAATAAACATAATTGAAGATATATGATTAACCGATTTTGAGATATTTGGCAGATGTTAAATATTTTCGTCGAACGCTTCCGAAAGGCATACTTTTTCTTCTGGTTTTAAATCGTTACATTCAATTGAATGGGACACACTTTGTCCTGTTTACGCATTATGTGTTTGTCATGACAAACCTTTATTATTCCAAACACGATAGTGACTGCTTGCCATAAAAATGTCTCAAGATCTTAACGGCTTCGGATAATTTTGTCCTTATCAATCATGTCGATTGACTTTCCATCGGTGGCGCCATTTTGCTCCAGTATTTAAAACATTCAAACAATGCGACGCTCCGTAAATGGCCAAGTCGTGTAGCCCGCACCTGTCGTGCACGCATGCGCGAACTCTTATACCGCACCGCCGTTTAAATAACAAAACACGACAATGTACAGTATATCATTTTAAACTTACAGTTTACACTTTTTTATTTTAAATTCTTGTTATGGTTAGGGCCTACTCTAGTACAGCGTGACTACAAAGTTTTGACGTTTTCTACAGAAAATACTTGTTTATCTGAGTAAAACTAAAAGTTTAAGCGTATTCAAAAACAGGTTACTTTTTAAGATCTGTATTTATACTACAAAATCATGTATTAGGGTTTCAAGTCAGTAACAATTTGACGTTCAGTTCTGCTCTTACACGACGTTCCTTATCGGAAAAACACAATTTTATTTCTCAACATCAAATGATTAATTAACACATCACTGGATGTACACGGGCGTAACAAAAACAAAAATGACAGCAGAACTGTATCCGTAACTATAATCACCTCAACAGCTTCAAATGTTTTTTGAAAGAAACATTGTCTACAGTGTTGTTGATAAAAATATTTCATTAATAAATTCATGTCTCGTTGCTGTACCAATAAATCCGAATGGCCTAATTCTAAAGAATCCCTAATTATTCCTATACGTTACCTGTACAACCCTGCAGGATAACGGAGTCTGGCTATTCTCAACTTTAGGGCATGCTAGAATCACAGGAAAGATTAAAAACCCTTTTGTAATTACGGGAACTGATCGGATGGCCAAATAACACGATTTCTAGATCCTTTGATGTCAAGATGACATTTGAGGAGGAAGATCGTGTATTGGGAAACTCTGGAGACCTAGTATGGTCTACAGGTGGCTCGAAGACAAAGACAAAGACCGCTTGAAACCAATTTTGTGAGACTGCTGTTTGGGAGAATTTCAAACAGACCTTCAAGAAGGCTCGTATTCATATTTATACCGGTAGCCAGTCAGCAGTCAAAGCACTTGTGGATCCTGCAATGCGATCCAAACTGGTCTAGAAGTGTTGAAAGAACCTCGGTGCTCTATCTCTGGAAAATCCAGTTACTTTTCACTGAGTCCCGAGGCACAAGGGGATAGAGGTTAATGAGAAGAAAAACCGACTGGCTGGACTGGAATATGCATCTAATTTTATGACCCGAGTCGGCTTTAAGGGTCTCTCTATCGTTGTCCGGGTCTACTATCAACAGATCGATTAACAAACAACGCCAGGCAGGATGGGATAACCTTATTGGACAATCCCATAGCCTTTTAACCAAGGTTTCATATTGAGGGCTTAAATGGACGGCAGACGTCTTGGGTAGAGCACAACTTAGGAAAGTCATGAGGCTCATTATAGGGCACTGTGGTCTGAGGGTGCACATGAACAGTATACCACGGAGAAACCGTGTGTAAGTTATGCAATAAAAAGAAAGACTACAAAACATTTATGCTTATGAGGCTCTTCCTAGCAGGAGGCAAGGGTTTTTGGTTTCCAGCAGGATGAGCTAATGACTGGATTGTTGGAATTTACTAAAGGCACCAAATCGCTGAACTACTACTTAAGAGGTTTAGTTGCATAATGGATCCGTCGATCGTAGTACCTGGTATTTTATAATCCCTTTCTCTAAAATTTAGTCTAATTTAATCCGCTTGTCAATAGTATCACAATGTAGAACAAAAAGGTCTGTTACGTAGATAGCCACAGATTTTTTTAGATTATTTTGTCTCGCAATATCGATTGTAACTCGTTTAACACAGGTACGTTAGACACCCCCTTTAATTATTAACTACTCCCTTTTATTTAAAGGGTACGTTTAACCCTTTAATTATCTTTTATGATTTTATGCTGTTTTCTGTCAGTTGTCAATTTGGATATTTCTGGCGCAAGTATTTTAAAACTTTATTAATTGGTGTCCATGACAAAAAATCGTTTCGCCTTCTGTTTTCGAGTCAGCCAAAAATAAGTTTAAAAAAAGTCAGAAAATTATGGTAACTCGCAGTTAATTACGTAGTAAAAATCCAAACATATCACGTGACCTATATTTCGTAAGTAAAAATAATTAATAATCCGACATTGGGCTTACTGTAATAATATATAATTATAAATTAAATGATTTTTATCTACAATTTTGACGCGTTCCCGTGTGCAGCAATTAGCATCCCCTAGTCAATGGCGTATGTTATCAGATTCTAACGCAAGAATTGATTGCTGGTTTGAAGGTTTTTGCGCTCGCAGAGTAAGACCGTATTAACACCTTAACAACAGCCCGGACGGACGGACGCGTCTCGGGACGGATGAAATCATACACGGATCATTATTATTACTATTATTATGATTATCGGAGGAATAAAGCGTTGTTAGCCGCACCACGCCGTGGGGGATCCTCCGTCCTGCGCGCGCATTCCTTACTCAGCGGATTCGGTAGGTAATGGCGATGACTTGCATTTAAGGAGACTTCGGTTTTTAATTATATCGTTGGGCAGCGCGCTCTAACAATTAGAACGGATTAAACTAAATAAATTTTTACGTTTGTAGGTTAGTACTTAATGCATTGTAGGCCGCCCAGAGTGAAGTTGGGCGTTTAATTATAAACAAACTGTAAAAGTAAATCAGCCTCTTCATTCGTATCACTTAAGGTACAATTAAAAGTGTATCATCGGGTCTTCCGCTTGGGGCTCACATTTCTGATCCGCTGCGGTACAACAATTCAAACAGTCTAATGGTTTTACAAAAATATACCATCGTACATACTACATTGATTTTTGTTTTATTTTATATATTTTATAAATAAAACGAAGTATCTTTACGCCAATTTCAAAAGTAGAAAAATATTCGAATAATGTTAGAAAAAACCTTTATTTAAGCAGCTTCTTGGTACCCAGCTAGCGTAATGGAAGCAAACTTTTAAAAAGTTACAAAATTTTGTAATTCGACATTATAACAAACATTAGTATATGAAAATACATAAAACGCTTTTTTATAATCTTACATTTTTTTGAAAATGTGATTTCATTCTTGCATTCAGTGTTTGTCAACCGCCCTCTGTTTCGATTTCGAATGTGTAATGTAATTTTATTAAACGTCTTATTTTGCTGATTTTTAGTAGTGAAATCGTATTTTCAACAAAGCGTAAGATGAAATGTATAAACATTTTAAATTTCTTAATAAAAGCCATTTTGAAATGGTCAAAGTGATCTGGCAACAAATTTATTACTGTAAAATTTTTTTTTAAAGTAAAATTGAATCAAATGTGTTATCACGAACAGATAATATATATCTATGTTTATTTTAATGTAAATTTTTAACTACCTCTTAAAACGTGCTTTAAAGATCAGTATCGTTTCACGGCTTCGGGTTGGAATCTTATTATAATGACCATTCCCGAAGAAATGTGCATAAAACATTTCATAGAACTAAATAAAAAATGTTATAATGTTATATTATGATTAATATAAGTTTTGTTGTTTTTTCGTTTGTTTATTAATCGTCTAAGTATCTTAACTTGATTTTTTTTCTGTTTAACGTCCGACTATTGTGCACACTTGGGCTAATGGAGATGATGGATGATTTACAGCGTATGAAAATGCCAAGCCCTGGTCGGGAATCGAACCCGAGTCCTCGGGGTGAAAGTCTAGTAAGCTATCAACTAGGCCATCGAGACGGCTTCTTAAATATTGAATTCAAAACATAGTCACACGTAATAATTATTATCAAAATAAATAATTCTTAAAGAAAATAATGAATTAAACAAAATAGTAAACATACCTATAATTTTACACGTTTATGTAGTAAACTACAAAATGAAATTAAATATTTAAAAACCTAATTAGGTGCTGCCTTAAGGCGTATAAATTTGGCCACTTACTTACACATTGCAAAATAATGTTAAGTTTAAAACGGGTAAACTTAAAATGTAAGTACAATGGAAACTTAGCCGGCACAAAGTGTAAGTACACATTTAAGTTATTTGTTTTATATTGTTAGTTGGCAAAAGGTGGATAACGTTTAAAGCTTCAGTGAAATATTCACGATTCACATTTTTCAGCTCAAGTGTCTTCCTCATAAATCCAGATTAACGGTCCGATATCAGTCAAGAAACAATGTGTCTCAACTAGAAACCAGCAATATACTAATCAGATGTAAACCGGCATAGGATATTATATAAGAACACATATTTGCATGTACTTCATAGAGTATATGTTATTTACCAATCAAACTGGGGGCGGAGGAAGTTGGGTTATTTATTACGGCCTTCAAGTCCGGCGTCGTTAACTCAAGATGATTTACAGCACAAACTCTTTAATAATATTTTTATGCGGTTTAATTAAATCAATCGAGGAAACCTTTATTTCCAATGATCACGTTGTGAATATTCCGACTTTGGTACGCTGCCAAGCTGTTTCAGCTTCGTTTGGTATAAATTTCATATTTTAGACATGATAAAATCACACATGTATTTTGAGCTAAAAACTTTAATTCACCAAGAATGTTCTGAAATCACTAGAACGACAAACACAAAACAACTTTAGAGTTGTTCATGTTTGAAAAATGCTTACGTTACAAAGAAATTCCTTTTATAGTTTATTTAATTCTGCCGAGGATATTGTGCATTATATTTTAGTTTTTATAGGCTACAAAATATATGGTATTTTAACATTGCACAAACAATATCTATTCAATTAAATTATTTAAAATAGTTCAAAAAACCAAAATATTTAATATAAAATTATGTTGTTTCAAACCTTTTATTCTGAAACAATAAAAATGAATTAACCATTTCATTAGTTTTGCTCAAAGTTTAGTGATACAGGCTTTAAAGATGCATAATTAAAGCCAAAGTACAAAAAAAATATTTAAAAAATAGAAATTCAGGGTTTGAGGGTAAATTTAAAGTAACGAAAGAACGCTGGTCGTGTTTTATCCTCGAATCGTTATTTTTTTCAAATTTGCTACGTTTACTTACGATGTAAATTTTTATGTTTGACCAAAAATGCTTTGATTGTTTCGATAGTTTTAGAATCGGAGTTTTTTTGGGAGATAACGACTATACTTTTTGTTTTGATAGTTAATGTCTATATTTGAACAGCCGCCTCGGTGGCCTAGTTGATAGCGTACTGGACTTTCACCCGAGGACCTGGGTTCGATTCCCGGCCAGGGCGTGGCATTTTCATACGCTATAAATCATCCCATCGTCTGCATTAGCCTAAGTGTGCACAATATTCGGACGTTAAACAAAAAAAAAATTATATTTGAATAAAATACATCGTAAGCGATTACCAGGCCCCTCAATGTAAAAACGAAAAAATCTGTCGAAACCGATGGCTGCCCTGGAAAACTTTGAGAGCCAATTGAGAGAGAGGATCGATTTTAAAGTGAGAATGCGTTCGTTACCACTAGAATGTTTAATGCTAAAAATAAATAAAGCAGCCTGGCCACACTGCACGAGATGGCTACAGAACAGCAGCCGTGTTGCTTCTTTATGAGGTTATAGTTGAAGTTTCCGACCTATCCAATCATGAGTCCTTGACAAAGCGCCCTCCAGCATGCAAGCCACGTCCTGCGCAAGATGTATGTAACCTAGTCCGCAGGACCTATAGCGTAGATCGATGTAATTGAGATCCTATCTTGAATTTAGATGGGCGCATTAAGGGTTTAACAGCGTTCTCTCTCGAGTCATTTATACTCGTGTGACATAAAATACGCCTTATTATTGCATTTATGATAAACACAGTTTTAGTCGTTAAGCTAAAGAAAAAAAAACAGTTACACAATTTTCCGACGCCAATCAGCGGAGATCCGTTTCAGACAGTGCAATTATTGTTTTATTGCCGCTAGAGTAGCCTCACTACAAAGTCTGCCAGCGTTTTATTGCCGGACGGTGTCGTTCTATGATTTATCGAAGCCACACACTGCATAGTTTATTGCTGCGACTTGTCGCTGATATTTTTGCTGTATAAAATACATTCTAGTTATTTTCCAGCCGCGAATGTTGAGGTTATAAAATTCGCCGCAAACTCTGGCTTAATAAAGTAAAACAGGTTTTTGTAATTATTTGTACATAATTTTATACTTTTTAAAAAAGTCGCAATTTTTATACGTCCGATTTTAAAGTCACTAAGTATATCAAACAGTTTTTAATGTTGTATTGTTATTTTTCTTGAACGTTTAATATTTTAGATTGTTTTATTCATTGCTTCTGTCAATTCATCAAGTCTCAGCCAAACTTCAAGAAATCTAACGTACAGCTAAAAGAAAAGATTAAAAAATCAAATTAAATTAAGAAAAAATTAAAATCAATAAAATTTTATTTATTTCTTAAGAAAAAGTCTGTTTCGACAGCGCGTACACCTCGTAATAAAGAATATTTACACTTGCGTAAAATGCAAGTGTGTAATTTATACAAATTGTACACTTTGATGTAACATATATGTTTATATCAATGTTTATAAAATTAGAATGTTTATGGATTTATCCATTATCAGTACATTTGAGTTAAGAAATGTTCCAAAGTGCAACAACCTAGCGATGGATACTACACGAACTGATCGATGTTTATCAAATTTGGCACTATGTACAGTTTGATAATATCTCGCGATATTCTTTAAAAAATTAAAGATGTTTGTCTTAACAGAAGAACTTAATTTAAACTTAACAATAATCGTTTTTCTCAAAATTTTTATATCAAAAATGGTTTTAATAAAATTTTATTCAAATAATATAATGTCGGGTGACCAAACCAACCCCAATTAATCTACAACCCCATCACAAAAATCCGTTTTGCGAACTACTGATAAAAACCGGAAAACTTCCAAATTTCTCAAAATAGGATTTTCTCCAATTTTTTCTTTTGTCTAAATATTCACAACTGAAGTTAATGCAAATTGTTTTAGAAATATACGTGTCAGGGGCTAATCTGAAAGTAACCTGTTACCTTCGTCGAGTTTATCATATTTTGTCGATTTTTGCTGGAACCGTAAATTTATTTTACTTTTAAAATGACTAAATTACAAACTTTGAGAGATTTTGCAGATTTGTTTTTGTTCAATGTAAGCCTTAATAATCGCACGGATCTTTTCACAAGATTATTTTTGGTGAGTTTTTCCGTTTACAAGTTTTCTTTATTTGTTACGTTACATTTTTTGTACCGTTTATAACTTCATATCTTTTACTCATTGAAGTTATTTCTTTATTGTATTTCTCTCACCGGCTTATTGTAGTTGCAGCCTTAACAGATCAAATAACTCGCTCTACCCAAAAACGTGTTCCTCGCAGCGTATATAAATTGTTACTCTGCCCTCACACGCCTTGGATATTATTCTGGCGGTGGAATCTCCACCAAATCTGCCAAGCTGAGATCACGGTTCAGATTGCCCCGACGTGTGCTTCGGGCTTGACACAAACAATGGACTTTGGACCACACAAACTTAAACTTTCGTAATTCTATTCTTTTTCTGCGACAATTGTTTCCTAACGACTCTTTTGTGTTTGTGTGCCGCTAATAAAGCGTATTTTTAATAACTTAGGCTAAAGAATTTAGGTTTTCCACAGTAAAACACAGCTTTGGTAATTAGTAATACAGGTACAGTATAGGCCGATCAGTTAATCTGATTAGGCCAATTTAGCTCACATATATGAATATTCGTTGCTGAAAATCTGTGTAGCAAACAAAGTATAGATACACTATAACAAACTGTGACCTACGTCCTAGATTCGATTTATTCTCTAACAAAAAATATCATTTTCATTTAAAATATTTGTTATAATGCGTTACGTTATGAGTCGGCATCTTGAAAACATTTCAGCAATTGTGATAAACGAAATGCGGCAATTTGTTTTACCTTATCCCGATATTTTTCTTGAATCGATTTTTCGTTGTCTTAGTGATGCACACTTTGCGTCTGTATGCAAAAGATGACTAAAATTTGTACATTTACCTACCTTTATTTGTAACATTAGTTTAAAAATCACACACACAACAAAATAACAGTTTGTGATTAACTTTATAAGAGAAGTTTTTCTAATTTATATTTTTCTGATTGTTTTACATTTGTATTCGTTATTCACTTACTTTCTTCCGTTAAAGGTTCTGTTGCGAGCTTGTCCAATCACTATTACAAAGAATAACATCAAATTTTAAAGCAAAACTAACAAATTGCAATTAAATAACAAAGTCTATAAAATTAAAATAATATAACAAAATTGCTCATCTATCAAAATATATTCTTATAATTAAGTTACGTGAAAAAGCTATACTATGCAGTAACTGTTCTTTGTAATGGATCTTATAAATTGTTTAAACAAAACGGGAGTGTTTTACTAAACATGGGTAACTATCGAACTTGCTATTTCAAAAATTTACACGAAATTCCTTTTAAAGATTTAAATTAGATTCCTTAAAATCGACATCAATTTGAAAATCTCTATTAACATTCTCCAAACCGAAAGTTAATCCGTGTGTTGCCTGAAGGTTGCAGGATGAAGGATGGTGCCCGCAGGCTCTACCCCAGTGGAGCAGCAATCAGGCCTAAGATACATATCATTAGTTGCGTTCAACTCGTGTCCGTTATTTTTGTCCGCTGCGCCGCACACCTAATGGTGGACTCGGACTACGTGCGAACATTTCCTTCTTTAAAAAATCAAATAAACTCTGCTGTGCGACCGTCAGACCTCGGCCTTCGCTAAACTACGACTCTCGTTTTAATTTATCGAATTAAACCCTCCGATGATACGGGCGGTGATTGTACGCTACGGAACAATCGCCTCTGCCTGCTTATACTTTTATTAATCGAGACTTAATTTAACTTTACAATTCAGATTCATTTTTTCCCATAACAGTCCCGTTCACGTAGGATAGATACCGCAGTCGTTGGACCAGTAAGAATTGAGTACTATTGATTACGCCACGCCCACAATGAAGGTTTTGGCGACGTGATTCTCTTGGCTGCCCATGCATTAAACATGCTGCGTATGTCTCCACCGTGGACCACCAGCAGTGCGCACAATATTCAGACCCGCTGCACCTGAAAAACGTCAGCAAACTTTTTATAATTTAATTTGCCACTGTAACAAGTGGCGTCAGTTATCGAAATTTAGCGATCGCACTAAGTAAATTTCAAAAAACAGTTTATTTGTCTATTTTTGTTTTTATGTGCAATTAATATTTGTGTGCGAAAGGCAATACACAAGTACTGTTTTTAACGACTTTCACCGTTTCAGATGCCTTACAAATTGATTACTTTAACATGCTGCTGTTACGATCTTGTTCTATTAAACAATGAAGTAAATTAATTGAAAAACTATTAATAATAACTTGATGAACCTCTTACTGTAATCATCAACTTTAATCGTGTTATTCATTACGTTACGTAATCATGAAAATTAATACAAAAACAAGAAAGATAATTTTGCCTAAATAGCTGTTCAAATGATAATACTGTAATTTGTAACTAAGTTTGTGTTCATTGGTTACAATGAATTCAAATAAGAACAAAGAAATCATTATTAATTGTATTTTTACTTTTAATATTGTTAAACGTATGTATTTGAAGATATACACATCTACAATGAATGGGGACTCGATGGTCGATTTGGTTAAAACACCGCTGAGTCTGCTGCGTCTCTGAACTGCGCAATTTAAGGTTCTTAGTTCTAGCAGCAGTTACTTCCGTTGGTTTTCTCTTACCGTCAACGCTGATCCCTCGTCCTCATTAGTCTAACTGGCGTAAAGAATGGACGTTAAACAAATACAATGAATATTGTACTTATTGTGTTTTAACTAATAAAGGTTTTATTGTTATTTATGTCGTATCGGTTATCGCTTGAGCTGGACAGCGTCGAGAGTTCTTTTAACACGACTGATGCTGCTGAAGTAACTGCAGCCGAAAATCGTACATTTTTATGTCTGCTTGAATTAGAAGAAACAACTATCAACAAATAAACTGAAAAATAGGATAAATTTCTTGAAATCGGTTTGTCAGATTTTGCTTAAGCTTTGGTCGGGAGTGGAGAAAAAAAAACAAACCGGCATTTGTTTTTTTTTCAATTTGCGTTCGAACAGTAAATTCCGTGTTTTTAAATCGTTGAACACTAACTTGAAAGTATATTTTCAAAGAATAGCTACAGGTTTATAGTAAACAAAATGTGGATTCTTTGTAAACAAATTTTCCGCATTCTTTGCCATGCAAAATATTTTAGAAACATGTGGTTTGTTTGGTTGTTTAATTTAAATATTTCTTCTTTTAAATATTTTGATTGTTAGAAAGTTTATACAATATTTACGCAGTTTTTTTGTTTTCAATAACGCAGCTCCATGTTTAGTGGTACAATAAAGAAATAAAAGAAAAAATCGTTTTACTGCCGAATTGGCCTGCAATAAATACGCGCGAGATCTCGCGTTGTGGGCGTAACCAAAATGGAAGCTGCACCTGCTAATTAAACATTAATCTGAAGTGTAACTCTTCAATACGCGGTGAATAAATTTTTGTCCAAGTTAGGCTATAATTACTGTTGCGCTTAATTACTTTTCTAAACGTATTGCCTTACTAATCTTTGAGTCACATATTTCAGTGCGTCTATGTTTTTGAATAGGCCTAATTAGTGTTTTTTCTCACTGTTGGAATAAACGCTGAATACAGATTCGTTGAAGTGATGCAAACTTGTTTCTATTAACTAACATTAAATAGACAGAATAGTGTTAATCATCATTTCGCAAGCGAATATCATTGGCACAAAAATATATTTTGGTAATAGTTTAGTCATCTTCGTTCCTCAGCAAAATCATAGATTTTGTTGTTGTTGAAATTTACTGCCTTATACAGCGTTAAAGTCTCCAAAAATTAACATTTTAAATGAATAAAAAAACTGTTTTTCCAGTGCAAGTTCTCTAACAATGTGTGGGCTTACAGATAAACTAATTAACCTTAATAAATTCCACGAGAATAAATTAATGATCAGAATAAATTTCAAGACTAATACCTGAATGCTGTTGATTTTTCCTATTTCGTGTGGCTGCACCAAAAAGTTATTTTTTGGTGAGAAAATATTTAGAATGCGCCTAAAGTACAAGATCCTACTCCGACGATTGGCTTTTCTTAAACGACTGTATTGTCATTCCTAACTGAGCGATATCAGAAAAAAACTATCTAAAAGTGACTTATTTTAATAAACTGTAAAATTACTTTGTTTTTACGGAAATCAAAGTGTTTTCACTGAGGTATTGCGCAAAAACGATATTTGGGCGCGCATACTAATACATCAATTTTGACATTTCTACATTTGGACGATTTTGATACCTTCTCTCATAGACTAATAAGATAATCATATTTCATCACTTAGGATATAAGCGTAAAGGATAGAAGAGATCACCAATTTTTGTTTTATTTTTTCATCACTTAGGATATAAGCATAAAGGATAGAAGAGATCACCAAACTATAAACTGTAATTTTTGTTTTATTTTTTCATCACTTAGGATATAAGCGTAAAGGATAGAAGAGATCACCAATTTTTGTTTTATTTTTTCATCACTTAGGATATAAGCGTAAAGGATAGAAGAGATCACCAAACTATAAACTTTAATTTTTGTTTTATTTTTTCATCACTTAGGATATAAGCGTAAAGGATAGAAGAGATCACCAATTTTTGTTTTATTTTTTCATCACTTAGGATATAGCCTAAGCATAAAGGATAGAAGCGATCACCAAACTATAAACTGTAATTTTTGTTTTATTTTTTCATCACTTAGGATATAAGCGTAAAGGATAGAAGAGATCACCAAACTATTTAATTCTTGTTTTATTTAATACATTTGAATTACACACCATAGAGAATGTTTCAAAAACAAATTGAACATATTTGTTAATGCATTCAGTAACAAACTTGTAGTTTTCTTTATATCAAAATGTAACCTTACACTTTATACCAACACCCAATTCAAAAACAGTTTATATTCTTACATTATGCATACATGCGTAACTATTTTGAACAGCTGTGGTTACGTATTAGAATTACAACGGCAAATGTCTGTTCCGTATAATTTTTATCAACCTCTTAAACTTTATATTGCAAGTACAATAAACTACTCATTATACACACAAAAAAACCAAATTAATTTCACGATTTGCTTGGACGTGTTGGAAGTTATTCATAAAGAAATTTCGAATGGGCTGTATTATATAAAATACTACTCGGCTTCTATTTGCATTCAGTAATAATGTACATAACAAATTGAAAGTCTTCCACATTGCTGAGGTTATTGGTTACTTTTATTATTTTTCTAATAGGCCCGCACCATAATGTTCAGTATAGAAATATGTGTACGCAAATATCACAAGGATAACGTAATTGCTACTTACAGCTTGCGCATAATATTATCATTATAAACCAAGATTATTCAAATTTTACAGTAATATCCTTACAGTTATTATGTTAAGAAAAATTGCGCTTTTAAGCCTTGGCGAGAAAAAAGTAAATATTTTTATAATTTCACAAATAATATGCTCTTTAAACACTGAGACGAAAATTTCTACTAATTTTGTAAATTTAATGAGTACCATATTTAGCCAATTTACACAGGAAAATGAGCTATTGGAGCAGCTATCATAGTAAGACCCAGACCCGTGACGGAAAAATCATGGTAAAATGTTCTCTAGATCTTGAAATGAGCGCCGATCTTAAGATCACTTTTTAACAGGTCGTTTTATTAAAAATAAAATTAATAGTAATGGGTACTATGGGTGTTGATTGTTTCAATATTCTCATTAACTATATGCTTAAGTTCTACAATAAATATAATTTTGAATGATCCTATTTTTTAAATAGGATAAATAGTATTTACAATAAAATATAGTAAAAAACATTTTTTTTAACAAATGATAATACCAATTAGTTATAACCAGTGCGAAAGGTCTAATCTTCTTCATTTTTTTATTTCCAAACTTTCCTCGCATTCAGACTTTCCTTTTCAAATTAACTCCCTTAATTCTTTACTTTTTGTAACGACTTTCACCGTCGTAGGCCTAATTCGTTTTGAAGTGCACTTTCAGATGCCTTACAAATTGATTACTTTAACATGCTGCTGTTACGATCTTATACTATTAAACAATGAAGCAAATTAATTGAACAACTTTTAATAAACTTGATGAACCTCTTACTGTAATCATCAACTTTAATCATTACGTTACGTAATCATAAAAATTAAACGCAGTGTAGCTTTTCTTACTGTAATATACATTCTTTGTTCAACGATTTTTATAGATTTTTGAAAGTTTTTCTACTTCATAGTGTAGTTATTTGTGGTTCCAAATGAAATACAAAATCTGGTTAACTGACAAGTTTGAACGTGTCAGGCGTCTTATTACTGTCAGCTGAGTTGAACAAAATCAATTTAATTTTATTCAGAAACAATTATGGGATTAAAATGCCGTATAATTATTTTTTAATAATAGATCTTTCAATATGTGCGTATTTAAGTTATATCGGTTGAATGTTTTAGTGTTGAAACTCAATGTTTAGAAAGCTATTTCAGATCTTATTGAATCTTGGCACCATTTCAGAGCCAATGTTTACGTAAGACAATTAATGCATTCAGGAAAACACATTCAATTATAAAGTTAAATACAAATGTCGTTTCTGTATGCGATTCGATTTTGTTCTTAAAAGTTAACTTTTACGTATGTTAATATTAACGTAAATTTTCTTATAATTTTTACGTAAACCATTAAAAAAAACATTACGTAAACCTCTTCACATTATATTTACAAAAATCCAGGTTAAATTTATTTTAACAAAAACGGTTCGTTGGATTTAAAAAAAAAATAGTTCTTACATGAAAATTAATTATTGAATTCAGTGAAAGTAGTTATTATTAATAGATATCTAAGATTAGAAATTAAATGTTATAAAAACAAACAAATAATTCTTATCAATACTGTTGTACATAATGCGATAAGAAAATGTCGGGAATAATATGAATTCAAAGTGAGACAAGTTTGTAACTGTCATCGGCCATAATTATGTGGCATGATTTATAGCATTTAGTTTAGTAGGTTTTTCCTTTAAAGTAGTTTATTATAATAAAATAGGCTTTCCCAAGAAATTCGTACGATGCCCTGAACTATCCGTGTAAATAACAAAATAAAAGATATTCTAAAAGACAGTTAAAGCTTGTACAATATCACCAAAGTTTGGAATTTGTTTCTTTGTTGACTCACAAATATTTGGTTGCTTCCACAAATAATTTACATTTTACATAGGCCCTATTTCAAAACAATTAATCTTCAAAAGAACAGTAGTTCTGTTTGTGGGTACATAAAATTATAAAAATAAAACACCGTGCAATTTCCTTGTGGTTCAAGTTTTATGGGACGGACTGTGTATCCTGCTTCTATTTCGACATTGAACTATTATTAAAGGAGATAACCTGTTTTTATTTAGAATTTAAAAATACATAAATCACTTTCGACCCTAATAGTTTACATTTTAAACCGTGAAAATCGAGGATAAACAAAAAAGTTGGAAAGTTTGGAACACTTGTCTCTGTCACTTCCCTCATTATTTGTGAGAGTGGGTTGAAGGATGTTTCCTCCCTCTTGCTGTTATTTAGTAAATTACACCAATAACCATCGATCAACTCTCGGTGATTCTGTAATGGCAGTTAGCCTTGTTAGACCATTGAAACTATTACTTTTAATGACGTACTTATAATATAATCAGAGTTGTTATAATTTTATGTAGCTCAAAACCAAGCAATATAGTGTAATAAACATGTTAATCCGGCACTTTTGTATAGATTAAGTAAAATGGTGACCAAGAAGTTCAAGTAACGTTTTAAGAAATTAAAGCGTCAGTGCATATCCATTCGGAAATTAGCTCTCATATTTAAATTGATTTTGTATTTCATTATGTAGGACTAATTTTATTATTTTATTTTTTTTATTATTATAAGGCGAAAAGCACATTGAGGCTATTATCGCCTCCCTAAGTGTAAGTGTGAGTGTCAAGTGTTAAAGTCATAAATGTAGTGTTGTAAGTGTGTTAGACTCGGGTACCGCGAGGGACGTCTAAATCCTCTCAATAGGTGCAGCTAGTCTGCACCCCCTCTGCGGACTTTTATTATTAGTTTACGTAACTAGTTAAGTACAATATTTTTGTTCAATTTTGGTAATATGTTGTACAATAGTTATTGGATTTTTTTTGACTTTTGGATTTCTTGTAAAAAAAATATCTTCTAATTTGTAGGGTTTTCCTCCTATTGTTCTCAAACTAACATTTGTATTTCATTAGCAATAATTATAAAACATATTAACTTAATTTTGATCTTCATACGGTAAATTAAATTTTGCGTAGAATATCTGGAGTAACAACACATCAGTGTGAACCAGTGGAGAACGAACTGCTTCTGTTGTTAATCTCTTCGGCTCCCATAGCTACTTTAATCATAGGCTTATTAAAACATTATTTTTATACAACGTGATATTGTAATAATAAAGGTTGGTTATTTTAGGTAAGTTCTTCATTCACGAATCTTGTTGATCCGATCCAAAACTGTATTCAAAATCATAGGAAAAGATCATTATTTTTTTTGAAAATCGTAATTTCAACTTGCAAACATTACATTGAAAATTTTAAAGTTTCATCGAAATCGTGAAAGTGAAAGTTTTTTATGAGTAATAGTAAGGATTCGTTTTGAGTGAAATTTAAAATTTCAATATGTGCAGATTTTAACTGTGATAAAGACTACTAATTTTTTCCCATACGGCTGTCGTTTTGTAAGCTGTGAAAATATTCGCGTATCACAACGTTCTTTATTCAATTTTATTGGTTTTTGGACATTCGTTTAAATCATTAAGTTACGTAACTGTGACTATTTGGTAGTGTTCCTTTTGCAGTTCAGGTTGTTCGTTTTGCTTTCCCAATTTAAAATTTAACAAGTGATAGTGAAACAGAAATGAAAATAATTAAATTTTGTAAGCTAACAGTTTTTCAAAACCGTTAATCACCTTTTTGTAATTTATAGTTTAATGTTGGTAAACATGATTTTACTTTGTTCCTAATTTATGTAGCAATCTCTTGCTTTAATTTGCAATAAATATATTTGCAAGAGAACACATGTTCGCGAACCCAAATTCCGGACGTCGGTACAATTATGTTTTTTATTTTAATCAGTTTGCGCTCATCTCCCCGCTGTTCCTCGATTGAATTTATTCAAATGCACTGACCCGGTAGAATAAATCAATACATTACGTATTTACCCACACCTGTTTATCGTTTAAACAATCGAGAGCACTGAAGCTAATGAAGGCATGTTAACAAGAAGGAAAGTTCTGAGGATTAATTGATCCTTGCTTTCTCCTCCAGCCTACTTGGTCAAACCGGAAGTGGAATTGTCCAGTGAAGGATTTATTAGAAGAGGTTAACATTCAGGATGCAAGGGGCAAGGTCAACGTAATAAATGTTCATACATTGAAATAATAGCAAACACATTTATAATATGAAAACCGTTGGACATTTAAACATTAATTTTGAATTTTTTAAAATTCGTTCGTCTGTAGGATAAATATGCGACAAAGAAAGAAATCGTAGAATAACTTATTTCTTCTCATGTCTTACAACGTATTTCACCAAAATCCTGTTGTTAATCTGTCTAACAAGACCTGCCATATTTCTCAATATCGGTTTAACAGATTTAAAATTTAGATTGCTGATATATATGTATATATATATATATATATATATATATATATATATATATATATATATATATATATATATATATATATATATATATATATATATATATATATATATATATATATATATATATATATATAAATATGTAGCTACATGAAGGATTGTGTATCAAAGTTCAAATAATACGAGTTTATATTTTGAGAATAAAATCAGAAGAAACGGCCGTTGACGTACATATTTTTTCTCTATTTACTCTCAAAATCGCCAACTTCTTTTTATCTTACATTATTTACAAATCATCAGTCAAAATTTAATGGAACGATTTTAATAATTTTTAAAAATCCAAGTTTTACAAGGCTCATGTTTGAATAAAATTT
This sequence comes from Callitettix versicolor, assembly GCA_022606455.1. Lineage (NCBI taxonomy): Eukaryota > Metazoa > Arthropoda > Insecta > Hemiptera > Cercopidae > Callitettix > Callitettix versicolor. The sequence continues at coordinate 46,240,763 of CM040191.1, forward strand.
CATAAAACCCTGTTTGGAAAAAAATATTTTTTTAATGTTAAGATTTTACTATGAAAAAATGTTCCCAACTACTTTTTTAGAACACGAGGTGGTCATCATATCAATGGGATGAAATCATATGATGATTTACTTTTTGCGATAACCATAATTTCGAAATATTTCAGTTACGATGTAATTTAATAAAGTTATGGTTCATAGACATTAATATTAATATTACGAAGCACATTTGTTTAATATTCGATTACACATTGGTAAAAATAACTTGATAAAAAATCTATTGATAAAAATAACTCATTTTTACTGCATTGTAAGGATTTACCTAGTTCCGTTCTTTATTGAAAGAAAGCACTGTTTCAGTAAAATTACAGTATTTTATAATTTAATTATTTTGGGGTTCTAATAAACTACAAATCTGTTCTACGTAACAGCACAGTAGTTTTCCGCCGGAAAAAATACCAAACTATATTATTAATTGATTTACACTCATATCATTTATTTACGGCTTTAGTTTTCAGTTAATAACGTCGGTATTATTTATAGTTTTTATGAAGAAACAAACTTCCCGCCTATTATGAAAAATCTGTCGTGTGAATAAGCGCAGGCCTGTCACTGAAATGTACTGCACTCTTGTAACGGTTTTCGTAACTAATACAATCAAATTGATTCAGTGCTTTTTGTCGTAATATTGTAAGGTAGTGTAATTTTTCGTAATTTCTAAGACAATAATTTTAACAATTTTATATTTAGTGGTTAATTAATAGCATAAATGTAGCGAAACTATTTTTTTCACTGAGAATTAATATGACGAAATATTTGTTTTCAACAATGTTAACGATTTATAAGAAATTTTGCACTCAAAATATGTGTTTTACAGGTTCGTTGCAAATATTTTCTTACATTAAAAACTATTTAAATCAGGTTTGAATGAAGCCTTTAAAAACTACCAAGAAAAAGTTCAGCAAAATCAGCCTCATTTTTCTAAATCGATTCATCAGATTTTAATCAAATATTAGGATCTTTAAGTTATATTTGAAATTTAAAAACCTCCTTCAAGGTTATTTTGATAACGACAACTGGGGTTACGGTTTACTTTAATTTTTGTAAATTTCTTTTATATAAAATTAAGCAGACTGTAGTTATATGCATCTTCTACACGAACTTTATTAAAAGAAAAGGAGAAACAATTTTGAAGATTTTCTAGTTTTTTGTCGACAACTTCCAAAATGGACTTTTCAGTGGAGATATTTACCCATGAGAGCAGTTTTTTGAAAATTCTTCACAACATCGTTTAAGCAATTTTTGAGAAAATCTTCTTTTTTCTTGTAAAAAAACTAAAGATATAATGGTTCCAACATATTGACAGTCTACATAATATGTTTAGTTATCGAAGTCGGTGGTCTATAGCAATATGTACACACACACAAACACACACACACACACGTGCGTGTAAATTATTTTTTTAAATTAAGGACTTGAAAACAATTTGTCCATCATAACTTCAAAATAGATTTTTAATGACTCCATTTGTTATCACTTCTTACAGTGATTTTATAGTCGCGTTTTATATTATTTTATAGAAATATTATTAACAACAATAAAATCTATGTCCAAAGACTAAACGTATAAAATTAGTTTGTTAAAAAAACAAAACAATATCTATTTATTTTGCATGAATACTCCGAGTTCGTAAGTTCAAATCCTCCTCCCACTATTTAATGACGACAACTACCGTATGAAATCGTTGATTACTCCATCATAAACAGAAGATAGGTATTCCCATGGGTCTTAACCAAAATATGAGCACTGGCCATGCATGAGTGTGTGTGTGGTGATGTCAGGTGACGTGAGGGTCGGAAGGTCGCCGGGTCGGAAGGTCAATGTTCGCGAAACAAAAACTTGTAATCAATCTCCGGACCCTGGCCACAACTACAAGTAAAGTAATTTGCTGCAACTGCATCACATAGGCTAGGCCAACTCCACACTAATAGTTCCTCTACATTATGTTACGTGCCTTAATCTGAGCCTCATTCTAGTTAGGCTAAAGGCGGCTGTAAATATTCGTCTTGCCCGGAAACACGAAGATACCTTTGTGTAAGTCTGCTGCATACTGAACCTGAAAAAAAATATAAAAACAATTTGCAAACTGCAGCCTCGCAACACGGGAGCCCGGGGATCACCCGAGTTAATACTTCAATAAATACCTCCGCGAAATGCTTGCAAAAGAACCTTCCAGAATTGAATGCTTTAACGCAGTCGTAAAAATACACGTGTGCTCAATATGGCGCCCATAAAAGCACGGCATTCACAAAACTATAATAAATTTCAAAAAAATATCACTGCTTCAGAATGATAATGGCTCGCGCAAAAACTCAAAATGAAATATGTTGATACTCTTCAGGTAAGCTTAGGAAAGTTCAACGACCGGAGTCTTTTTAAGGTCGGTAATTTGTCGTTCACACTGCTGACCGGTTCCACTCTGCCCTGATTACAAATTTAGGAATCTTACGAATGGCTTATAAACATTGTCCGATCTTTATCATATGTTTTAATCACACGAGAAACTGATTATTATCCTATCGACAACAAAATTAGAAAATTTTTAAGAATTAGACCATTTTTGATTTTTGTCCATGACACCGGAACCGGATTTTATCAGGAGATAAATCCACTGCTATATTTTAGCAAAATCGTTGATTTGTAAACTTTCAAATTTTTTGTTGACAAAAAAAGAACTTGAAATTCTTTCTCTCTCTCTCTCTCTCTCTCTCTCTCTCTCTCTCTCTCTCTCTATATATATATATATATATATATATATATATATATATATATATATAATAGTACATTTTGCTATAATAGTACATATATATAATAGTACATATATATATAATAGTACATGAATCGCATAGGCCAGATAGAAAAACTTGAAGTAACGGAAAGGAAAATCTTAAGAAAAATTATAGGAACAAAATTTCAGGATAATAAGGTTGTATATATAAGAAATGAAGCTCTCTATAAGAAAATTGAAAAACTGTCCGATACTATGAGAAAAAGGAGAATAAATTTTTACGGCCATCTTCTTAGAATGAACTCCAATAGATTGACGAAACAGGTGTTTGATTTTTTCCATAATCGTAAAACAAAACCGAACTGGTTTAAAGAAATTGAAAAAGACCTAATAGACTTAAAAATTACAGAAAATTCACTGCTTGACCAAACTGCTAAGATAAGTACCAAGGACGAAAGAATAAGATTCCAAGATAAAACCAAAATAAGACCTAAACCTGTCATTTCGGAAGAGGAGAGGAAGAGAAGATCGGAAAGAATGAAGAGCTACTGGGAACAAAGAAAAGTACAGCGCGCAAGAAATGATTGATTCAGCGTACCCCAAAGAGGGTGAAACGAAAAGAAGAAGAAGTACATTTTGCGGGTCATAAGTCCCATATTAAATTAATTATAATTACAATTTTTTGTTTCCGCCCGGGATCGAACCTTGTGCGTGTGAAGCGCACGTTATAACCACTACACTACGTAAGCTATGAAGACGTTTGACCGATATAAATATATGAAATGAATCGTTAATTTAATTTTTGTAGTTATATTAAAAGATTAGTTGTTTTATACTAATTAGTAAAGATCAGCTGATTTCATTAAACAGCTGATATGTTAAAAGTTTTATTTTAAGTTGTTAAGAACTAGCTATATTAATTTGTCGTTTATATTAATTCGTAACGATCAACTGATTTCATTGAACAGCTGATAAACTATAACAAGTTTCATTTTTTTTCAAAAAGTAATAAAAATAACAATTAATAGTGTAAATACAAGATTATTTACTAAAATACAATAAAGGCTAAAATTTTTAAGAAATAAAGAACAAAATTCTGTTATTGAACCAAAAGTAAAAATCATGTGTCGTGTTTTCAAACAAATTAACCTAATTAAAATAAAACGGAAGAAAACATAATACATTATTTTTATTTTTGGTTTAATAACAGAATTTTTTTAATGAATGATGGTCCGAGATATGAACCTTCATAATTTTTTTCTGTAATATGCCAATCCGTTCAGTCTATCAATGTGCACAGTTATTCATAAAAACACACTTTTTGATTCAATATAATATACACCAAAACCTCAAAAACATTTTTTTACAATTACCTATATAGAGTAAAGTGAGAAAATAAAAATTGCTTCTGTTTTATGACATTTTCGTTGATTTAATTCCGTACTGTTTCTGAGCCGAGTGTCAGCGTTCTATAATTAAATCCAGGAAAAATGCGGCGTTTAAGTTATAATTATCCGCCGTAACGCAAGATTCGGCCCCATTCCGTCGGTGTATAATTTAGCCGTACTTACCACGCATGCGCCCAGGGCTGATGTTCCGAAACAAATCGAGACTGTCCGACTGCGTTCATCAATGTTTGCCTTTCTAGAGCACCCAGGGCCTGCAGGACTGTACGCCATCAAGACTAATGCAAGAAATAGTTCATATAAAAACAAGGAAACACGCAACGCACGTAATTAGTTGACGCTAATGCCACCGACAGCTCTGTCGGCGTCTGGTCCGGTACGGTGCTACTTTGTAGCCTGCAGCGAGCCCCGGACTCGCTGATTGTTTACGTTGTGTGAGAGGAAATTAGCCGTAAAATCGTGACTTTACACACTGCCTTCGTGCTGCCTAACGTATATTGCGATACGCTTCCATAATAACCTAACCTTAGCTACGATCATACAATCATTGTTTGCAGAGATTGGAATCCGAGTTATAAGTTATTAACTTTGAAATTAGAGGCTACCCGATGGACTACATACACAAATAATAATCTTTTCTTGGTCTGATTGCGATAATGGTGAGCAGCAATTTTTTTCTACCCACCTGTTATCGAGCTTCTCGCTTTCCTCTTGACCGACAGGAAATACATCTCTACATCTACGACCGGGCTGTAATTATTACCGAATTTCATGAAATCCAGACGGCCGGCAAATTATTAAATTGGTGTTTCTTTTACCAATTTTAAACTTGAAAAGCGTGAACTATTATATTAGGCAAATTTATCTTTTCGAGGCTTCATGTAATCAATTTCGCCACGAAAATTGTTCCATATCCTAGAACTGAAATCTCCATTAATATTGTTTCAGCAATAATTTATGCTGTTATATTTAACTCGTTAAAAATTATAAGAATACTAAGCTTCTTCTGATATCAGTAATGTTACACTACGTTAGACCTAACCTGTCTCCTTCCTAAAATCTAAAATGTATTAATTTCATTTTAACTTATGAAATAGTTAAAAAAAGTGAATAATCAAATAAAACAATATGCCTTAATTAATTTTTCCAATAATTCTTACAGAGAAGGACAATCTCAAATATATTTTTGGCCAATTACCAAATTAATATTTTCTATAAACGCGACATCATTAACCAAAAATGCTTGTATATAATCATTTAAATACAGACCAATAATATAAGGTTACTTACCTTCTCCGATCATTATAATACGAATGCAACTGAAATATTTTTTATTACAATATTTTATAAGCGAAGCTTTTAATGTTAGCTTTGGCGAGAGGAGTGAATAGAAAGAAGTCTGCCGAAAGAAGAATGTAACGGAAATATGGAACGAACAAGCAAACGAACTTCGTTTCTCTGTTTCTGTCTCTTTCTTTCTCATTTTCGATATACGCGCGCATTGTTTGAAAACGTTATGTAGCTTTGATTTCGCTATTTTCCTTAATAAAAGAACACGTGCACGTTATAAACGTTTATAGTAATTGTTGTTAATATTGCTAGGTTATAACAACATAACCTGAAACGTATTATAGCCTTGTTCAATGAAATCAGCTGATCGTTAAGAATTAATATAAAACAATTGATCTTTTATAACTACCGTAAATAATATCTAAGCTAGGTTAACGTATTTATTTAAACAAAACAATATATTTGTAAACATATCTTCAAACTAATTATATATTAAACAAATATATTATCATTTTTGTTCTGTCGGTAACTCACCGAGTTTCACGTGTGAATATTTTTTACTGCTATCATTCAATTGGAACGGATATTAGTTTTATAATATTTAACTTGTGAGAAATGGATTTCGCTGAACAAGAAAAGTTGTGTGAAATAAAATTGTGCCTCAAGTTTGATTTTCGCTTAAAGTTACCGTGTTGTTCATTTATATGCGATACTTTTTCGAAACTTTTATCCGCGACGTCAGTGTTAAGTTCCTATTGGTTGATGATAAATAGCCTACTTTAACTGGACTTATTTCGTAATTGCTAATAAAAAAAAAACTATAATTAAAAAATGTTATGCTTCCTAAATCATTGAAATCTATATTTATTTACATTTCCCATTAAAGTAACGCAATACATCCTATCACAGTGTTGGTTCAAGATTCTGCATCTCATCGATAATTCTTTCTGAAATGTTTCTCGTGTTACAGTTTTCGCTCTTGGATTCCGTGGTTTAGAATTTAGATAAGCAAATCTATTCCCGAAGTTGTGTTGGATTTCGGCTGCCGTAAAACTCGAGACACACCGAGCCCGGCCGTGTATCGTGACTTGTTTTCAAGGCAGTCGAATTTCGTATCGATACCGGCTGTAAAATATTGGGCAAACCCGAGATAACGACAGATTCGTTGAAAGCTTTATTGGCTTGACTGCGCTGAGAGATGGGCAGGCCGACGATCAGCAGTTGTGTTCGACATGTTTGGCGGCTTTGGAAAACAAACTTTTTTCTTTTTTTGTTCTGAAAACTTTACCGGTGGTTATTTCAACCACTACTAAACCTCTCGTGTTCGCTTATTTTTTTTTGTAGACATTAATTGCAGTTACGTTTTCTGGTTGAGTTACATTTTTTCCATTGTGTACAACGTATAAGCAACATTCTAATCGTTTCCTTCTACACCACGACTGATTTTCCAACCAAAAAAGTTTAGATAGAGTGAAAGTTGTACGACTTTAAACTGGTTGCAAAATCAAACACCATTTACGAAGACGGATATTGCTCAAACACACTAAATGATAAATCACAAATATTTTTTTACTTTTTAAATTATCTAATTTTTTTACAACTCATAACATTTAAAATTTACTATAAATACAAGTAAAAACCATTTCTTATGTAACTCAACCAACTGTCTTCACGGTTTAACCAGCTCATGTTACATATATGTTTAACAGAGCATATTCTCAATGTTTCTATGGCTATCAAAAATATTGACATTTACACAGTTTGCTTATGAAATCTTCCTCACGATAACTGAAATAAAATTTAAATTGTTTTAAAACAACCTTTAAATATACTTTACATTATTAGACAAATCGTCTGAAAATTAATGTCGGTTTGATCAAAATTCAGTATACACATATTTTATTTCGGTACTGTAAATAAATTTGTAGTGTGAGGCTACGTATACTAAGATTAAGATTATTTACTAGAGGAAGGGATAATTCAACCCCAGGCACTGCGATCGACTGACCTATTGTACAACTTACCTCTTAAAATACCTAGTTCAGCAGATTGGTGCCCCTAATAAGTTCCAACAATCTACTGACTAGCTCACTCTGCTGAAGATCCCTAGGGTCTTGGAAACCAAAAACCTCTAGCCTCCTACTAGCCTCACAATCATAAATTATGTAACCTGCAGTTTCCTCCTCCTTCCTGCACAATTTACACACGGTTTCTCCGTGGTATATACCTATCCTGTTCATGTGCACCCTCAGATCACAGTGCCCTGTTATGAGCCCCATGATCCTCCTAAGTTGTGCTCTGCCCAGAACATCTGCTGCCCTTTGATTCCTACAGAAGGAACTTTGCTTAAGAGACGTTTACTATGAGAATGCCCATGAAGGTTGTCCCATCTTACCTGGTGTTGGTCCCATCTTACGTATACTAACAACACGTTTAAATAATAAAATAAAATTTTACTTATAAATTGAAGAAAAAACTTCTAATAAAATTGTTATATACTTTCTCATTTATCTTGCAAACACAAATACTTTTATTAAATTTACATTCAATTAACAGTTATTTTCTGGAGAAAAAATTATTTATGGTAAAATAAACTTTGATTTGCCACTCTCAGTGTATACTAATTAGAAATAAATCTTGCCAGTTACAAGGAATTATAAAAATTTATAAATGAACAGAAGAAGAAAAAAACTTGTAAACAAAAAAGCAAAATGGAAACTCCTAAATGGATCCTTTAAAATGTTTCAGGGTGCTGAAAGGAAGACAAGGGATGAAGAAAGGCGTGCGGCAAAGAGGAAGATGACAGCCACAGGTCGCAAGAAGATGGATGATTTGTACCACCCCGCTTGCGAGAGATCCGAGTTTTACAGCATGAGTGACCTAACCAAACCACCAGTGCTGTTCTCACCTGCTGAAGACATTGATAAGGTAAATACTTGTCACTAAGTATCAGTTGTTACTAAATATAGAATAGTCACATTGGTAGCATGTATCCGCAATAGCTTGTCTTAAATTAACACAAAAAAAAAATGAAATTCACTAAGAATCTCATTAATTAATATGTATAAGAAAAAATAATATTACTTTTTCATCTATTGTTGTCGTTGTTGATGATGTTGCTCAACGTCCATATTTTATGCCAGTTATGCTATATATATATATTACATATAGAGGAATAAAGATATATTTTTTGATAAACCATTAATTTAAACAATGTCTTTCATAGTGAAAAAGGAATAACAATGAAATAACAAATAGAAATATTTAAGTTAAGTTTTACAAATTAATTCTCTTTAAAACAATTTCCTCCCCACTATAAAGATACAAGACACTCAACATTGATATTAAATTGTTCCTAGTTTACTTCGCGCAGTAGTCTTTGTTCTCACAGTAATATAATGCTAATGGTATATTTCTTTAAATTATGCTAATAGTTCTGTAATTGTTTTCAGTTAACTTCCATGGAGCTCCAAGGGTTTTATACGCACGATACCGATACCTCAAGGTAATACTGCTGTTTTATATTACCTATTGAAAAACAATTAAATGTTGGCTTACGTGCAGAATTTAAATGTACACTTATTTTCTTCTACAAATAAAAACTATATTGTTAACAATTTTTAGGTGAAATAAAATGCTTTTGTTTCTTTTTAATTAAAATATATTTTTTTGAAATGGAATTTACTTTTTATATTGTAAAATACAAATTTCACATTTTTTTTATTTGAAAAATATCCCAAAACTATCAATACTGTACTGGTACTAAGAGAGCAAAATCATAGTTTTTAAAAATCACACAACTTCATTTATATGTAAAACCTTTATAAAATCTATGTTGCTGAAAATTGAGAAATTAATTTAAACGGTTGTAATAATGTTTTTTAATGTCTAATACTAAATATAATATTACATGATCTGTATTTGTTTATAACAGTTTGTCAAATGGGGAAGCAGGATCAATGAAGCATGGTTCTCCCTATCTGTTACATTCCGGAGGAAGTTCTGGCGGAAAAACACCCACTGCAACCACTCAGACACTTAAGTTCCACAATCATTTCCCTCCAGATACACTCAAGTGAGTCACTTCATATACAAAAGTTACAAAACGTAATTTTTATTTAGAATGAAAGTAAATTTTAAAATACATATTAATTTTTTACATTGATATCTCTTATTGCAGTATTCATTTTTTTAATCTAAAAAATAACATAACTATTCGATATTGTAATTATTTTTTTGGTTTTATCTCATTACGAATGAAGATATCTCTGCGGTCAGTGCAACACAGAAAAAGCCTAACTAGTAGTAACCAGTTTAGAATTTGTGTACAAGTCACGAATTCTAGAAATCTGTTAACAAATTATATTAACCATTATTATAAATTAGCTAATTGAAATCACAAAAATAATGATTTCATTATTGTGTAGAAAATAGAAAGGTATTGAAATAAGTCTGTGATCAAGTGTGCATTGAATCACACATGTCTCTGTAAATCAAGACATTCCTCATTCATGATCTTTAGATTAACTATTTTTTGTCGGCTCACTTCACCCATATACTTAGGTGGTATTTAAAAGTAAACATAACCTCAAAGTCAGTGCAACTAAGGAACAACTGTTATACTATCCAGAAGGTTTGGATTTGCTTGGCTCTTCATTACATTATTTACAAAAAATTTTAACAAACATTTTTACTAAAAAAAATAGTTCTAATAAAAAATATATGGCCAACTTTTCTGCTTAAATTTAGAAAAAAAATAAATTAGTCAAGTGCTATTTTCTTGTCAATTGCACTTAAAATATATAAGTAAAAAAATATATTTTTTAAAAATTATGATTTAAAATATATTCATTTAGTTTGTAATTAATTTATATTTTCAATGTCATTTTTATAGTTTTATTATATTGTTACTACTTTTTGGAATTTGTAATTGTTCATTTTTAGATCTGAACACCATTCTTAAAATGTTAATTAATTACTTTGCAGTGACAAAAAAGATTTAGATGGTGGTCTTACAACGGATGGAACCGTCTTTTCAAGTCCTCCCCTGAAAAGGCCTAAGATGGTTCCTCCGCTCAATGAACGTGTAATGCTTTATGTCCGCCAAGATGCTGAGGAAGTTTACACCCCTCTTCACGTTGTACCTCCAACAACCTCTGGTCTTCTCAACGCTGTAAGTAGAGCCTAACCACTTACAGGCCAGGAATTTTTATTTCATTATTATTTTATTACACTATTATTTCCACTTTAAACAGTGACAGAAATTTCAAAACAATGAATGATTACTTAATTGCTGATTTAACACAATATTTAGTTGTTTTCATATGTATTTGCTGATAATTTTCTGACTTCATTAGACAATTTCACCACAGAAAAGTACACAGTGGGAAAATACGAGGAAAATAATTATTTAGAATTTTACCCTTGGATACTTGGAAGTTGTAGTATACATACAATACAACTAATTGTATCCTTTTAATTTCAAATTAATTTCTTGGCAGTTTTTATGAAAGCAATGAAATAGTTTTAGAAAGTCAAGTTTTTGAATGATTAAAAAATGTTTAAGGGAAAAAGATGTTTGAAAAGTTCTCATGAAAGGTACTTTGAAGTTAACACGTTAAAGGTTTATCATGTCTGTGTTGAGGCAAAACTTTTTTTTGATGTGTAAATAACATCCTTTTAACAGTCAAATTGAACCAGTAGAGTTAGTTATTGAATGGGTTGGAAGCAATTGTTTCCCACCAACCTTCCTACACTCATAAAACACACACACACACACACACACACACACACACACACACACACACACACACACACACACACACACACACACAACTAATGCTGATCTAAAGTTGTTCATTAAGAAACTATCAAACTATAATAGATAAAGAAAAATGTCACCTATAGAAAGGTGTTAATATATAACTGAAAATATTATTAGTGCTACCACTTAAAAACTCTGCAAACATCAAAATATTTTGTCCAGTAAAATGACAATATTTGCAAAATACATTTCAGAGTGCAACGAGGACACAGTGGTTCTTGACCATTAAGTGCTGCAAGAATTAAAATAGTGTACATTTTGCTAAAACACACACAATGGATAATATGAAACAATTTGAAAATGTACTTTGTTAACTTGCTTTTTACACATAACGTTGTGATTCCTATGGTTAATAAACTAAATCACTACTATTAGAGTCGATTTTTGTCAAATCCTGAAAAACATTTTGCTTTTTCTTTCTTCTTCTATGATTCATTCACAATATTAAGTATTTTGATAATGACTTTGTTAATTCATTAACTCCATGTTGTGGATTTACTAACCTGCCTGTACTTATTGTTTAACTATTTGTAGTAAGTACACCGATAGATTCTGCAAAGTACGTACTATGAAGTACCGACATTTCTGGTTTAATTAATTTCAAACAAAGTGAACAATTGAACAAATTTTTGTTTCACTTGTACCAAAATTTGAACAGCTGGTCATTGTAGTAATGTTTATTATAAGAATGTTGGTTGTAGACGATGGCAATGGCCAGCTGTGATGTGTTGGTGGGAGCTTCGGGTTCGGTTTCTGGTAAGTGATGGCTCGCTTCTTCTCGCTTTACAATTTGCATGTATCGTATGGTGGGACTAACAAATCGCATGTTTTAAAATAATAAGCGAGGCTCCTCATTTATCTGTCACCCATTTCATTAATAACCACAAAACTACATTAAAATAAAAAGCATTTTAAACGGATCCCTTTTCGTAAAACCTGAGGAACTAAAAAACAAAGTTAATTTTAAAGAAAACGGTATGAATAAAGAAACTATCGGTTTACTTACTCCTTACTTCTGACTTCGAAAGGAAGTATTAATTTGTTGTCCTTATTTTCCAGATTGAGAATAAGTACAAAATTTCCGCTTCAAGCATATGTAACTTGTATCGAAAAAACAAAAAAGGGTAAGTCAGTTTGAATCATTCATTTACAGATTTTTTTTATTCCGTCAAATTGCTCTTACTTTCAAAACAATTTCTTCTTATCTTGTTTTCTGAAATAGAATATCTTAAATATCACCAAAGGGAACACCTCTACATATTCAAATGTTTACAACATAGGCTATTTACAAAACAAATTCCCTTACCATCTCTAACATTGCTTTGCATTTCCTCCATACTACTAACCTTATGTTCAACTGTTTAATAACTCTTTTTAAAAAACTAATTTTGTCAGGGCACTAACAGATTTATTTAGGTATGAGGGTATTGAATTACTCATTAATTTTTTTCTAGTTAGAACATATAATATTTGACTTTAAATAATTTATATAATTTTTGTAATGGATAAAAAATAATATATTTTATTATAAAAGTTATAAATTAAACTAAAGCATAGATATTTTGGGAATATAGATAATAGGTTAATGATTCCTAATGAGGAGACTAATACAATGCATGCTGTAGGTGTTAACAATATTCGACAGTTGGTTTGGATGTAAAATATCTTAGCTTATCATCACATTTCATTAAATTACGAAGGTTCTAAATATTTAAATTCTACATACAGTAAACAAAAAATATAATAAATTATAATTTTAACATACATTCATTTCAAAACAAATTATTCAATTTATTATAAAAATCTTAATTTGTTCCAGGATTATGGCCAAAATTGATGATCAAATGCTCAAGTATTATTGTAATGAAGATATGTTTTTATTGGAAGTAAGGCATTCAGGAAGTGAAGATCTGTTAGACATCATCTTAGTGGAGCTGATGGATCACTAGCAGCCTCTGTAGTCATCATCACTACATTTAAGTCTTTCGTCCAAATTTTAACTACCATGACAGCTCTACGTCAAGCATATTTTATTTAATTTGTTAAAAGACAATTGCATTTATATATTATGGTATTTTATATAGTTAAATGTTTTCTGTAAATTTTGTTGAATTTTGTGTTGTTTTTCGTGACCAGAAAGAACTTAGCTTCGTCTAAAACAAATACCTGGAGTGATAGAAAGTGATCCGAATCTTGCCAAGTGTGTTTCATTGTCAAACGTTCAACGATACTTCAGTGCAAATTTTAGGATAAGATTGACTTTATTATTTATATTAACATAATACTCATATACGATGGTTTAGGCCATATTTGTTAATAGTCATTAAATGTTTTATTATTTTACTCAGAAGGTATGTCTAAAAATTTTTTTATAATTTTTTTTACCACAATGTTATTTTGATAGTAAATTATCAAGTGCAAATGCAATTATTTTCAACAGCGCTTGTGTTTGAAAAAAATCATTTTTTTGAGTTTTCATATTTGAATCTCATACTGTGTAGGATTAAGTCTGATCTCATTGAACAAGCCATAATTGCACAATGTTTTAAAATACATTAATGCATAAAAACAATCAAAATGTTATCACATATTTAGTTATTAGATCAAATGCTATCAAAATATGAAATGACATTTGCTCAAATAGTGTATCTGTAAAGTAACTTCATCATTTCTCGAAAGTTTCTTGTCATTTATAAAAATAGGAAGTAAGTGCACTAGTTTTTTTTACGAAGAACACATATACTCCAAAATGGTTTCATAGCCACACCAATTCTAAAACTAGAGTATGTATGATAAATAAAACTGAATGTTTATTCAAGAATTGGTTTGCTCTCTCTCTCTCTCTCTCTCTCTCTCTCTCTCTCTCTCTCTCTCTCTCTCTCTCTCTCTCTCTCTCTCTTATGTGTATTTTTATGTATCACCATAAATTATATTCTCTGTGATATATATTTTATAACAAACATTTTGTATGTCTATTCTTACTAATTTTGTATAACTGGTAAAAAAAGTTAAGATAATGAAACAATGATTAGTTTTCGGTAAAGTAATTATAGTATATATATATATATATATATATATATATATATATATATATATATATATATATAAAACCAATTACTTACAATCGCTAAATGTTTTTGTTGCAATTATTTTTTGACATTAAGTAGTAATTTATATTCATACAATTATGGCAACTCAATATGCATTTACATATCATTAGTCTATAGATTATTTATAATAATTTAACGACAAAATATTTTGTAGGAATAGAGTTTTATACTTGAAAATTAATGATTTTTATGTTCTCAACTGACCATTATATTACCTAAATACAAGTCTATTAAGTGAAATTTTTTTTTTGATTTCTTTCGTATAATTACCAAGGATCCATCTATTTCCATTTGAGAGTCTGTCCATTTCTATTGGAAAGACCCCTCTAGCACCCAAACAGTAAATCAGAAAATAATGAAACATGGCAGTTGCTTAGATACTTGTTTTTTACAAAAGGAGAAAGGGTCACATTAGCTTTGTGCAAACTAAGTTGGGACTATTAAAATTAAAGGAAACATGGTCATTAAGTGAGTTTTGATTTATAGTACATGTTTGTACTGCTAATTAAAAAATTGTTGCAGAATTTTATTTTCTAACTTTTCTAAAAGAAATCAGAACTACACTTATTTTTGTTTTAATATACCAGATTCATTTTCAATTTCGATGAAGGAAAGAAATACATTATTTCATTCACGTTTAAGTAATGCCAGGGAAATTTCATTTCAGCTTTTAGTTTTGTAGTTATTTAGGTAGAAATAATAAACAATAATAATATTTTAGGATATGGCATACATATCCTTTAGGAGTGAATATTAGTATATTTTTTAATAAACTTTGAAAAAAACAAAATGATATCCAATAAGGCTTGTTTATCATATTCAACCTTTACATCCCTCATATAGGATAATTGAATATTACAAATTTAATATTCAATTTAATATTCAACTGTCAAGGTTTTTTTATTACTTATAAACTATAAATTTTATAATAAAATTTGCACACTGACTTGAGTTTTGAATCTTTATATATGACCAAAACTAATAAAATAATTTTTAGAAATTATAGACTTTCATGATTTTTTTTTCTTTGGTACAAATATTTTAAGGATAATAACATAATATGACAAAGTTTGTACAAAGCTTTTTTATTAACTACCAAGTGTTATCCCAAACAACTAAGAGAAATTTTGTGTTTTCTGTGCACTTACTTCCCTTGATTCATTTAAAAAGAATTCCATTAGTCAGCTGTCAGGGTTTTATACAGAATTTGGAAAAATGTACCTGATACAGACAAGAAAAATAATTAATTTGATATGGCTCTGTAGCGATTTTTCTATAGAGTCAAACAAAAAAGAGCTGATTCCTGAAGAGGATAACTCTTGAAACCAGAACAGACTGTAGGCCATGGCTGGAAAATATTCTTAGCACAATATATTATCATTTGTACTTATCCGTAACAAGTCAATGAAGTAGGTGTTAAAACCATGTATGTATAAATATAGATATAAGTTTGCTATTTATTTACAAAGAAAATTATTTTGTATTTCTCTGGGAATCTAATTCTTTTATTTTATATTTCCCTTGTGTTTTAGTTTTAAGTGCATATTTTTATGTTAAGATTTTTATTATTATTTTGTTTTTATTGTTTAAAAGTTGTTAGTTTTAACAGTGTAACATTTTAGTTCTAGCTCATAATATAGTTAGATGTATTTATGTAAAATAGAAACAAAGAAAAATATCAATTTTTTTTTTAAATTGTACTGCTTTTTTTTAGTATTCAGTCGAAGTATACATATCTAATAAATAATTCTTCTAAAGAATTTATAAAAGGAGATGTCCATGTTAATGCTTTATAATAATTTTTAACATTTAATTTCTTTTTTGTTGCAAACTAAAAAATATGTTCTCAATTATTATTTTTATTCATTTATTCCTACTTGATTGTGGGCGACTCAAACTGTTTGAAGATTAATTATGAAATTACATAAAATCTGATGAAAAATGCTTAAAAAGCACATTTTATTTTACTATTTAATACCATTAGGGAAAACAGTTATTAAAAATTGTACTTACTCATTGAAAATTCTTAAATTTTAACATATTTGCAAACTTTTGAAATATGTCAGACTCATTGAAATGATTATTAAAAATAGAGATGTTAATAAATAATTCAAGTATTTCGTAAGAACAAAAATAATTTAAATAAATAAATAATAAACATAAGGCATAAGTAAGTTAACCAATAATGCATGGGATGCATTGATTTGGTTAAGACACTGGTAAGCCTGCTGCATTTTAAGGTCATAGGTTCGACACATGCAGTTACTGCCATAAAAACTGTACATTAACACTTGATTCATCATCCTTAAGTCTAGCTAACATGTAGTAGGGTTTGTAAGGAAAAAAGCAATAAAGCATGATAAAAAAACAATACTTCAAAACAGATAAATACTTACGGGGATTATATAACATTTTACAGAAAATATTCAGTGATTAACATTGTTTTTCTACAGTTATTTCAGCCCCTGACGTTCAGTCCCTGTATAATTTTAACTCACATACAGTAAAATCATTATCTCACAAAAACAAACATTGTTATCCTAATTATCTGTATAGGGTATGAATTGTTAAGATCTCAAAAATACTTTTTATGTGTCTTCCCCATCACCACACTTTTTTGGAATTCTTATTTAACATTCTTGGAAAATAAGTGCTTAATGTATGGTATGCATTTTGTTGGCAGATAATTGCAATAAATAAATAAAAAAAATAGAAATTGTTTATTTTCAATTTACAAATAGACTATTTCTAGACATTTATCTATTTGCTGTGTCTCTGAACTGCGCAACTTGAGGTTCTTTGGTTGGTTTACAGTTACTCCCAGTTGCCCTTACTGTTAATGCTGATCTCTCATCGTCATTAATCTAAGTCGTAAAAAAAAAAAAAAAAAAAAAAGAGAAATTATTAGTAGTACATACTCATTTCTCTCTTTCCGGCAGATATTTTTGTTATTACGTCACAAAATCTTTTGAACTGAACTCAAGAACTACTTGAAACCCGATAGCTCTGAATAATTTTAAGGTTCATATTTACAATGTTTGCAGCTAACAAGAAATAACTTCTTTTACTTGCACATTTTCAACCAAGGCCTATGGTAGGGCTGTGTGTATTATGTCCATCAAAAATTGTATGACACTATACTCGGTTTTTGCTCGTGTACAAAAAATTAAAACACTATGGGCTCCTTTTATTTTATCTTCTTATCAAACAAATTCAATTTTAAAACAAAATATTTAAAAAAATCCAATTAAATCAAAAATATGATTCAGTGCCAAATTCAATGCCAATCAAAATATCATAATTTTATAGATTATAGGTGAATGCCATAATTTGTGTAAATAATTTTACGTTAAATAAATTGTTGAAGAAAAATATGTACAGGCAATTGTAGTGATATTATTAGACTCTAGATAATAGTGTTAATTTCTGATAGTGTTATGTTTTCTTGCTTGTACAGTTGCAATATTTAAAGTATTAAAATAAAGAAAGCTGTTATTATTAGAACTGAGTAATAAATTATGTTCAATTCAAGAAATTTACTATCCTTAAATAGGATTTTTGGTCATAACCATAATTAACTCAGGATTAGCATCCACAACTTTAAGTCAAACAAGGACACAATACAAACTGTAATTTATTAATATGCATTCTTTTTCATTTAATATTTTAATTATTCAGGTCATATTATTGAAGAAACAAACTATATATTCAATCTGAAATTTTTTAAAACAATGTTCTGAAGTTGTTAAGTTTATTTTATTTATTTGTAAAAAAAGACTTATATTTTCAATACTTGACATTTCAATATTTTTTTTATTATGATATGTTTTACCCAATAATCATTTAATAAAGTCTTATAATATAACCTTGTTATGACATAGGCTGCATTCATTTATTATTCTCAATAGCCCCAATATTAAAATAAAAATTACAGGTTTTGAAAAAAAATTGTAGGCTAAATTAAAATTATGAGTAAGAATTAAAACTATATAGAGTTTGATAATTAGGAAACTTTTTATTTTTTTATAAATTGAAGCTACCAATAGAAAGTAAATAAAGAACTGCCAAGCAGTAAATGGTATATATTTATATTGATGTTTTAATGTTTCTTGATTGCTTTATTTTCAAGAAAATAGCTCCAATTATTGTATTTTTTTACTTTGTAATAAATAAATTGTACAAATAATATTACATAAATACATTTATTTGAGGATTAACTCATCTACAATTTCATGTTATCCTTTAATCGACAATTCCTTTACCTACAAACAAAATACAGAATTACGTTGAATTTAAGACACCATAAAACTTAAGATGCACTCTAAATTAAGAAAATATTTTTTCAGAAAATTAAGAAAAGACTGATTAAAACATGGACGTTATTATTATCGCTTTAAGAAACTGGACCGAGCAGAATTTAAACTGTGCATCATTTTTTTTTTTAATATACATCAGAATTTTCAGGAAAGCAAAAGTATTGGTTATATTCTCATAAATTTAACTTTATAACCAATTACTAGTTACAAGTCTTACATGCACAGTTTTTTAACTTAGAAGTTAACAATAGTTTTCAATCCCAATGGGTCTTCTCTTCAATTAATATAGTACCTTAAAGTTTTGTTTTGCGCCATTCAACACTTGAATCCTGTGGTCACCTAGTGATTTAAGATCATTGTTATCTGATTACTATAAATCTTTTTTTTTTAAAGTATTGTTCTTAGCTGCTTGGGTTTACATTTCTTTCTAATTAATCTTATCTCATTTTGAAGTTTCTGCAACTGTCTTCCTTTTGCTTCCATCTCGATTGCCAGTTATTCTGGTATATCGTTAAAATACAAACTGTTCCCTTTTTTTCACCTACCAGCACATTTAGCTGTTGTTTTAGCCAATAGATGAACTTGTTCTGGAGTCACAAATTATTTCAGATTTAATAATGTAGGTCTAGTTACCAGTGTACTTTGTAATGTACTTGTGTACTTGCTGATGGAGGGAATGGCACTGGCCTAATGGTTTATCAAATGGAGAGCCCTGGGAGACGTGGTGACCTCCCAGTGTATCTTACCCATGCATTCTGGGCTCTATATGGGCTCATTTTCTTAGCTACTTTTGTATGTTCCCATAAGTAAGTGTAGTTGATGAAGTGTGAATGTTACTTGATGTAGAATAATTCTTTTTGTGAATTGGAGAATTATTATTGGATGGAATAAAAGTGGAAGTTTTACGAGGTATTTCATGATTAATCACAAGAGATTCTTCATCTTCAAAAATATCTCTGTTAATTGAATAGATACTGGTTGATAGAAATCCTTTCTGAATATCAGCTGAGAATCGCCTATGGGTATGCAGAACTACTAAACCAGCAATTTCGTATTTTGCAGATCTTCCACAAGCAGAATTTTAATAATGTTTAAAGGGAGTAAAAATAATTCTATCTAAGGGCTGAATTTTATGACTACAATGGAG